>OZ005654.1:117091919-117173208 GCA_963930645.1 Salticus scenicus | reverse complement strand
CCCCCCTCCTGTCTATCCTAATAATTTTACAAATTTGAAAATATCCGCAATCGATTTGTAAGTATCAAAAACCTCTATGCACCAGTTTTGAACAATATATCTCTATTTTTATTTTTTTACCGCTCTACTCCCCCCCCTCCCAATAATTTTAAAAATTCGAAAATATCCGCAATCGATTTGTAGGTATGGGAAACCTCTATGTACCAATTTTGAATGATCTAACTCTATTTTCTTTTTTTTTGCCCCTCTGCCCCCCCTTCCCGGCCCTCCTAATAACTTTACACTTTCGAAAAAATCCCCATTCGACTTGCAGGTCTCTAAAATCTATCTGTACCGATTTTGAACGGCCTAACTGTATTTCTATTTGTTTTTGACCATAGCCCCCCCTTCCCGCCCCACCTAATAATTTTAAAAATTCGAAAGTATCCGCAATCGATTTGTAAGTATCGAAAACATCTATATACCAATTTTGAACGATCTAACTCTATTTTTATTTTTTTGCCCCCCCTCTCCCCTCCCCCTTTCCCGGCCCTCCTAATAACTTTACACTTTCGAAAATATCCCCATTCGACTTGCAGGCATCTAAAACCTAACTGTACCAATTTTGAACGGCCTAACTGTATTTCTATTTGTTTTTGCCCCATAGCCCCCCCCTTGCCGCCCCCTTCCCGCCCCTCCTAATAATTTTACAAATTCGAAAATATCCGAAATCGATTTGAAGGTATCGAAAACCTCTATATACCAATTTTGAACGATCTAACTCTCTTTTTATTTTTTGCCCCCCCTCTCCCCCCCCCCCTGCTGCCCCACCTGGGGGCTGAATTTCTAAAATTCCAGAAATTGGTTTTTAGATATTTGCATCAGCTATATTTTAGAGCAAAAACTTCACGCATATCTATTTTTTTGTTTGAGATATATAGGATTATGCGAAATCACGTTTTTACGCATGTGAAATCACGTTTTGCCCCCCAGCCCCCCTTGGGGACCGAATTTTGAAAATTCCAGAAATTGGTTTTTTGACATTTGTATTAGCTATATTTTAAAGCAAAAATTTTACGGATATCTGTTTTTTTGTTTGAGATATGAAGGATTTTGTGAAATCACGTTTTGCCCCCCCTCCCCCCCTTGGGGGCGAATTTTGTAAAATCGCTTCTTAGTGGATGCCTACGTCATATCTGAAATCGATTTGTAGGTATCGAAAACCTCTATATACCAATTTTGAACGATCTAACTCTCTTTTTATTTTTTGCCCCCCCTCTCCCCCCCCCCTGCTGCCCCACCTGGGGGCTGAATTTCTAAAATTCCAGAAATTGGTTTTTAGATATTTGCATCAGCTATATTTTAGAGCAAAAACTTCACGCATATCTATTTTTTTGTTTGAGATATATAGGATTATGCGAAATCACGTTTTTACGCATGTGAAATCACGTTTTGCCCCCCCGCCCCCCTTGGGGACCGAATTTTGAAAATTCCAGAAATTGGTTTTTTGACATTTGTATTAGCTATATTTTAAAGCAAAAATTTTACGGATATCTGTTTTTTTGTTTGAGATATGAAGGATTTTGTGAAATCACGTTTTGCCCCCCCTCCCCCCCTTGGGGGCGAATTTTGTAAAATCGCTTCTTAGTGGATGCCTACGTCATAGAAAGAACATTGTCACAAAATTTCATGCTTCTAGGTCCAGGGGTTTGGTCTGGGCGTTGATAGATCACCCCCTCACTCACTAACTCACTCAGGAAGTGTTCTTTTATATATATAGATATAATATGGAATATTTTAAAACCATCTGTTGAATAATGAGTGATGAATATAGAATGTTGGAGCTCTGATCTGCAGATCCACAAGTAAAGCATTTTCACAGGTATCCGCAAGAATTTTGTTGGGGGCATACAGTGTTATGTTTCTGAGAGATGAAAATGGTCTGCATTAATCACGGGAAAAAAAAATAAATAATAATTTTTAATAAATTATTTGCATTGCGTTAATTTGTATAGGAAAATACAGAAGCAAGTGTTGTGGCCTACAGTATACAAGTTTTTAGTCATTTACTTGAAAATTTTCATGATACACTGCTGAAATTTTGTGTATCATTTTAGTAGTGTATGAGGCATTTTTACGGGAGGAATTAAGCCGAGTCGGGATTTTTTAAATACATTGTTTATTCGAGAAAATACGTAATATCACAAGCATTTGATAAGATAACTGAAAATATTCAAAAATTATAATATATCTTCGAATATCCAGAAGGATAATAGGGAACTAGAAACGAAGCAGAATAGTTAAAAATTGTTTTCTCTTGCAATGCATTAATTGTTGCCTATTCAAAACAATTCAAAGGATCTAGAAAAAACTATATTGAAATATCGTTTTGAACTCTTCAGGAGCTTTTGAATAACAAATGGCTGCAGACAAAAGTGAAAATGAGTTGTTGAAATGGGAATTAGGAGTAAGATGTTATACTATAAATATGAAAATCAAAAGAGTAATACTACCGCATTTTGACAGCATTCAGCCACGTCAATGTACACGATTTCAATTTGAATTCAAAGGAAGATATAGAAACTCGTTTTGTCCTAATATGCATGAGACTTTTTGATTAATTCTTTTCAAAAAAAAAAAAAAAAAAAAAAATAGAAGAAGAAGAAGAAGAAGGAGGAGGAGGTGAAAAGGTAATTTTAGAATTTGATTGTATGCTTCCGCAATGAGAATAAAAGGTTTTAGAATTCTGTTAGTTAAGTCATATTTTGTTGAAAAGTTATAAAAAAGTTTTAAAAAGTTTGAACAATAATAATGAACGATATTTATACGAACAAATTAAAAAATAGACTTAGCTTTGTGGAAGTATGATTTGTTTAAAAACAGTTAACCCTTTCAGGGGAAGCAAATTTTCTTCATTTAAAATCAACAGTCACCAGAAATCATCAACAATATTAAAAGACAAGAAATAAATGAAGTTATTTGTCTAAGTCATAAAAAAAATTATAAAAAAATTCCAGGGACAGTTTTGCAATTTTGAATTAAAATTTGTGGTTGCACTACGCAACCACCGTCCCTGACAGGGTTAACAGATAAATTTTAGAAGTTCTGAATCCCTGGAAAAAATGGTAAAAAGTGTGTTTCAAAATAAAAGAACACAATCTTTAAAAATATTGCTTATTTTCTTTTAAAAAAAGTTTATTTACTGTAACTCAGTTAAAAATATTTATTTACTTTTCCTTTTTAATTTTATCTACAAAGATATACAACACCAACGTTCTGACATATCTTACATTCGTTGTTGACTTCAATTAGTGGCATAATTATGAAATCTATATCAGACTACTACTACAAGCCTTAACAGTCAGGGTGCCCACTGAAGCCCGTATTTATTTCATTTACTTATTCATTTTTTGTTTGATGTATATTGTCAAAAGCAGCGCAGGAGGTCTCAGAATTTTTAACTATACAGGGTGCTTTAGAAAGGATAGCCCCAATTTTGAAAGGCCAAAATTTTTAAAAGAGCGACAGACAAAAAAAAAAAAAAAAAAACCGAAACAAGTAATATATATTGCACAGTCAGGTTTCGAATGTTAAAAACACCGATTTGCAAAATTAATTACGATATCTGTCAACAGAGGACGCTGCATTTTCAGTGCAATCTCCTTTAAATAATGAAATTAATTATTTTTCAAATTCGATATGTCTATGGTGAGTAGAAATAACATAGCATAAACATTAACCCCTTTATTTCCAAATTTTCTCCTCCATAAAACAATAAATCTTATATTTAGTCATAAATTTATTTCAAGGTAATATACTATATAAATATATTTTTACTTTCTTCTATATTCAATAGAAAAAAGTATTGGATTCGTAAAAATTTTCGACCTCGGGTTTTTGATGGATTTACACGTTTTGAGAACTGTAGAACACGATTTGACCATTGTTAGAAAATATCTGTCTGTCTATCTGTGTGTGTGAGAGAGAGAGAGACAAAATTTTGTGGCATCTGTGTCTCAGGAACTACTGCACAGAATTTCATACAAATTGGTATGTAGTTACACCTTGACCTAAATTAGTGTCTATCAACTTTTGGTAAAAATTATCTTAAAGTTTGCGTTGCCATCCTGCTTTTTCTAAATTTTTAACATGGTGGCACAGGACAAAATTTTGTATAAATGTGCATAAAGAGAATTATTTTTTAATAATCATCATGAAATTTAAAAGAATTTTTTAGCCTCGCCTCGGGGAAGTCCCCCTCGAGGGGAGTAAATTTTCCTGATGGGTATTTTCCAAAAGAGCTCGCCAATACCTTTAAAATGAACGGCTGAACCATCGATCTGCGATAATTTAAAATAAAGTTATCGATCTTTTCTTTTTCTTTTCTTTCTTTTTTTTTTTTTTTTTTTTTTTTTTTTTTATGTGATATCGAGAATAAAATGATTTATATATATATATATATATATATATATATATATATATACATATATTTAGTGTTATATTACTTCTCTAATATGGAAAACGTACTGCATTATCATGGAAGATAATTTTATTAAATAATCGTTTTAATAAATTATTTTTACTGACTGAATTTGCATAGGAAAATATAGAAGAAAATCATGTGGGGGCCACAACGTTCTAGTTCTGTTTATCAATGTTTCAAAATTATATTATTTTAAATTTCGGGCATCCTTCCTGAAACACCTTTACATATTAAATTTAGTGCTATCATTTGCCGTAAAATCTACAATATAACTCACGCAAAAAGCAAAGAGTACTAATCGTAGTGTTTTCTGTTGGGTTACCAAGACCTAACTTAACATAAAATTTCATGGATTTCCACGTATTAGTTCTTGAATTACAGCGCTCACAAAAATTATGTAATACTAATAGACAGACACTTTTTAAAAATACATAAATCATGTTCAGAGTATCCTAAAATATATAAATTCACTAAAAATCGGAAACGGATAATTTTCACGTGTGCAAGTCTTTCTTCTTCTGGTAATATCAGGAACAAAAATTCAAACTGTGTTTTCTCCAAATATTAAAAAATTGAGTTAGTGATTTTTCTTTGAACCTAACATAATATAGTATGCATACATATCTTCCTAGATATGTCTACATGTCTCCTTAGTAACAAACTATCTAAACAAACGATAATTAGAGTTTAAGTTTAGTTACTTTTTAATTTATTAGCTTTTCATGTTTTCTGAAAAATTGTATCCGAAGGAGAAATCGTGGTTTGAATGTTTGCTCCAAATATAGAATTATTTTATGTAATATTGGAGCTTATGAAAAAACTTAAAATGAAATATATTGCGCAATATTTGCCAGATTCGCAAAAATCAGCAGACATTATATTTTTAGTTAAAAGTGTAGATTAATTTATTAAATCCTTTTAAAGATGTCTGAAATACAATTTAACCCGTTAGTAGTCGCTATAGACAGCGCCACCTATTACAGATTGCGTACTTTTTATTTAAATGTCACCAATAATTTTAAGAAGTGGTGTGACCGACGTTTCTTCGATTTTATTCGCCTTTTATATATATCAAATGCCACTTCTAAAAATTTTTGGTGGCTATTCAATAAAAAAACCTGGCAACACTGAAAGATGAGCGGCAAATCGACCAACTAGCGACTACTAACGGGTTAAGCAACGATACATAAAATCAATAATATTAAGGATGTAAAAATACATGAGTGGAATGAAGTAAGGGTCAATATAACGATCGATTTAACAGTTTACATTTTGGTCATGAAGTGAAGTTCGATGGCTGGCAACATAATTCTTGTTTGTGTTGCATTTCTCATATTCGCTAATTTTAAAACTCCAGACACAACATGATTGCAGTTTTGTTATATTTTTAAACACGAATAATATTTTGAACAGGTTACCAGAAAAAGCCAATTCAAACTGCTATTATAATAAATGGCGTACTTTTGCCACGTGAGATTGTGCAAATTATCAAGATAAGCATTATGTGATTTTTGTATAATTCTTTGAAACGAAGTCTACATCATGCAGGCACTAGAATGGAAATCAAAGTTGCATTTATATTTAAGAAAATCGAATCAAGACCATCTGTATATTCAAAATTAAAGCAAAGAGAAAAGAAAGAACATATTATTTACGAGCAACTGAAATTTTTACTACGTTAAAGAAAGTATAAGAACTAATCAAAGATTTTGAGTCTGTTGCATTAAAAATAGATGTAAAGTAACAGTATGATGACAAGGAATGATATAAAAATTAAGAAAAATGTTGGAGAATTGTATATGAATTAAAGTTATTATTCACTGGTTAGGGCAGTCATTTCGTTGCATTTAAAAAGGCTTTTTAAGACCTAATGGCATAATTTAATTTATAAATTTATTTATTTTACATCACAGACATTAAAAAAAAAAAAAAAAAAAAAAAAAAAAAAAGAGGCCACCATTGAACTGTTAAAGGAGTTGCCGTTTAATAATCATCTTTTTGATTCTCGTCTTTCCAATGGAACTATAATGGATAACTGAATTGGGCTTAATGAGGGTTTCTACGCAAAACCGTTCATTATAACATTATTTTATTCTGGTTGAGTTTTGTTATTTTTCAATTCAGAAAGCTTTTAACAGATATTACGTGTTAAAGAGAAGGTTTTTTTCTTTTCTTTTTTTTTTTTTTTTTTTGTCCAACAATGATCTTGCCTCATTTACATGATTACTGTGCAGGGCAAACTCACACCCGCCTAATGGTGGATGGAGCCGTTAAAGCATTTATATGTCTTATTGAAAGACGGAATACTTGTATAAAGGGACGAAATTATTATTTTTTAAATGTATTAATATTTTTGATGAACATATAAATATGAACACCTCAACTTTTATCGTGAAGAGGTCAGAAGTGTAGAACGAAAAAAAAGGGCTATGTTTTTATTTTTTTACTGCATCTTTCATGATATCCATTAATACAATGGCCCTTTCTTTATGATGCCCTCTACAGGGGATTAAAATGTGATAGCATGCCTCCGAACCACATTTAGGGTTGAATCACAGGCCGTCGCCAATGGCCTGCTGTATAGCTCTAATGCGACGTTAAACCCAATTAACCTTAATTTCGACCCCTTTCTATGCATTCCTCTCTATATCCATCTCCAAAATCATATTTGAAGCATGCTCATAAACAAATGACACCACATTTGAAAATTATTATTTTAATTATTATTAACTTATTTTATTTTATTTCATTTTTTTATTTTTCACATTTAAAAAATTTGAACATCGAAATTGGGGAAACTACTTTCTGCCCTCGTAGGGGACGAAAGGGGCTGATTTTCTGAAAACTTCTTCTTGGATTACGGTCTATGATCTGACTGAGTTTCGAGTCAGTGGTCTCCAGTAGATTTTGCTATGATTGTTGAGTCAGTCGGTGAGTGATTAAGATTAATTTTATATATGTAAGGCGATCGGTAAGTAATTAACCACTTAAGCACAACAACAACAACAATAATAATAATAATAATAATAATAATAATAATATCCTTAAAATATGTATATTATGGAGCTAATTAGTTTTTATAAAAAAGAAAAATGTTAAATTTCCAAACCTTCGTTCCTTTATGTATGTCCATATTTTAAGTTTTGAAGGAAAAGTAAAAACATCTAACTTCAAAATTTAATGATTCTGATATCGATTTATCTTGTAAAGCATCCAGTTTCGAGCATGCTCACGTCTAACCTAATGATGTTTCTATTAATTAGTGATCAGACAGATAGAAATAAAATCACTTTATCGATCATTAAAGCGAAACATATTTTTTTCGGGCACAACTTTAATTGATAGCCTTTATTAAAGTCAATTTTTTGAATTATGTTGTGGTCATCCCGGATGGTATGTTTGTATGTAGTTTCCTTGTTATTTCTGACTTAAGTTTAAACCTTTGGCGAACACCTCGGGGGCGAATTCTTTGACGACACATTAATATCTTTTGCATTATTCTCGTCTTTTCATTAAACTGGCACCAAAGGATCCCACAAATAAACAAAGTTCAGAGGTGGTTTAGGAAAATAATGCATCATCCCAAACTGGACGCCTCAAAGAGGCACAGAAGCACGGCACTACGTGACGAGAATACTCAATTCTGCAGTTAGCATCGACAAGTTTCAAAGTGTTTCCCAGGACATAAATCATGTAGGATGCAATGGAAGTTCTTCGTAGGATGGTTATACATTGTCACAGAGATAAAGTAAAACAGGAAGGAGTCAAGAAGCTCAAAGATTACCGAAAAAGGACGGACGTTGCACTTCGATTTGGTGAGAAAGACATATATTACAGAAGAAAAATTTTACATGGGCCATTTATCTGTTTCACCACAAATCGAAATTCATTACTTTTGGGTGCAAAAACAATTTAGTTGAAAGAAACAAAAGGAAAAAAAAAAGTTCAAATAATCTTATTCCAATTCTAAGGAATGGAATGTTTTTCTGTGGAAATGGAAATCTTTATATTCTTGCAAAGTAATATAAATGTGAGTGTGTGTTATCAATTATGAGATAGTGCTCCCATCTTGAATGAAAGAGCTATGAGAATAAATTTTATTCATTTACAGATTTGTACTTCTCTTTGAGTAGATCTATATTCCTTTACTAATCAAAGCTTCTAATTAAAGTCCTGTTTCGAATTTAATTTTCAAAAATATAACAAGTCTGAAAAATAAGAAAAGAAAAAAGAAAGAAAAGGAATCAGGTACATGATTTATTTTTCTTTTGGCGAACCATATGCCTTCTTTCTTATGGCATAACTAAAGAAGTAACTTCTTCATCAAATATTTAGCATTCCGCATTCAATCTTAACGAGAATCCAGATCAATATTTTGTGTGAAGTAAATTAAACTCAAAATATATTACAGACAAATTCTATACGTAAAATAACTTGTGTGAAACAACCACACGACTTCCATTATCCACTATTAAACATATTATATGTAATTTTGGGGGAAAATGTGATCAAAAGACATAAAACTAACCTTACAAAGTAGACATCTAAAAATTTTTCCGGTAAGTAAAAGCTGATACACTTGTAAAAGTATATAAAACAAATTTACATAGCGAGTTAAATGAGTTAAAAAGAAAAAAAAAATCGTTAATGCCATTTTTTGAAACACCAATTTCTGAGATCTAAAACTGACCTACATAATCAGGATAACTGTTAATTTTCCTGTTATAACCAGGTAATACAAGCGAAAGGATATCTAAAACGAAGTTCATGTAGCTATTTTCAAGAAAATCCCTTGAGCCGTTTTAGAGATACTGACTTCGACCGAAACTTGGCATACTCAATTGTTGACCAGAAAACAACAATTGCATAGAAAAGGATATCTAAAAGGGGGTTCTTATGGCAAGTTAAAAAAAAAAAAATTGTACATCCGTTTTTAAAGGAACGCACTTGCAAGAACTGAAAGTGAGTTATTTATACAAGACGCCTATCAATTTTCCTGAACTAACCAACTAATTAGTACAAAGCGACACCTAATAGTGTGTTTATATAGCAAATTTGAAGAAAATTGTTAGAGCCGTTTTTAAGATATGGACTTACAGTTCCACTTCCAGTACCCGATGTCCCATTTCTGGTTTTTCAATTTTCACCAAAAGTTGGAAAAATCATCTGTACATCATATCTGTCTCAATTCAGAAGTTTTCTAGTTATATCTTTACAAGTTTTGGACATATGATAGTTAGAAGATTCCACACACACATACACACATACTGACCAATTGCCAAAAACTACATTTTTGGACCCAGGAGACCTTAAAACATGGGAATTAGGGGAAAACTCGATATCGAATTTCCGGACCGAATACAATACTTCCATTACCTACGGTAGCCGGGTAATGGAAGTAAAAAACAAAAGAGAGAGAGAGAGACGGAGGGATGTATTGATGTTCTTTTACATATTTTTATAAAAAACCACAAATATTGAAAAAAAAAAAAAAAACTTATAGTAACACACGTCTATCCAATACTAACATGTAATAGCTATCTAAAGCGGATTTAGTGAGAGACAGATGAGGTAAAATATAGGCGTTTTCACAAATGTTAGTATGTTAGAAAATATTTAAAAAATGGGTACTTCTCCGTAAATAATCCGCCGTGCATGGCTCGCGACATGTCTTTCACAAGTCTCTCACACGTCTATGGGATTCAGGGTTAGTTGATGATTATTGTTTACATCATATGCTAATCTTTATTAAATACTTATTTAACGCATACCGATTTTTGGGGCAAAGAATTACATCTATGTTTCCTATAACAAACAACTTTTAATGTTAACGTTCTGAAAATCACGTTGATATTCTTTGTGAAATTACTTTTCGGCGCAAGAAAAATGGCATGTTTTCGACGACTGAATACTTTAACAATTTCAGATTAGTTATAGATCTCAAAATAGTCCCTACCTTAAAACTTTGAATATTCTTATAAACAGATAACATGATCTCTCTTTATGAAAAACTTTTATTTTATTTTCTGTTAAAGCAATCAATAATGCATTAAGTTACTCATTCACTTGCTTCAAATTTATTTTTTGGGGAGAGAGAGAGAATGTTTGTGTCGGAAGTTAAACAGTTTCTCGAGTTCATCGAATTGTGAAGACGCACCAAGTGCTATTTTGTATTTTGTTACTCCTTCGGAAATAGCAATTCAATTTGTTTCAGCAACCGACCGTGAACTGCAACCGGAAGGAAAGTTACAAACCTCCGTTATTTTTTTTTTCTGCTAAAATTGAAAATGACAGAAGTAACAATATAGATGCCATAGTAGTGATCCACCAGGGGTGGCCCAAACAGGACCCTCAGGCTGGAAGATGCTAGTTTCAAGGAAATGGATATGTAAGAAAGATTGATTCTTCACACCTTTCTACAGAATTTTCTTTTTCAACTAATATGAGGGCTTCGACCCTTCTCTTTTCGTTACGCAGACAACAAAAGGCAGCATCGAATAGAGGTGCGTTGTTTTCGAAACATTCTTCAGATAATTAAGACATCTCATTGAGAGATTTCGTGATCGAATTATGTTGTATTGTAACAAGATTTTCGTAAATTATAATAAACACAGTGTGGAACCATTGAAGTCAAAGGTTCTGGGAAAAAAGTCAACGTTACAGACATTTAGATACACCGAAAAAGGCTTCTGCACGTGCAAATAATTGATAGTTAATTATACAGAAAAAGGTTCCTCTTTATTATAACATTCTTTTATTAAATAACTATACATAATCTTTTATTAAATTAAATAGAAAATATATTTAGACAAATTATTCTATTACAGTAACTAACAAAGAAAACTGGGCAAATATGACTGAAAAAACAACAGAAATAATTTACGAATGAATTATATATTTACAAATTGGGATTCTGTTGAAAAAAAAAAAACAATAAGAACAATAACGCGATTCTTTTTAAATTCGATCCGATTCAATTTTTTGACGACTTGGCAAAAAATTATTAATTACATCATTGCCGCTCATTCATTTATCAATCTCAAGAGTGGTAAAAGTTGTAATTTGTCCTGAAACTTATATATATATATACAATACATATATTTCGATATACAGTAACACATTTTCTATGTTATGACCATAGAAGTTCATATTATTCATAAAAGTTCGTTACGCAGTAATTTTTTTAGTGTACAAGTTCCATTGTAGAAACGTATAATTTTCTCTTATTAATGAATTGTAACATTCAGATTCAAATATATTTTAACAATAGGAAGAACAAAACGAGTTATTAATTGTCTACATTTATTTCTTTGCACGAATTTGTTGATTATACTCACTTAATTCTTAGATAATGTAATATCGCAATGTTTACAAATGTTGTTTAAATATTTCCGAATAAATTTATTTTAAGACTACCGAATGAGATAACTTACTGATTAATTAAATCGTAATTTGTAAGTAACTAATTAATTATTTTCATAGTTAGCGTGTCATTACTTCATTATAATTAACAAAAACTAGTTATGAAGGACTTTAAATAGCAAGGTATTAATAAAATATTACAGATGAAATAAAAAAAGAAGAAAAAAGAAAATACAAGAAAAAGTAAGGAATGTAGAAAAAAATACTTATTAATAAAAAGTGTTTTTGAAATTTTACAAAAAAAAAAAAAAAAAAAACTGCTATACCTTTATAATCATAGAAGCAACATATAGTGAGTTGTTCCTGAGATAGCGACATGTGAGATGACATAAAATCACTATCATTTTCCAACACCTCAAAATTTATCAGCAAGGAATTTAAATATAAGTAAGAAGTAGGAAATAACATTTAAAATATTTGATAAGTAGTAACTTATATATATAAAATAATCTGGTGTGTCCCTCACACGACTTTCTCTTACCCTGAAATTTAATGCTATAAATACAGGTTGAACATTAAATGGTAAGATAACGATGTTATGTAAACCTATGTTAAGCAATTCAAATTAGGCTTCGGAAGAGTTTTATATGATAATTAGTTCTGTGTGAGGGGGGGCTACCGCTCCCCTCAACCCTCCGTTTCATTAATGCACCTACATTTCTATAGAATTTAATTCGGTTGCTTAGCAATAATTCTGTTTTTAAAAGATAATTTATTAAAATTATTATTAAAAAAAAATTATATTTTATGATAATGCAGACGATTTCCATATTAGAGAAGTAGTATAACACTAAGTATCCAAAAAGAAGTCCATTTTATTCCCGATATTAAAAGAAAAAAGAAAAATGTTTTTTTTTTTTTTTTTTTTTTTTTTTTTTTGTTAAAGGTAAAAAAAAAATCGATAACTTTGTTTTAAATTATCGCAGATCGATGGTTCAACCATTCGTTTTAAAGGTATTGACGAGCTCTTTTGAAAGATACCCATCATGACAATTTACTCCCCTCGAGGGGGGATTCCCCCCCCCCAGGGGGAGGTGAGGCTCCTATATACACAAAATTATTTTTCTAGTTGACTATCTCTATTACGAAAAATATATATTCGTTTCATTTGGTTTAGTGCAGTCTATAGATGTTAAACTCTACTTACCTGCAATTTCCCTCATAGACGTAATATATTTGAATAATTTTGAGTGTCCCTGTACACGAACCATTTGCTTCATCTCAATGAAAGCTTACTGTAGCATCCCTATATGATGCACATTTAGAATACCGAGTTTGGAATTTCTGCTATTTGTTCTTGAGATATGCTGATAACAGACACGCAGACAGACACGCAGACCATTCGCTAAAAACATGATTTTCGTATTCAGAGGACCTCAGAACATGTAAATATAACAAAAACTCACGTTCGAAAATTTGGTCCTAAAACAATACATTCTCGACCCTATGGGTAAGAGAAAGTAAAAAGAATACTAAACAGTAGATATACATTTGCATGTGAACGTATATTAAAAAGGAAGAGTGTAGGAGTTGAGTTGAGTAGATATTTAAATAAATGAACATATTGAGAGTTAATTGATTATCGAAAATTGGTGGATAATAACAATTTAAACAAATGGTAAATTTAGAATAATAGTTTTAACTATTATTTTAAAAGACAACTTACAATATTAAAATTATATAATTTCTTAAAATATGAGTAATATTTTTTTATTATGTATAAATTTATAAGATTTAATAATTTAAATGTAAGGTAAAATTAAGAAAAACATTAGAACTTTTTAGTAATGTAAAAGTGCATTGATATATATTAGATAGGTAAATTTGAGTTTAGAGAAACACAGTATTATATAATTTTGTGTATGATAAGAATTATTTTTTTACTTTTCAATGTGAAATTAAGATATGTAATAATGACAGTAACAGTCAACCAGATTTTTATTTTATTTATTTATTTATTATTTATTTATTTATTTATTGTGCATGTAGGAACCATTACATCAACCGGGAATTTTTTTTTTTTCTTTTGCCAAAACCACACCTTCTCTTCGCCTAACCTAGAGCTCCTCCAGTTATAGGAGTTTTAGCCTATCCTATATCATTACGTCATTGCCATTTAATATTTCTTAAAATACTGCATCTATTTTTATATACTCGCACGTTAACATTAAGTTTTCGTGCAGTATCGTTTAGACTGTACCTTTTAAAAGGTATTAACTCATTTTTCAACGCTGCTAAATTTTGATTGGTTGGAGGAAAGTGCCATTGAAAGTTAACAGACCGTGATGTATTCATCCGCTGAGCTGAGTCGGGAAAATCCGAATTCCGATATTTTGTTTACCTTTTAATAGATTATTAGTGTAAGCTAACCTTTATTTAACCTATATTTCACCATCGTTTTAAAAACAAAACAGCTCCAGACAAAACAGCCCCAAAACAAAATAGCCCCGAAAAAAGAGCCTCCTACAAAATAGCCCCCTCCCCCCCCCCCCCCCCCGACAAAACAACTCGGACAAAATAGCGTCCGACAAAAACGCCCCGACAAAATAGACCCAATAAACAGCCCCGACAAAATAGACCCCGACAAAACAGCCCCCGACAAAATAGACCCCGACAAAATAGCCCCCACAAAATGGCCCCGACAAAATAGTCCCCGAGAAAATTTGTATGTATCTTTCTTTGTACATGGAAAATCTTCTGACTATCATACCTCAAAAAAAAAAAAAAAAAAAGATAGAACTACAAAAGATCAGAATTGAGGCAGGTCTGGTGTACTTATGATTTTTCGAACTTTTGGTGAACATTGGATAACCGCAAGTGTGCCATATAGTTTTTTCAAAATCAGAGAAATATACAGTGTATTAGCGCCACCTATCGTCCTATACACACAAAAACTTAAGCATCAGTAGGAAAAAAATGGTGCACTTATACACAATAGATTTTGATATGTAGTATTTCATAAGCAAGAAAAATTCAGAGAAATTTACAACATAAAAACGCTACCTTCCGACCGATAACAAATAACATTTCGTGTAATATTCACAGAATTTAAAAAATGATGCAGTTATGCCCATTAGATTTTAAAATAAACTTTTTCATAAACAAAGAAAATGACAGCATATCAGCATCAGCGCTACCTTTCGGCCGATATAAACACAAATTTAAACGAAATTTACAACGTAACTATACCACCTTTCAGTCCGTATACACACAACTTTAAAATCCAGTGAGGACAAAAATGGTGTTTTTATGCACATTAGATTTTGAGTTATGGCTTTTTTAGAAACAAGGAAAATTAGAACATAGCAGAACCAACGTTCGGCCGATATTCACGCAAATTTTAACGTGAGAAAGAAAATTAAGCGACGGATACTTTTTAAAAAATATATAATGTTCAATAGAATCTGAGATATAGTCTCAGTCTAAATGGTGGAATAAGCAGAAGAGTAGCGCCACCTTCCGGATAATAAACACCAAAATACAATCAAGTTAATTTATTTTATACACACAAAGTTTTAAAAAGTTTCTGTTTTTTTTTTTTTTTTTTTTTTTTCCCCCGTTGTTGTTGTTGCTTAAAATTACAGAAGATTAAATTATTTCAGCGGAGCATAACACTGCCGTCTGCCGTCGATGTACACATAAAGTTGAAGTGGTTGCTGATTAAATCATTTTTATCCTGAAATAAAATTATGCAATTTTATTTTTATTTTTTTTTTTCTTTATTATGAAAGTGTAAAGTTATTTGGAGGATAGATTAAGGACAGTAGGCCCCAAGTGAGAGTTCGCCACGGCCTTAGAATAAATGAGTTTAATCGCTGCATGAAAGCTCAGCTCTTTGGCGATGTATCACAAAAGTTAATCATAACAAATTTAATTCAAGATGGAAAAAAAAAAATCAAGTATTGTTAAATTCTGCTTATTGGTTTAGTTACAGCGACCAGAACTTTTGCTGACACACACAGACAGATATCTCGAAATGTGTAAATTCATAGAAAACCTTAAATCAAAAATTTTCAGGAATATTTCATTCCCTATTTAGGTATATAAAAGAAAATAACAAATCCACACTTAAAAAAAAAAAAAATAGTCATTTACAATTTACGAAAATACATTATGTTTTACATTAAATAATTACAAGATAAAGAAACTTTTTATGTACCATGTTTTTAAAATTTTCTGTTGAATCATATAAACATACCTGGTAGCTTTTATAATTTATTTCGGAGTACTGTTAACGTCGCCCTTTATTCACACCAGTATATTTTAAAAGCACTTTTCTTCTTATTTTATCGTAATTACATATTGGAGAAAATTTCTCTACAATCATACTGATGTGAAAAAAGGGTGGAGCTAACAGTACTCCGGAATAAATTATAAAAGTTACCAGGTATGTATAAACGCTACCGAAGGCAGCGGGGACCCATAATAATTGGCTGAAAGTAATAAAAAAAAAAATGCATTGTCATCGTGTTCTAAGCTTTTCTAAAAGTTTCAAATTTCTAGCTAGTCGAGATAGAGAAGGGGCGAAATTTTGAGGCCCAAGCCCCTCCCGGCCCGTTTCAAAAATATGTAAAATAACAAAAAAAAAAAAAAAAAAAAAAAAATATGCCTTTCTATGAAAAAGATTTTTAGTATGTGTTTTGTAGAGATTTTTTATAGCCAAGTAACAGAATGTCCTTTGACAAAGCTGCTGAACTTTTACAAGATAATTATATATAAACAGAAATTCATTATTACAGACGTACAAAAGGCACAAAGAACGACAGAAAATCGAATCGAAAATATTAGCATTCATCAAACAATATAGGAAAGTATTTAAAATAATTAATACTACTAAAAATGTACTTTCAACCATTTCCTCTTATATACCGTAATGTATCTGAATCTTTCATGTGATCCGATAAACAAAACTTTAATGCTAATCCACCCATATTCAATAGAAAAGATGCTTTTGCACAAGCTAGAAATGATGCTACTTTCATCCAGTGCACAGGAGAAAAGAAAAAGGAGCTTTCGCGAAAAAGTTACAGTGGAATGATTTTTACTGCCTTTATACCACCTAAACTCTTCAGACCATAGGACACAAAGCCTTATATACAGTAACGTATCTAATTTCTTTTGTTTGTACATGTGTGCAAACTAGTAATGACACGCATACTATTTTGAATAAGAAGACATCTAATATTACATTAAATAAAATATATTAATTTCGAGACATGCTAAAAATATTTGCTGAAAATCAAATCTCAAACAGGCACACTGATATTCATTTTAATTGAAGTTACAGACATTTTTTAACAAAATAAAATTTTATGTGCTATACAAGCCTGTGGAATTACGTAAAATAAATGAATGAAGAAATATTTTCTTTTTTTCTTTTTTCCTTGACTAACGAGGAAACTAAAAAAAGATTCGGGCCGACACGGCCCGGAATAAATATTATCCATGGCGACCCGGTCCGAGTATACACAAAATAACTGAGCCCGAGCCCGGCCAGACAGCAAATTGAAAAATTCGGCCCGAACCCGGCCCGTGCAGACCTTTAAGTCGGGAAGTTTTACGATTTTTGAATCATAAAAACGCTGCCGAAGGTAGCGGGGACCCGAAAAAATTGGCTAAATGTATTAAAAAAATGAATTGTCATCGTATTTTCAGCTAGTCTAGAAGTTTTAAATGACTAGCTAGTCGAGAAGTCAATTAAATAAATTTTCTATTAAATCACATAAATGCTTCCGGGCTATTTTGTTGGGACTATTTTGTCGAGGCTGTTTTGTCGGGGCTATTTTGTCGGGGGCTATTTTGTCGGGGGCTATTTTTTCCTGAGGCTGTTTTGTCTGGGCTATTTTGTCGGGGCTGTTTTGTCGGGGGCTATTTTGTCGGGGCTGTTTATTGGGGGCTATTTTGTCGGGGACTATTTTGTCGGGGCTATTTTGTCTGGGCTATTTTGTCCTGGGGCTATTTTGTCGGGGGCTATTTTGTCCTGGGGCTATTTTGTCGGGGCTCTTTTGTTGTCGGGGCTATTTAGTCTTAGGCTATTTTGACGGGGTACCAAAAAATATATATCTAGGTGGTCTGTTTTCCTTATATTGCCGACTGTCCTAAACAATTGTGCTATTGTTAGGACAGCCTGTACCGATTAAGCTAATGAAAGGTTGGTAAGTTTTTTGATTTTGTGTGTATGCATAAGCTTAAAGAAACAAATATTTAATATTTTATAAAGAAAAATTTTTTTTTTCAATGCTTGGTACGATATAGGTTAAATAAAAATGATCTAAAGAATTTTTGCATCTAGAAATTTTTCTTACACGTATTTTTTCTATTATTTTCACTCGTAATTTTTGATAGATTATGCAACAGATATATAGTAGAATAAGTATTCCTTTTGGGTGAAATTTTAGAATATGGTAATTTGTTTTTCCCAAAAGTAATGCGTTTTGAAGTCTCCTGAATCCAAAAGTCAGGTTTATCAAGATTGATTTGTATGACTCTTTCTCTCTCTATGTGTGTATGTCGGTTATCAGCATATATCAAGAGCAGATATAAGCGGGAAGTCCAAATATGGTATTCTAAATCTGTAACCTATTATTACTTCAAATTATTATTGAGATTGCACAAACAGTTCGAGTGCAGGGAAGATACAGAATAATTCAAATGCACTATTTTTTATTGATGTACAGGGTGATTGTAATTAAAGTTATGATTTCAAAACGATATAATTTTAAAACTACAGGTCAGAATGGTTTGGTATTTCACCAGAGCAGTAGTTAGGCGATGAAGTTTTGTTTAGCAAAGGGTGTTTGGTTGGGTTTTTGCGTCGCGTTAGACCTGCGGAATGGGTTAGATCTATCATCTGGTTATCTATCTGGTTAGATCTATCATCTTATCATGGATTAGACCAGTGCTTGAACGAAGTTTTCCCCTTTATTTATCTATTTATTTATTATTATTTTAAAGTTATAACTACCCTACAAACACACTTATCCACAGTTTATCCTAAAGATATCCCTTTCATCCACATTACATGCTAAAGATGTCTATTTCATCCTCAAGATGTCCTATAAAAGTCCTGGAAAGAAGATGTGCTTGTAGGGATAATTTTACAAGGCTATATGTGGAGTAAAATGTACAAAAAATGTACTGTATCTATAGATCTAACCCATGATAAGATGATAGATCTAACTCATTGCGCAGCACTAGTGCGACGCAAAACCCAACCAACCAACCTTTGCCACACAAAATTTCACCGCCTAACAATTGTTCTGGTAAAATATCAAACCATTCTTACTTGTAGTTTAAAAATTATAGCGTTTTGAAATCATAACTTTAATTATAATCACCCTGTATATTAACAACTTTAGACTGTACTATACAAAATAAAATTAACGTATAATTTTTACATGAACAAAAGCGTGAAATTCTCTCAGAACGTTATGAAAAGTTTTATCTTTCGTTTACAGGTTCATACAATGGAATTCGGATGTATTAAGATTATAGTCGGAAATGCGCCGAAGTGTGTTTTAGGTTATGTTATGATTTTTTATTCATTTATTTTTCCTAAATTTAAGTATACTCTATTTGGTGTACATATATTCTGTAGACAACATATAGGGTTACTCGTAATTGGTCGAATAAATTTCATTGGCGGTGTAAGTGGTAATTCTCTGATTATTTTACTTTATTTTTTTTATTTAATAATAGTCTTATACGTTATATAATTGTAGCTACAATGTTATGCGGAATGGAGAATGGTAAGGGAATGGAAGTTCCTTTCATCCTATATGCCAATTCCCAGAATAATTTTCTACAAATAAAAGTCATTGTATGTATGTATGTCTTACATCTCCTTCCAAACTACTGTACTGATTTCAATTAAATTTGGCACAGTTGCTACTTATTACCAGGATTAAAGTACTGTGAGTGAGTCTGACATCTCTAGTGCATGCGCAGTGGGAGAAGGTGAGTAAAAACACGCTCTCGAAAATCACATTTTTGTATTATTTCTGTGGTAATAATGCAACTAGAAACTTCAAATTCGATATGTAGGCTACTTCTAAAGTATACATTCTTCCTACGTAGAGGTTTTAAAAATATGAAATTAAAAAACAGTGATATGATTAAATAATCTGGTGTGTCACTCACACGACTTTCTCTTACCCTGAAATTTAATATTATAAATACAGTTTGCAGATTAAGAGGTGAGATAACGAGAACTGTCATGTAAACCTATGCTGAACAATTCAAATTAGGCTTCAGAAGAGTTTTAAAGATAATTAGTTCTGTGTGAGGGGGGCTACCGCCCCCCTCAACCCCCCGTTTTATTAATGCGCCTACATTTATATAGAATTTAATTCGGTTATTAAAAAATAATTCTGTTTTTAAAAAATAATTTATTAAAATTATTATTTAAAAAAATTATTTTTTATGATAATGCAGACGATTTCCATATTAGAGAGGCAGTGTAACACTAAATATCCAAAAAAAGTCCACAATATATATATATATATATATATATAAATACGATTTTTTTTTCTAAGTTTTTTTTTTTCGTTAAAATTAAAAAAAATCTATAACTTTGTTTTAAATTATCACAGATTTATAGTTCAACCATTCGTTTTAAAGGTATTCGCAAGCTCTTTTAAATGATACCCATCATGAAAATTTACTCCCCTCGAGGGGGGACTTCCCCCCCAGGGGGGGAGGTGAGGCTCCTACATACACAAAAATATTTTCCCAGTTAACTATCTTTATTACAAAAAATATATGTTCGTTTCATTTGGTTTAGTGCAGTCTATAGACGTTAAACTCTACTTACCTGCAATTTCCCCCATAGACTAATATATTAGAATTCTCTTGATTGTCCCTGTACACGAACCATTTGCTTGATCTTAACGAAAAGCTTACTGTAGCATCCCTATATGATACACATTTAGAATACCAAGTTTGAACTTTCTACCATAATTTGTTTTTGAGATATGCTGATAACAGACAGACACACACACAGACACACAGACACACACACAGACACACAGACACACAGACCGTTTGCTAAAAACATCATTTTCGTATTCAGGGGACCTCAAAACGTGTAAATATAACAAAATCTCGCGTTCGAAAATTTGACCCAAAAACAATACTTTCTCTACCTTATGGGTAAGAGAAAGTAAAAAGCGTTCTAAAGTTACTCTTTCGTCAAAATTTCATACATGTAATTTAAGCATTTTACTGTGAATACGGGAAAAATACGTAGTGTCTTCATACAATTAAAATCAAAATAATTTTTATAATATGTTAGAATGACATCACTATCAGAAAATCACCCAAATGAAGTACTATCGTCTTCGAAAATGATGTCATTTTTAAGAAGTCATTTGATGGGTAATGTGCATTTTCATAGAGAAAATTGCTATGCTTTACTATGATTGTTTGGGGCTTTTATTTACTAGCTTAAAATAAGTAGTAAGAAATAGTAATCTTAATTCCAAATCACCATACCAGAAGGCTTTAACTATGTTATCGATAAATATATGTTATTCGTCTGCGTAACGAAAACAAAATAATAAGAAAAAGAAAAAAGTGATTTTCTTATACCAACAATTTTTCTTTTTTAAGATGTTGTCATCCCAGGGTAAGTTTTATAAGCAAATTATTTTAAAAATAATCTTGTTCTTTTGTATTCAAAGGACTGTGTCAGTTATCGTCATACACAAAATTCAGACAACGCCTCTATATCCCCAGTCGGACGGCTTGGTTGAGAAGTTTAATCGCATCACCCTGAAATATCTCTCTTTATAATAGAATTCCACGATAGAACATTGAAGAACGACATCTGGAATCCTATTACTTAATACTTTAATTAAAATGAAGCACAATTACAATAACTATATAAATTTCTATTTACATATTTACATCTTTTTCGCAATAAAAGAACAGAATATAACTAAATTGACGATACATCAGTCAGGCCACAGATGTATGTTCCGCGACATCGTACCACTACAGTCTCTGACTGCTGCTCCTGACAGACTACTGAAATTAAAACATTTTCACTTCACTTTATGGATTGGCAAAATAGCATTAGATATTTTGCCAAGAATGGCGACAGCGCCGTCTATATTGTTTTAAAGGATAGGGAAGATGGCTCAATATCGATAGGCCATTTAATATATTCGTAAGAGTTTGAACTTAGCACGCTACATCTCTTTTAGTATCAAGTAACCAGCAAGACTAGGACGGGAAATTGCCATTGTCCTGTTAGCGTATCGGAGTGTTGCAATCCACGAAACTACGGGCTATAGAAACTACATATACTTTTTGGATTTGAACTTCGCTTTCCATGTGATCTCCTGTTTGATTGTCTACCAAACACGCCTTCATCGCCAGAAGAGTACATCCGAGATTTCCAGGCTTGATTTGAAAACCTACACAACTTTGCTCGGGAGTCATTTCACATAACGACAGAGAGAATGAAAAAGAGATATGGCCTGAAGTCTACCCATCACGAATTCAAGGAAGGAGACAACGTTTGGTTATGGAACCCTGTTCGACGCAGTGTACTCTCTTCCAAGCTACTGTGTAACTGGGACGGTCCCTATACAGTCCTAAAAAAGCTGAATGATGTCGCTGTTAGACTTACTGAAACACCTTTATCAAAACCGAAGGTAGTACATTACGATAGGCTAGCCTTATAGCACAGTGAGTAATACTTCTAAATTTGCATATGTGTAATGTAAATATGTGTATATAAATATCTGTACTTATTTGTCGATTTTGTAACTAATTCAAGTACTTAATTTTGGAATCTTGTTATTTTATTGTTATTTTATTTTTGATTGAAATTTATTTTTCGTGTTCTAAATTGTATGGTTTGTTTAGTTTTTACATTCTGGCCAAGGGTTGTACTGCCCGAGACGTGTAGTCTTTGGAGGGGATCAATGTTACAAATTTGTAAAAAATAGTAGTTATTTTTAATATAATTTCATTTGAAAAGGCTTAGTCAGGTTCTAAAATGTTAATTCCCTGCAATTCTAGCTTGCTTTGGTGTTAAAATAGTTCATTTTCCTTCCAAAACCCGTTAAAAAGCTTCATCAGCACCGGTAATAGTCTTTGCAAAATATTTTGCGACTTTATCGCTTTTTGGCGATTTCGTTTGGCGACCTCGGCGAGAAAAATCCTTATTATCAATATATCGATTAGCTAAGCTCTAACTCGATTATTCTGCAAGATACTGGAAAATTCTATATATATATAGGAGGCTATAAAAGGGATCTCGTTCCGATCATTCAGTTCAGTTTGACAGCAAGCTGCTTGATGAAGAATCTGCTATCGATTACAGCTCATATGCTGTGAGTTTATTTATGCTACAGTTTATGCTGTGATTTTTATGTTAATACTTGTTTGACAGTCGTCTGATCTTCAGGAATATTCTGTAAATAAACTTTTAAGACTCTGGAAGACTGTTATTCATTCATGGACAATTCACGAACACCGAGTGCGCAACAATAATTTATTTGTAGTAAACGATAACTGTTCCTAATTTCCGAGGTTTAATAGTAATAATAATAATAAAAAAAAAAAAAAAAAAGAGACTATATGCAGCATACAGTACTTCAGGACGAAGACATTTAAACTTAATAAAAAAATTGCTTTTGTAAACACACGACGTCCCTAATATTTAAAAAAATTTTCGTTGTATAGAATTCCTTTTTAGGGTTTTCGACAGCAGAAAGATAAGAGACAGTATGGAACTATTGGGCTACAAGCGGCAGCAAATTCTTTGAAAATACCGCGAAACTAACTAACTACGAATTATCAACTCTTTTAATTTCAGTTCTTAGCATTGGTAAAATATCATCAGATATTTTACCAATCTAAGAACTGAATTTTTCGCAATTTATTTAGATATTTTGCCAAAATTTATTATAGCGCAACTATATTTAATTTTTAGAAATATGGAAGATGGCTCAATCCGCGTTTATAATGATCGATAGATGGCGCTCTCTGAACTGCAGTTGTTAGTAAATATAATAGCCACGTGTATGTATACACGTGGCTTTCTCCGCCATTACATCATGGAAAATCGATTGCATAATATGATGATATGCAGTGGTGTGATAATTTCACCTTAGCCCACCAGAGGGCGAGCATTTCATTACAATCGCGGATATCCAAGAGCTGTTTCACATATCCGTAAGTGTTTGTATTTAGCCCGTTATAAGACTTATTATTATAAATATGATTCTTTCATTCATTTAAATAATAATGATCAGCGAAGCAGGCAAAACCAGCTAGTTTGAAACAAATTTTTAATTTAATAGCAGTCTGAGATGTTTCATTACAACTAGCAAACCCGTGCGAAATTTTCACTATTTATTTCTTTTTAACACTTTCCAACAAGGTTGAAAAAAGGTTAAAGACTTCGTTTTGTCTGCTGTCTGCACTCTACCTACCGAAATATTCATGGAATTTCTTGAAACTGATATTTGTTATTTAAATTCCCTGTCGGATGTACCAAATGGAGTGAATACCTCTACTGGTTTATATACAGGGACACCCGAACGTATTCAAAAGCATTGTGTTCTATGAGAGGTATTTGTACAAGCCATATTTTAATACCTTTATTTCACGCAAATCTTAATGAAATTGAAATATGTTATTGAAGTTCATCATCTGTTCTATTCTATAGAAAATTGAGTAAATACCACCACTGGTTACAGGCAGTGCCTGATTTAAGGCAGGGCATTCGGGGCACGTGCCTTGGGCCCTCACATTAAAGGGGGCCCCAAGAAATTTCATCATACATTTTAAAAAATAGTTAAAATGAAAAATTTCCATATTTTGCTATAATGATCGTTGTTTTGTGTTTTTCGTCAATGGATGGAGGAATTACTGCGCTGTTTTATAAATCGGCGGGATGATCTTTCAAGGAAACTATCAACTCATTGCAAAAATTGCAATATTTTCACTAAACGCAAATACAACTGCATACTACCGATACTTGCATTCCAAACTGTTACAGGCTAACTAATCCGAGGCACGCACCGCAATGCACATACATGGGGGCGACGTGTTGATCCAATAGACAAGCCACGGATCTTGTTTAGCCTTACTCTTACCAACAAAATGAAAAGTGAAGTGAACTTTTAGACGGCTGAATCAGAAATAAGCGGTTTGTTTCGTTTATTGTAACATAAAAGTGCGAGAAAAAGGGGTCCATTGAACATGAGTGCCCTGGGCCTCCAAGTGAGAAAGTATTTCAAAGCATTTGCATTTTGTAAGAGGTATTTCTATAAAACAAATTTTAATAACTTTACTTTGCACAAATGTTAATAAAATTGAAATATGTTTTTCATATGCACAAAAAGATGCTTTCTACTGAATATGGAATGATTGGCATTAAATTTACAGAGCAACACAAAAATGTTCGGTTACATTAAATGATATTATTAGAAATTTGCTGGAATTTCATTTTCGTTTACATAAAGCTTTTTTAACACTTTCTAACAAATTTTAAATGTGAATATGATTTCAATTTGTGTGTCTGTCTGTCCGACGATCCATCTGTCTATCTGTCAGTCTGCCCGCCTCCAGCAACCATAAATATTTTTTGAATTTTTAAAAATGATACATGTTATTCAAGTTCACTATTGAGTGTTCCCTATTTAAAATTAGTAGGTTATGTACAACTGGATTGTGTACAGGAACACCTAAAAAAATGTAATGCATTCCGTTTTATGACAGACATTTTTCTAAATCATATTTAAATAACTTTCTTCTGAAAAAATCCTAAATAAAGTAAATTTATTGGTAATATGATGCTAAAATAATGTTTTGTATAGAATATGATATAGTTAACCTTCAGATTTACTGGGTCACACTAAAATATTCAGGTATAACAAGGACTGCAATTAGAATTTAAGGGCTGTATTTTCTTTTGCGGTAAGCATTTTTAACTCCTTCCATCAATGTTTAAGAATGTCTATGAATTTAATTAGTCTATCAGTATGATTTCAGTTTTTCTCCGTTGTATGATAAAGTAAGTAAAGGAAAAATGAAAGTTATACGGTACAACAAGTACGTACAGTTGGAAAGTGTTAATAATCAATACGGATTGCATGATTTTTCGCGTTATTTTTTTTAGTGCTAGAGGCCTATTTCAGTCGGTACTGTTGTCGAATTTTTATAATACACTCTTAATAGTGCTAAGGGCCTATTTCAGTCGGTTTATTGAATGGGGATTTATTGAATGAAGTCCCCCCAAGGCACAACTTTGACATGAGTCCACCCCAGGCCCAACTTTGACATGAGTTCCCCCCAAGGTACCCCTATTTCAGTCGGTACAGCGTTGTCGAATTTTTATACGTCACTCTTAATAGTGCTAAAGGCCTATTTCAGTCGGTTTATTGAATGGGGATTTATTGAATGAAGTTCCCCCAAGGCCCAACTTTGACATGAGTCCCCCCAAGGTACAACTTTGACATGATTCCCCCCCCCCCCAAGGCACACCTTTGGCATGAGTTCCCCCAAGGCACACCTCCCCCTCATTGGGAAAAAGAGAAAAAACGTTGTTTTGCGGCTATAAGGCAGTTTGGACTTCCAACGTTATTTGTTACAATATCTGCAGCTGAAACACATTGGTTTGATTTAATGAAAACTTTATCATGGTCACGAATTAACTAAAGAAGAATTTGTCGATATTAACAAGTTTAGCAGTAGGCCTCTGGCACTAAATTAAAATCTGTCAATGTCAGATTTTCATGTTTTAAATAATGAAATAATGTCGTGTCTGTATAATTTTTTTTTCTTTTTTTTTTTTTTTTTTTGTGGGTTGGGCTTATTACTGAACTTATTTTATTGTTGGTCGGGACAATTTTATTTAACTTTAAAATTTGATACTTAAGAAATCTTATACTAATTTCACCACGCAATTTAAATTTTAATTCATCAGAAACCAAATTATTATTAGTTTTTGTGGGATAAAACGCTAATGATGGTTAAACCAATATCATTCAAAGAAAAGTTTCAAAATAAAATTCGTGCTTGATGACCCAGTTTTCATACTTCCCCAGGCAGGACAGTTTTAGTACAGGACCGCAATGGCGACTTTTGAATTTTTTCCGCCGTGTTGGCGATGCCTTTTAATATTTTTACTTTCTTCTATACATATAGAGAGAAAGTATTGGATTCGTGAAAATTTTCGAACTCCAGTTTTTGATGGATTTACACGTTTTGGGATGTCCTGAACATGATTCGACTGTTTTTAGAAAATGTCTGTTTGTCAATCTGTCTGTGTGTCTATCACAAATTTTGTGGACGCTTTATCTCACGAACCAATGAATGAAATTTAACCAAACTCGGTATTTAGTTGGGCCCTGACATGAATTGGTGCTTATTAGATTTGAGGATCAATTGCTCAGCAGGTGGCGCTATCATCGCATTTTTTCTAACTTTTTAACATGGCAGTATAGAACAAAATTTCGTATAAATGTGCATAATGAGAGTTACTTTTAACATGTGATTGTGAAATTAATATGAATTACTGATAATAGTAGGAGTAAACTAGGAAAACAAATTGTGCATGTGGGAGCATCCCTTCAGTACACCCCGGGGAAGTAAATTTTCAATATGGGTATATTTCGGAAGACCTCATCAATGCCTTTAAAACGAATGATTGAACTATAGATCTGGGATGGTTTAAAACAAAGTTATCGATTTTTTTTTTATTTTTTAACGAAATAAAAAAAATCTGGAGTGACTTCACTCGACTTTCCGAACATTGAGTAATTAACAGTTTCGTAGATAAAGTGAAGAAAAAAGAGTTGTTAAACAAACAAAAGAGACAAAACTATAATAGAGTGTTTGAGTATTTTTCTCCATATATTACACGATGTTTTATTTAACGCTACTGAACTTTGAGCCCATAGGTCATAATGATAAAGAATTTTTCTTTGTGTCCCTGTAAAAAACTATAAATGCTAGATTCACCAAACTGCTTATAGTTAGTGCAACAGTGATTTATAATATTCATATAAATTTTCAGCTCAATTCAATAAGGCGTTTATATGCTATCGCACTTTTAAAAATTTGGTCCCATAGGACATAATGATAAACAATTTTTCTTTGTATCCCTGTAAAAACTCAGACAGACAGACAGACAGACAGACAGACAGACATTTACTAAAAACTATTAATTCGTGTTCTCCACATCCCAAAACATGTAAATCCATCAAAAAGTAGACTTCGAAAATTTTCGCGAATCCAATACTTTCTCTATATTACATATAGAAGAAAGTAAAAAACTATAAGTGCTAGACTCATCAAAATCAATAGGGTTCTTTCTACGGTGACTTGCAACATGCGTACCAACTTACAGCTCATTCGAGCAAAGCGTTTAGACGCTTTCGTGTTCACTCTCACACATACACACACATACATACATACATACATACATACACACACATACATACACACACATACATACATTCACACATACATACACACATACACACATCATCGTAAAAATAGTGGAAACGGACTCAGGGGACCTTGAAACGTATAGAAACAACAAAATCTCAAATTCGGATTTTTGACATGATGACAATACTTTCCTCACTATAGTGTTCGGAAAGTAAAAACTTTAAAAAACTAGTATGTTGTGGCCACCACATGACTTTTTTCTATATTACTTTCTTCTATATTCAATAGAAGAAAGTATTGGATTCGTAAAAATTTTCGACCTCGGGTTTTTGATGGAACACGTTTTGTGAGCTGTAGAACACGATTTGACATTTTTAGAAAATGTCTGTCTGTCCGTCTGTCTGTCTGTCTGTCTGTCTGTCTGTGTGTCTGTGTGTGTGTGTGTGTGTGACAAAATTTTATGTCAACTGTATCTCAGGAACTACTGCAAAGATTTTCATACAAATTGGTGTGTGGTTGCCCCTTGTTATAAATTAGTGCCTATCAACTTTTGGTAAAAATTGTCTTAGAGGTTGCGTTGCCATCCCGCTTTTTCTAAATTTTTAACATGGTGATATAGGACAAAATTTTGTATAAATGTGCATAAGGGGAATTATTTTTTAGTAATCATTATGAATGTACAAGAATTATTTATAATAGAGATAGTCAACTGGGAAAAAAAATTTGTATGTGTAGGAGCCTCGTCAACGAGGGGAGTAAATTTTCAAGATGGGTATCTTTCGAAAGGTCTCGTCAATACCTTTAAAACGAATGGTTGAACTATAAATCTGTGATAATTTAAAACAAAGTTATTGATTTTTCTTACTCTTTACGGAAAAAAAGAAAAAAATCGTAATAAAAAAAAAAAAAAAAAAAACGAAATCTAGCCAAACTTGGTATTTAGTTCACCCCTGACATAAACTGGTGCTCATTAGATTTTGGGATCAATCGCTCAACAGGAGGCGCTGTGATCGTATTTTTCTAAATTTTTAACATGGCAGTATAAGACAAAATTTCGTATAAATGTACATAATGAGAGTTATTCTTAACCTGTGATTGTAAAATTAATACGAATTATTGATAATAGAAGTAGTTAATTAGGAAAAAAAAAGTTGTGCATGTGGGGGTATCGGTTCCCCCCCTTGGGGGGAAGTACCCCCCCCCCCCCCCCCCCCGAGGTGGTAAATTTTCAAGATGGGTATTTTTCGAAAGGTCTCGTCAACATCTTTAAAACGAATGGTTGAACTATAAATATGTTCTAATTTAAAACAAAGTTATCGATTTTTGTTACTTTTAACGAAAAAAAATCTTGGATTTTTTTTTTTTTTTAACATTGTTACTGAGTGAATTTGTATGGGAAAATATAGAAGAAAGTCTTGTGGTGGCCACAACATACTAGTTTTCCTATAAAAATTCACTCAGTAAAAATAATTTATTAAAATTTTTATTTAAAAAAATTATCTTCCATGATAATTTTCCATTTTAGACACGAGGCTGCTGCACGCACAATTTTTTTTCTCTGTTGACTATCTCTATTACAAATAATTGTTGTAAATTTCATAATGTTTGTTTTAAAATAATTCATTTTATACACGTTTATACAAAATTTTGTCCTATACCATTATGTTAAAAATTTAGAAAAAGTGGAATGGTATCGCAACCTGTAGGACAATTTTTACCCAAAGTTGATATACACTAATTTATGTCAAGGTGTAACTACATACCAATTTGTATGAAATTCTGTGCAGTAGTTCCTGAGATACAGTTGCCACAAAATTTTGTCACACACACATACAGAGACAGACAAACAGACGGACAGACAGACATTTTCTAAAAAGGGTCAAATCGTGTTCTACAGCTCTCAAAACGTGTAAACCCATCAAAAACCACAGGTCGAAAATTTTTACGAATCCAGTACTTTCTTGTATTCAATATAGAAGAAAGTAAATATCGTATTTCTTCTGATAATTGCAAAAAATTGACTTTCGGCTTTTAGTGATATATAATTCTGTCAGATAAAAATTGTCTGCATCAATAATGGAAAATAATTTAATAAATGATTTGCAGTGAACGAATTTTGTGTGCAATTATGTAGAAGAAAGTCATGTGGTGGCCACATCATACTAGTTTTTCATTATTATTATTTACTAGCAGGCTTTGCCCGCTTCGCTGGACATTAAACATAAATGAGTTGTCAAAATCCCATATTTTTATTAATAACCTAAGTTCTAGCTGTGATTGGTAGAGGTTTAATCGCTCGCAACATGAGGAGTCTTGGTCCCCACTGTCTTCGGCTCAACTTACCCACTTCTTACTTCCCCATCCTCAGCGGGTGAGCTCGAAGTTTTGCAAAATCCCACTAATGTGCATAATGCGTACACTTAATCAATATCCACACATGAAAATTCGCCATTCTAAGATAATTCAAAGCGAATTCAAATTGAAAAACATGATTTTACACATGTTTATTGGCCTCCTACTCCGAGAAGGGGGGGGGGGCGAATTTCGAATTTCGTGAAATCCAGTTACAATAAGTGCCGGATGCATACAAACAATTTACGCACCAAATTTCGTGACCACAGAAGTCTTTAATAGAAAATATTATAAATAAGTAAATACAAAAACCACAGCTTTAGTATGGGAACCCTTTGGTGACTTTAAATATTTTAAGCCATTTTTGCGATGAACTGAATTGGCTATCTCAATTGTGTAATTAAAGATCTTGGCGAGAAACGTCCGTGCTACTTCGGTGCCGAATTTCAAATTTTGCCAAAGGGATCTAATACTAAAGCTGCTCCATATCGAATCTGGGTTGAAAACGGAAAAAGGGTAAAATAAATTAGAAATATCAGACCTATATTTATAAATTTGATACCGAATGAAAGGGGCGATTTTGCTGAATCCAGGGGTGCAAACAGTTTTTCGATACGACAATTAGATTTTTTAAAATTAACTAAAGTATGAAACTTAGATGGCAACACTTCATTTCAATCTTTTCATAATTTGTAGTACGAATCACGCGAATACAAAAGTCTTTAACTTAAAAATTTATTTTCATATTTTATTTTTCCATTCAAAGCATTTTAGTGAAAAAATATTTATGGCGCATGCGCAGACGTTTTTTACCCACAATTTAAACACTAATCATAATTTTGAAAATTTCTATACATATAATTTCAAGTTGGGTGAAGACCTAAGTTTCTGCCAAGCGCCGTTGAATTCCGTTCAGCCGTTCTCGAGTGATGCCCGGACAAACGTGTTTAACGGGGGGGGGGGATTCTGAAAAGTTGATAGATATAATTTTAAGTTGGGTGAAGACCTAAATTCCTGCCAAGCGCCGTTGAATTCCGTCCGGCTGTTCTCAAGTGATGCCCGGACAAAAAAAGCGGCATTCGGACACGATGACACACACACACACACACAGGCAACATTTTCTGAAGTCATTTCCGGCTTTCATGGGGTGTAAAATGTGAAGACATCGCAAAATTTTTTGATTCCGACAAATTTACAGACAAAACTCTGATTTTATTAATATAGATTCATTTTGGGATAACTTTTTGTTAAAAAAAAAAAACTTAGTGCCTATTTTGATTATACTTTTTATTATTGCGTTTTTTAGTCAATTTATGACAAAAGTTCATATTTTGTTCATTACTTAGAACAGATTTTAAAATACATTTCAAATGTTCAAATACAGCATCTCATATCTTACAACTCAAACAGCTTTAAGTGGAATAATCCTCTGTGACACTCACACTACTCTCGCTTACTTTTAGTTACTAAAGAAGTATTATTGCAGTTTGATTCATCTGACATTTTTCTAATTATCTGATACATGTGAAAAACATAGAATAACAGAAATTTCCCTGAACCTCATTTGTATTCTGCTTACGTGCGAATAATCCGAATCACTGTACTTTCCATGGCGCCAACGTTCAGAAGATTTCTTGCCAGATGCGTATTTGAACACATTGAGCACTATAACAATTTATTAAATGAAGCATAAAATTAGTTTCGGATTATTATGTAATGTAAATAATAATAAAAAGTGTTTTAACACAGTTTTTCTTTAAAAGTTGGGTAAAAAATTTCTGAGTAAAAAATAGGAGAGTTTCAAATATTCTTTAAAATGAATTTTAATTAATTTAAAATAACTTTTTTAATTGAATAAAATAGGATATTTTAGATATCTTTTCAGTTCTATTTAAAAATTTGGGAGTTTGTCAATCTTCAAACTTCTAACACATCTTAAATGATAAATCACATGATTTTTTAGATTGTAATTTAAAAAAGCTTTTTTAAAAAAATCGCGAATTTTCAACCGATTTTAACAAAAATGAAAAAGTGACAATAAAAAGTGACTATGAGCTGACAAACCAAAAATCTCTAAATTCGATTGAAAGTTGGAGATTTTACAGAAAAATATTTAATTGAATTCAAAGCCATCCCTGCATTGACGCTTTATATAATTTGCATGTTGGAAACCTTCCATAATTTCCAAATCATCTTAATCGGTTAGAAATTAAATTCTACGGTTTCGGGATTGGAGTATTAAAACCATTAAAAAAAAAGAAAGAAAGAAAGAAAAGAAAAGAAAAGAAAAAGAAAGAAAAGAAAAAAAAGAAGAGAAAGAATCGTGAATTTCCAACCGATTTTAACAAAAATTAAAAACTGGCAAAAAAGAGTTATTATGAATGCACACTATAAAAATCACTAAATGCGGTTGGAAATTACAAATCTTATGATAATATATATATATATATATATATATATTACAAGGTCACCCATGCATCGACATAATTTTATAACTTGTGAGTTATTGTTCTTTCAAATGAAAATTGCAAATTTTATAGAAAAAATAATATTTAATTAAATTCAAAGCCGAGTTTACACACACACACACATACAGTAGAACCTCGATTATCCGAACCTCGATTAACCGAAGTCGCTTTCCTCTTCACTTTTTTTTTTCACTTTCTACTATCATCTAAAATTTTCTCTAAATAAACATATACGAGATGTCTGAAGAATGTAAACAAATCTGCTCTTCCTGTACACTATTTAAATCAAAGAAAGGCTTGGATCGATTCTAATTTGTTTTCGAAGTGGTTTTTTGATATTTTTGTGGCTGCAGTAAAATCTTGGCAATAAAAAGAACATTTGAATGGAGCGCTTTTGTTATTCGACAAATGTCCGGCTCATCTGGAAGATAACTCTCTAAAATCTGGAAAACTCTCTAAAATCTGGAAACACCTGGTATATATTTTTGCCCCCGAATGCAACGTCTCTTCTGCAACCTATGTATCAGCTAGCTGATACTAACTAGGGCGTCTTGTAGTCTTTAAAACGGCATTACCGAAAGAAATTAATTGGAAAATTACTTTTTGAAGGAGATTCTGAATCTGGTGCAGTTTTAATAATTGAATTTTGGAAAACTGTCAACATCAAAGACTGCATTTATATGATCTCTGACGCGTGGGAATGTATGCCGCAATCAACACTAAGACGAAGTTGGCGAAAACTTTTGCCGAATTTTTCAACTGGCGCAGATGAAAATGCTACAGACATTGTGAAAGATAGTGTTACTGAGTTTCAAGACGTTTTAGCACAATGAAAGGTTTTGAAAATTGTGGTGAATAGAGAAATCACAGATTGGTTGAATTGTGACGTGGAAGATGCAGGCTTCCAGTTGCTCAATGATGTGGAATTAATAGCAGAAGCTCGAAATTCTCCAAAAGAAGATGATGACGATGAAGATGAGAATGATTCCGGAGTAAATAAGATCAGTAACAATGATGCCTTTGAGTGTTTCTCAAAAGGCCTTGTTTGGTTGGAACAACAGGAACAGTGTCATTGCTCTGAACTCATGCTTTTAAGAAAACTTCGGGATAGAGCTGCACGGCAAAGGATGGCCAATTTACACCAGATCAAGCTTCCATTTAAACCATTGTATGTTTTTGTTTCAGAAATAAATTTATTTTCATTTATAATTTTAACTTATTTAACAGTTAAAATAGTCATAATAACAGCTCAATGACGATACTACATATTAAACTAGATAATTATTGATAAATTCTCGATTATCCGAAAATTTCGATTATCCGAAGTAGGTTCGGTCCCAATTACTTCGGATAATCGAGGTTCTACTATATATATATATATATGCGTTTGTGTGTGTACTAAATATGTAATAACTTTATACCTGTAAAGGTTAAATTTCAATGGTTATTTAATTGTACGCCTAAGAATTCGTAAAAGAAAAAAAAAAAAAAAAATAACAAAAGATGAATTAGAGTTCTTAAAATGCTTGACTTCAACAGAACAATTAATTTTGATACGAAATAGTAAAAAAGAAAAAAAAGATGTATATATATATATATAAGCTAAAATATTGTTAATTTATTTTTGCAATAATAAATAAACGATGATCAATAAAATGTGCATTTTTTCCAGACTCAATTTTGTATTTTCAGTGTTTAGCGTCCTGTAATTTTCTTCAATCACTCATCATTTAACAACGATAGTCAGTGAAATGACGCCAAATTTTACACCATCTGAAGACCAATTAGGTCCTCATCCATTTTGTGTTCGTATTTGAGTCTTGTTAAAGCGGTGAGAGAGTCTGTTTAATTAATATAATAAGCGAAAATGAAATTCGAAAATAGCTTGGAGACATCGATTCATATCTTTATATCCGTTCAATGACAGTTGGTATCTAATTCATGAATAGGATTTATACCAAGAGAGTATTATGTGAATGATACTAAGTCTAATTTCGCATAGGCAAATTCGTGCGCATGCACGTGACTTGTTCACTACAATTGATTTTCGATAATATTTAAGTTGAAGGGACTCTCTACATATCGTCTCCGGTAGTCAAAATTAGTGTTATTCTATGAGGAAATTCGTTTGCAGAATAACTCATTACGTAATGTATTTTTTCCCCTGTTCAGAAATTTCCCAACTATTAAATTTGTTCATGTTTTTCCAAAGGCCGCGGTAGCCTGGTCTGTAGAGCGCTGAGATCGTAATGAACTTTATCCGTGTTACGTTATAATACCACTGCATTGAAACTTGTAACATTATAATGTTTATAGTTATGTTGTATGGGGGAAATGCTTGTGTTCTGGACTGCGAAATTCACAGAAAAATGGGGAAAATCCCAGGGAAATGAAGAATCAGTAATCACATGTTGGGTATGATTTATCCTCGAACACCCCTCCCTCCCCCCTCTTTCTCAAAAAAAAAAAAAAAAAAAAAAAAAAACTGACATTATCCATTAAAAGATTGCGGGTTCGATTCCTGAGCAAGCCGAAGACCGTCGTGTACATTAATGGGGACTGGTGCACGTGAAATCCGTCGTGATTACAATGGCCTCCATGTTCCCATCCAAATCGTATCTCTGGACGTCACTAAAACGGTATAGCCATTCCATGGAGGATCAAGATTGTGATAGCATGTCTCCAGACCACCCTTAGGATTGTGTCTCAGACCGTCGTCAGTTGCCCATAGCGTAACACAACTGTGACATAAAGCCTATTCACTCACTCAGTGTTCTTGTTTCTCAAAAAGAATCTAAACTTTAATATTTTAATTTCGTGATTAAACGCGAAAAACAAAAGTTATTTTCCCCATCTTATAGCTTCAGAATGAAATATTAAAATAATAATAATAAATTTATGGAAAAGAAAAACTAATTAATTCTTGTGAATTTTCTGAATGGACACACGAAATTATAAAAAATACTTTAGGTAATGAATAATTCTTGTTAACAAATTTCCGCATAGAATAACGAAGGATGTAACTGCTAAAGACGAGACAATTTTAAGAGGTAGAGAGTTTGCCGGAAACACATTTTTGTGACATCAACGTACATATTGAGACGGTTATTTCTAAAGCAAAATTCAATTTTTCTATAGAAAATAATGCATTTTAAAATATTTAAATGCAACAATAAATTTGTGATAAAAATTAGCTAATAAATAGACTTGCGTTCAGTTTCTAATCAACTACTCCATACATAAAAATGTATGGAATGGTTGAATAGAAATTGAACGCAAGTCTATTTAAAGAGTTAAATACCATTGTACAAATTTATAATAATATTTTTTCAGTTTTACTGATTCCTATAAAATACCTTGAATGTTACTAATATTAAAATTTGTAAGTAATTTAATTTTAATTTCACTTTCTTGTTTTTTTTTTTTTTTTTTTTTTTTGAACACCCACACCGATACACAAAAAGGAGGTAATGGGGGCGGGGGAATTTTTTATCACTCATAAACAAAATGTATGGAGCATTGTGGTTCCCTCACCTCTAAATACCAAACGCAAGCGTTCATTGCGGGAACGAGTGATGAACTTTAAAAAAATACTAAAAGTAAAATTAGTAAAAGTTCGATTTCAAATGCTAAAAACACAGTGCTGGTAAATTTTGAGACTAATATTACTATGCATAAGTATTATTATTAAAATATGCATCTCTACGCTATAACAGAATTGGAATAAACTTCTTATGCATTTTATAAATACATTCATAATGAAAATCGTATATGGGAAGGAGAAGGAAGATTTTTTAAATATCATCTAAATTATCTCATGCTCTTTGAAACTATTTCACGTAAAAACAAGACCGAAAATTCATGCAGTTTGCATCGATTATTAGCACTTTCCAACTGTGCGTACTCCTTGCATCATTTAACTTTCAGTGTTTTTTTTTTTTTACTATGTTGTTACACAACGGGCAGACAGGAGAGAAACACAGACATATAGATTAATTGGTTTCGTAATCACACCTAAGCTTTGTCCGAAAGTGTTAGAAACGCTTAGCACAAACGGAATTGCAATTCCCACAATTTCGAACTGTATTTGAATATTTTAGTGTAGCCCTGTAAATCTGAAAGGTAAATGTATCCCATTCTATACAAAATATTATTTTAGCATATTAACAGCAAAAGTCAATTAATTATGGTTTTTGCAGTAGAAAGTTGTTTAAATGTAATTTATAAAAATGCCTCCCCTGAAACGGAATGCATTGACAATTTTTGAGGTGTCCCTGCGCAAAACCCAGTTGTACGGGGCCTATTAATGCCATTTTAAATAGATAACATTCCATAGTGAACATGAATAACATATACATCAGTTTGAAAAAATTCCGTACGCTGAAGACGGACGGACGGACACATAGACAGACAGACAGGCAGATAGGTGGACTAATTCAAATTTTATTCACACTTAAACATTGTTAGAAAGTGCTAAAACGGTTGATAAAATTGAAAATGCAATTTCAGCTGTTTCCTTATATAGTCCTTAATATATCTGAATATTTTTGTGTGGCCTTATAAATCTCAATGCAAATTGTGCTTTTGCTATTGAAAGCATTCTTTAGTATACATGAATATCAAATTTAATTTTCATTAAGACTTGTGTAAATCAAAGTTATTAAAAAATGGTTTATAGAAATATTTCTCATAGAACGCAATACTTTGGCATACTTTCGGGTGCCCCTGTGCATAAACCAGTAGTGGTACTTACTCCATTTTTAATAAAGAACATCCAATAGTGAACTTGAATAACATATTTTAATTTTATGAAGATTTGTGCAAAGTAAAGGTATTAAAATATGGTTTATAGAAATGCTTCTCATAGAGCGCAATGCTTTGGAATGCTTTTGAGTGTCCCTGTACACAAACCAGTGGCGGTATTTATTCCATTTTCAATAGTTAACATCCAATACTAAACTTAAATAACATATATCAGTTTAAAAAAAATCCATCGATATTTACGGGAGCTAGAGCGCGGACAGAGAGACAAACCGAAGTCATAAACATTTTTCAGCCTCATTGGAAAGTGTTAGAAAAGTATAAAAAATGATATTATACTTATATATTTTAGTTTTAGTTAAAAAAAAAAAAAGAAAGAAAGAAAGAAAGAAAAAGCTTAAACTATTATACAGAGTTATTCAAAATGAATCCTCCGATTTCAAAATTCCATTATTTTAAAAATGAAACAACATAAAATGATAAGTAATCATAGACCTATTATAAAAGTGGACGGAGCATTCCATTATTAAGGGAATATAAGAAAATGTGCAAAGATGAAACCATGTGAATGTTGAAAAAGGTTACCATTTTTGACATTTATCGCGTTATTGGCAATTTTTTGTTTTGAATATAAATATATATATTATTATTAAAAGATACAACATTCTTTCAACAAAACTAGTGTAAAATATTACAGCTGCTGAAATTTATTTTCACCTTGTTATTAACATCTAACAAAGTTCAACAGTTTTATAACTTTTTTTTGTCTATACTCGTTTTAACTCTCATAAATAATTATGGACATTTTTGAAATAATATAAGATATAATATAGTTAAACTAATTCAATATAGAGAATTAAGTATAGCAATTATAAGCATTTTATAAAAATAATTACTTAAAAAGAACGAAATAATAAAATATTAAAAAGAATCTTACCTGTGAAATAAAATCCTTATTTTACAGTCGGTAACAAAAATGTCCGAACACTAGCAAAAATTCCTATGTAAAAAAGGTACACTTCATACGGTTTTGTTAAATAAATCCTTGTCGAATCCTCTTCAAGTCAGTCTAAGAACATGATTCGATAAGGATTTATTTAACAGAACAGTATGAAGTGTACTTTTTTTACATAGGAATTTTTGCTAGAGTTCGGACACTCTTGTTACCGACTGTACATAACATCTAGGGTTTTTGAAGTACATTTAATTACTATTTCTTGCTATAAAATTCTTTTTAAATTCAAAACAAGTCCTTCCGGCTTATTCGGAAGGGTAGGTTGATTTCTTTTTCCTTATCAAGTAGCCGTCATTTTGTTTCAAAATGGCGGCCACAAATTAATAAAGAATTAGTAGAAATATGGATGTAGGCTATTTACATATGGAGTTTTAAGCAAATTGGTTCATAAATACAATTTTATGTGGATTTAAAATTTTCAAGTGGCCGGCGCTTGGAAACAAGATGGTGGGCCAAATTGACAAATATATCAAATGCATTTGTGAGATAAGACTACTGTACAAATGTAGTTGGAATTAATTCAGAATCTCAAAAGTCATCGTGTTGGAAAATTAAGTGGCTACCGCTTGGATCAAAATGGCAGAGAAAGTTGCTCAGTGAACTAATTAATCTAAGATATTGTTGCAAATTTGAAAAAAATTATATTATTATTATTATTATTATTATTTTGTATAAATTATTTCAAAGAGGCTCAGTAAGTTGATTAAATGTTAATTTTCTACATTTCTAGTTTGTTTTAACGTTAAAATAGACTAATTTTCCCTTAAAAACACATTAAAAAGCTCCAATATGGCAGGTACTGGATTTGGCGACAAATTTGGCGACTTTTCCACTTGGCGACTTTTGGCGAGAAAATCCATAGTTCATTAATGTACTTCATTGAGACAATTATATGGTCTATGTATACATCAAAATTTAAACAAATTCGGAATACGCTTTTTACAATTTGAATTTTAAATTTTCAAGTGGTCTCCACTTGAAAACAAAATGGTGGAGCAACTTGGTTAAGAAACTCATCCAAGATATTCATAACACAAGTTAAAACACTGTCCAAATTTGGTTCGATTTGGAGTATTATTCCGGAAGTTATCGGGATTTTAAATTTTCAAGTGGTAGCCTGATTTCAAGTGGCCCCGCTTAACTTAAGATATCCGCCACTTTATTAAAAATGGCGAATACAATTCGTTGAGACAATTATGTAATCTATGTATACATGAAAATTCAAACAAATTCTGAATGCGCTTTTTACAATTTGAATTTGAAAATATCAAGTGGTCTCCACTTGAAAACAAAATGGTGGAGCAACTTGGTTAAGAAACTCATCCATGATATCCATAACACAAGTTAAGACGCTGTCCAAATTTGGTTCGATTTGGAGTATTATTTCAGAAGTTATCGTGATTTTAAATTTTCAAGTGGTAGCCTGATTTCAAGTGGCCCCACTTAAGATATCCGCCACTTTATTAAAAATGGCAGATAAATTTTATAAATAAAGTTCATTGAGACCCTTATGTAGTCTAGATTTACATCAAAATTCAAGCAAATCTTGCTTTAAATACGCTTTTTACAATGTGGGTTAGAAATATTCAAGTGGCTGCCACTTGAAAACAAAAAGTCGGAGCAACTTGGTTAACGAACTCATCCAAGATATTTATAACACAAGTTAAAACACTGTCCAAATTTGGTTCGATTTGGAGTATTATTTCGGAAGTTATCGGAATTTAAAATTTTCAAGTGGTAGCCTGATTTCAAGTGGCCCTGCTTAACTTAAGATATCCGCCACTTTATTAAAAATGGCGGATACGTTCATTAATAAACTTCATTAAGACACTTATATAATCTATGTATACACCAAATTCAAAGAAATTCCGAAAACGTTTTTTACAATTTGAATTTGAAAATTTCAAGTGGTCTCCACTTGAAAACAAAATGGTGGAGCAACTTGGTTAAGAAACTCATCCAAGATATTCATAACACAAGTTAAGACGCTGTCCAAATTTGGTTCGATTTGGAGTATTATTTCGGAAGTTATCGTGGTTTTAAATTTTCAAGTGGTAGCCTGATTTCAAGTGGCCTCACTTAACTTAAGATATCCTCCACTTTATTAAAAATGGCAGATAAATTTCATTAATAAAGTTCATTTAGACCCTTATGTAGTCTAGATTTACATAAAAATTCAAGTAAATCTTGCTTTAAGTACGCTTTTTACAATGCGGGTTAGAAATATTCAAGTGGCTGCCACTTGAAAACAAAAAGTCGGAGCAACTTGGTTAACGAACTCATCCAAGATATTTATAAGATCAGTTCACTGTCCAAATTTGGTTCGATTTCGAGCATTATTTCGGGAGTTATCGTGATGACAAAATTTTCATTATAGATAGATAGATAGATAGATAGATAGATATAGATAAACGAAGTGATTGCAATAGGTCGATTTCTAAAGAAATCAACCTAACAATCTAACTTTTAAAGTGAAATAAAAATTTTAAAAAGCACTTTCAAAGAAAAGGGGAAAATATCGTCTGCTTAATAAAAAGCAGAGTTTAGAACATGGCGAGTAAATTTCAACATTGGCCAGTTTGGCTTCCTTTCACATGACCTTTTTATGAGTTATCTTTGACACTAAAAAAGGTTGCCATTGTCCCGTCCATTCTTATAATAGGTCTAAGTAATACATGAAGTAAGTAGAATGATTAGTAATCTATATAATATTTCTCTAACGTGGTCCAGTTACGATTATATTTTGTTGAAACAATACGATAATGATCTTTTAATAAAATACGCAAGGGAAAAAATAGTATTTATAAATGGACAATATTTAAGCACGCGCACTCAGCTCAATCTCCTATATTATTAAAATCTGTACGCGCGTGTGTGTGTCTGTCTGTCTGTCTGTGTGAAACAGCTTGAAGCAGCTAAAGCTCGGGCGCTAATGGTCGCGTGGATTTCGGACAGGTACCGTCGGACGGAGAATTTATCGCAGATATTTGTTATCTAATTTGCTAAAAGATGCGACCCTAATTAGCGGAGATATTATATAAAACGTCGACCCATGTCTAACGAAAAAACGATTGAAAATGGCAGGCGACCGTCATTTTCATCCGGAACCGCGTACCTCAAAAGAAAAAGCAGAGAGAGGAAATTTCGTGGGTTTTTGTAAACCCATCGCTGCTGATCTGTTGGAGATCATTTATTACCGATTCTTACGGTACATTTTTTTTTTTTTTTTTTTTTTTTTTTTTTTAATACGCATTTTTTATATTTAAAATTTTTTTTTAAAAGGATCGAACATTTCTCTTTTTCTCGATCGTCTTTTTTGAAACGCCCTGTACAACCGAGTAACTCTTCCATTTCTTATCAACTGGCATATTTTGAAAGCTCATTTAATTCTCTTTCGAACCATATAAACATGTTAACAAAATACGGATTAGCAATCCACATTCTTAGATTTTACGAAACATCGATTTTTTCACAAAACATTTTATAACTAAAAAAAAAAAAAAAAAAAATTAATTTCTTTTCTTAAGAATAAAAGTTACTGTTAGTGATTCATTAATTATAGTGATTCATTTAAAAATACTGACCCGCTATCGGGCGAAGCCCGCTAGTGATCTAATAAAAATGACGACATTTGTTTGATCAGATTATTTTATGGAAAAATGTATTTTTAAAAGTTGTTTCCTCAGTATTTTTCAAGAATCAATTTAACCATAGCAATACTTTAAAGAAATATACAAATTGTGAATTATTATCATCAATTTACTAAAAAAAGCAATGGTAAAAAGCACAATCAAAATAGGAATTAGTTTTTAAAACAAACTAGTATGTTGTAGCCACCACAAGACTTTCTTCTATATTTTCCTATACATATTCAATCAGTAACAATATTAAAAAAAAAAAAATAATAATAATACGATTTTTTTTCTAAGTTTTTTTTTTTTGTTGTTGTTGTTGTTAAAAGTAATACATATTCAATCAGTAACAATATTTAAAAAAAAAAAAAAAAAAAAAAAAATATATATATGAATTTTTTTCTAAATTTTTTTTTTCTTTTTGTTAAAAGTAAAAAAAATCGATAACTTTGTTTTAAATTATCACAGATTTATAGTTCAACCATTCGTTTTAAAGGTATTGACGAGATCTTTCGAATGATACCCATCTTCAAAATTTACCCCCCCCCCCCGGGGGTGTACTTCTTCCCCAGGGGGGAAGCGATACCCCCCATGCACAAAATTTGTTTCCTAGTTACGTACTACTATTATCAATAATTCATATTAATTTTACAAGTGTAAAATAACTCTCATTATGCCCATTTATACGAATTTTTGTCCTATACTGCCATGTTAAAAATTTAGATAAAATGCTATCACAGCGCCACCTGTTGAGCTATTGATCCCCAAATATAATCAGCACCAGTTTATGTCGGGAACCAACTAAATACCAAGTTTGGCTAGATTTCGTTTAATTTTTTTTTTTTTTTTTTTTTAATTACGATTTTTTTCTTTTTTTTTTTTTTTTCGTTAAAAGTAAAAAAAATCGATAACTTTGTTTTAAATTATCACAGATTTATGGTTCAACCATTTGTTTTAAAGGTATTGAAGATACCCATCTTGAAACTTTGCCCCCCCCCGGGGGGGAATCGATGCCCCCACATGCACAAAAATTTTTTCCTAGTTAACTACTACTATTATCAACGAGATCTTTCGAAAGATACCCATTGTGAAAATTTACCCCCCCCCCTGGAGGGGTACTTCCCCCCTAGGGGGGGCCGATGCCCCCACATGCACAAAAATTTTTTCCTAGTTAACTACTACTATTATCAACGAGATCTTTCGAAAGATACCCATTGTGAAAATTTACCCCCCCTGGGAGGGTATTTCCCCCCTAGGGGGGGAAGCGATGCCCCGCCATGCACAAAATTTTTTTCCTAGTTACATACTACTATTATCAATAGTTCATATTAATTTTTCAATCACAAGTTTAAAATAACTCTTATTATACACATTTATACGAATTTTTGTCCTATACTGCCATGTTAAAAATTTAGATGAAATGCTATCACAGCGCCACCTGTTGAGCTATTGATCCCTAAATATAATCAGCACCAGATTATGTCGGGGACCAACTAAATACCAAGTTTGCTAAAATTTCGTTTGAAAAAAAAAAATAAAATAAAAAAAAAAAAAAAAAAAAAAAAAACACGATTTTTTTTCTAAGTTTTTTTTCGTTAAAAGTAAAAAAAAAATCGATAACTTTGTTTTAAATTATTACAGATTTATGGTTCAACCATTCGTTTTAAAGGTACTGACGAGACCTTTCGAAAGACACCCATCTTGAAACTTCCCCCCCCCCCCCGGGTGGGTACTCCCCCTCCGGTGGGGGGGGGGAACCGATGCCCCCACATGCACAAAAATTTTTTCCCAGTTAACTATTACTACTATCAACGAGACCTTTCGAAAGATACCCATCTTGAAAATTTACTTCCCCGGGGAGGTACTCCCCCCCCAGGGGGAGGAACCGATGCCCCCACATGCACAAATTTTTTTTCCTAGTTAACTACTACTATTATCAATAATTCATATTAATTTTAGAATCACAAGTTTAAAATAACTCTCATTATGCCCATTTATACGGAATTTTGTCCTATGCTGCCATGTTAAAAATTTTCATAAAATGCGATCACAGTGCCACCTGTTGAGCTATTGATCCCCAAACCTAATCAGCACCAGTTCATGTCAGGGTGCAACTAAATACCAAGTTTGGTTAAATTTCATTCATTGGTTCGTGAGATACAGTGTCCACAAAAAAATGATACAGACAGACATTTTCTAAAAACTATCAATTCGTGTTCAGGACACCCCAAAACGTGTAGATCCGTCAAAAAACGGAGGTCGAAAATTTTCGCGAATCCAATACTTTCTCTATATTACATATAGAAGAAAGTAAAAATCATACAAAAATAATTAAATAAAAAGTCAACGCCAGCATGGCGACAAAAATTTAAAAGGCATCATGGTGGTCCTATAATAAAATTGTACTGTCTGTGGAAATATAAAACTGGAACGTCAACCAGGAATTTTATTTTGAAACCTCCCTTCGAATGATTTTGGTTTTACCATTGCACAGTATTAATTTGATTCTAATAATAATTTGGCTTCTGGTAAATTAAATTTGAATTAGGTGATGAAATTGGTATAATATTTATGAGTTTCAAATTTTAAAGGTAACTAACAGTAAATAAAGTGCGAAAAGTTTGCATGGGTTTGCTAGTACATGAATAAAAAGGTAAAATCTAGAAGTTTATATATATATAGATATATACACACTTATATATTAAAAGATGGATAGAACTCGTTTTTTTTTTTTTTTTTTTTTTTTTTTTTCCTTCTTGAAGTTATTCTAATACTGTTTTTAATAATCCTTTCTGCGGCAGATGTGATCTAGACTATCACATATTAGAAAATCTGTTTTATCTCTAAAATCTAGGTAAATTTTTTTTATGAATAAATTAAAAATTTAAATTATTTATTCTTAAATAACTATTTTAAATATAGCGTTATAACTACTTTCGACTGTAAATAATAAATTTTCAATATACTTTTTGTAATTTTTTATATGTTCCCTTTCATATTTTTTCAAGGGAACTGAAACAAAATCCTTGATCTAGTATTCATTTGATGTAATTCTAACGTAATGTAAATTGCATTCGATTTTGAAAGGATATTTTTGACTTATTAGTGTCCTTTTGTTTTTTGAACGCAGATGATATTAATTCGGCTTCTTTTAATCTTATATCGAAACTCGAGTTGCCTTTGGTCACCAGATTTGCATTTAAGTGCTAGACAAAATATTTGCTTATATAGTTGCTCATTTCTCAGAATCTAAGAACTTGGCGGCATCTTGTGAATTTTCAAAAACCAATTACCAAAGAATTACGTAATGTAGTCTTTTCAAAAAAATTATACGTAATTATTCATAACGAAAACCAGTCTTGCTCTTTCTAAAACTGTGAACTTGGCAAATGTAAAAAGTAAATGCCAAGCAATTTCATCTTTCACTCACGTTTTTGACTTCATTTACCGGCAAGATGTTTTCCTAAAAGGATTATGAATTTATACCCCGTACAGCACCCGCACTCCATACAGTCATCGCTAAAAGTTATTAAATTTTGGTACAGTCGGTAACAAAAGTATCCGAACACTAACAAAAATTCCTATATAAAAAACGTGCACTTTATAGGGTTTTGTTAAATAAATCCTTATCGAATCATGTTCTTACGCTGACTAAGAACAGGATTCGACAAGGATTTATTTAACAAAACCGTATGAAAAATGTACATTTTTTACATAGGAATTTTCGCTGGTGTTCGGACACTATTGTTATCGACTGTAGTCTATGGTCATAGTCTTTGGCTAATATTCCTGTTCAGTAAATAAACTTGCATATCCTTAAAAGAATAAAATATGTTTATGATTTTTTTATATTGAACCCGGGCATTTTAATCCGCTTTTGAGATTTATTTCTAATAATGTCTTTATTTATTTCACAGCTTTCGTAAAAAAACATGATATTATTCTATCTACAGTTGGTAACAAAAGTGTCCGAACACTAGCAAAAATTCCTATGTAAAGAAAGTACACTTCATACGGTTTTGTTAAATAAATCCTTGTCGAATCCTGTTATTAGTCAATGTAAGAACACGATTCGTAAAGGATTTATTTAACAAAACCGTAATAAGTGTACTTTTTTTACATAGGAATTTTGCTAGTGTTCAGACACTTTTGTTATCGACTGTACGACAGCCCTGTTATAGCAGAAATGATAATAGCACACACAGGTCCGAAAACTTTTTGTGTGATATCGTTTGCGCGATCTGGATTTGTAATCATCGTTCAGTGTGAATTTCGTAAAAAGTACCAAATTAACCCTATGACTCAGAGTATTATCAGTATGAGAGGAGTCTTTGTAAAGGGAAAGGCGAAGGGTTAATTAATTGGTTGTTTCCTAGTGCTGCGCCACTGTATTGGTAAATAAAAAGTGGAGAAATTTGATATGACACCTTGAAATATTTTCTTTGGTAGTTAATAAAATATAAAGTATATATACCACTATTATCCACAAATTTATGTGAACTAAAGCAATGTATTTCTGCTGCTGTACATTCAGTTACACAGGTCAACGATGGAAGTTTTTTCTTCAATGTGATTTCTTTTACTGAGGTATTTTTGGATGCAGATTAAAGAAAAACTATTCAAAAGTTTCCATCACTTACAATTTTGACAAAAAATGGGATTATTTGAGCTTACAGGTCCACTTTTTCAACTTCAGTCTATGTTATTTTCCTTAAATTCTGGGTGATGTGACTGAAGAATAAGGAGAGCTATTTCATCAAGACATCAAGGAAATGTAGAGGAGGTATCAAGGACGATGGGGTGTTAACATGTTAGCAGATTATTGTTGGATGCTGCATAGAGAACCCCCTCTTCCTCTCAAGACCCTCAAGCCGTGCACAAAGTAAAAAGTTCTAAAGGAAGTTTCGATGTAAAGAAACTCATTTAAAGGATAATGTGTGAACAATAGCCTATTTTAATGTATTTTATACATAAATTGTTCCGAATTTGTTATATACTTGGGTGAATTCTTACGATATTTATCCTTACTTTGGAAAAAATTCTTACGTGATAGGCAGAAATGACAATTATTTCTGAATTTAGCGTATCAAAACATACACCTATCGCAGTGGGGGGGGGGGATGAAAAGTACGATTTTGTTTGACCTGTGTTACCTGTGATACTTTACAACTTATCAGGCAGGAATTTACGTTACTTATGTGACATTATACGTGTAACTAAAGGAAGTTTTGTCGAACACTTGTAAAGTAAAATTTGTATATATTTTTTCCTTGCATTAGTGTCGTGTATTACTTATCCTTCTGTGTCGTTTATTATAAAAATATAGCATTTTGAATTCGGATGTTTCCCTTTGAATAACCCTGTATGAACAACACAGTATGAGAATGTAAAAAAAAAATTATACAAATAATGGTAGACAGAGTGTATGTAAAACTTGAACCGAGCATACTAAAACATAATAAATAAAATTTACTTTAAAAAAAAAAAGAGATAAAAAATTAATGACAGCTGGTTTTAAGAACTATCTAAAAGTTTAGGTGAACGTACTTCAATCCATATTTAAGTCAAAAATTGTCGTTACTGAATATATTTCTTTTGTTTCAGATCAGTTTATACTCTTTTTTGACAAGCTTACGTTCCTATAATCTACTTATAATGATCATGATTAAAATAATAAAGAGAGAGAATAATTCGATTTGACACCACTGTCTCTTTGGACGCAGACAATCAACCATTAAAATGTTTTTTTTTTACTGTAATTCATTGACCGAGATGGTGCCGCCAAAGCTGATGATAACAAAGATTTAATTCGACCTTGCTGGAAGGGCAAATTCAAACTTATTGGAACCACATTAATTTACTAAAGGGCATCAGGTCAGTTTTTCTAGTGTCAAAATGTTTCTTTGCCCTAATGATCTGGTTGCCGAATATTTCGATTGTAATTCGAAGATGATTCCTCACTGCTATTTTCAGCGATAAAGAAATCAGTTAAACGTGTTATTTTTTTTCACGTATGCTTACCTCTCAGGTAAATGAAAAAAAAAAAAATCAGAACAACAGCCTTGTGTATTTTATCACGCATTCTTCCACGTTAAATATTATTAAATCCTTCTATATCATCAAGAATACTATTTTTTTTTTCTTTATTTAATAAGTAGTATATGTAGAAACAGATATTTTAACATCGGCAATGCGTTAGTATCATTAATGATAATGGATTTAATGAAATGATATTAGAATGAGAATTCGTTTACAATGATATGTACCAAATTTTCATTTCTAGTTGATGATAGTGATTGAAAATAATAATTTGCATTTAAGATGAATTTATTAAATTATCGAAAAATATGAAAATTAACTAGTTTAAATAATACCCATGCAATCACATCTTTTCTAAAGTATTAAACTATATGTCAAGTGAAGGTAGATGACCTAGAAGAATGAAGGCAAAAGCTATTTATTTAAAGGAACATTCACACTAGAATAAAATGAACAAAAATGAATAAATAATAATATGCTACTAAAAAAAAATAAACTTTGTGCATTTATACAGTTTTTCTTCCCAGCCAAAACGCTCTAATAAACTAGTATTTTTGAGCTTAGAAATCGAGATAAAAACTTTCCCAGTACAAGTACCAAAATAAAATAAAATAAGTAAATAAATAAATAATCTGCCAGGAACAAAATTTAATTTAGTACACTAGAACTATTTTGCATATTATAAACTTTTCTTTTTGGCTGTTTTTTCCATATAAAGGCATGTGCTAATTGTACCTATTCGTATAAACCCATATTCGCATACCTTTATTAGAAAAGGGTGCATTTGTTGTCATAAGACCAGGCCTCTCGTCGTATACTGTTTTGGATTAGTTAGTAAATTAAAGCCCATAATTTTTAATCTTTCAAGGAATTATTTTCCGCTTTCTGAATTAATATCTACATTAAAATCTTCCACCGACAAATCAACCAACTCAATTAAATTCAAATGCTTTCATTTATTCATTTATCCATTTTTATTTTTTTAACTGTAAGAACGTATGAAAAATAGTTTACTCCTTTATTTATAACTCGATTGTGTACAAAAAGCTTCAGTTAAGGAAAATAAAGCCTTAAATAATATTCATGATCCATATAAAATCCATATAATGAAAATGACTAATTCGAACATTTGTTTTTAAATCTAACTTTTGAAAATTTTGACCACATTTTTCAGAAAAATAGGAAAATTTTGTTTGACTTAATTATTTTACTACTTGTCAATCCAATAATATCCTAATCGATTTTTAATTATGTAAAAGTTTTTACAATTGCGCACAATAACTGTCTTGTCCGTCAACAACAACAAAAAAAAAAAAAAAAAAAAAAGGAAATGCTGTACGATTGTCATTTTTTTTCTCGACATATAAAAAAAATTACTTATTATTCACTTGCAAATAAATTTATTTCCTTTCATATTATTAAAACAAAAATTAACGTATATTTTTTATTTTTTTCATCAACTTGTTTCACTTTTTAAATAATTTTAAATTAAGATGGGGTTTTTATTTAATATCATTTGAATTCATAATCCAATTGAACTAACTAACTAAATGAATAAAATAATATAAAATAAATACAGGCTTTGTCCTAAGTGTACCACTTTTCGTAGCGATCGATTAAACAGTGTAACTTTGTACAGCGAAAGACCTCACATGTTTAGGGTAAAGCACAGCGAATAATGATGAAGTGAAAAGTCTTACTGAAAGCAATAATCCTGTCGCACTACTACTACTACTACTACTACTACTACTACTAATAATAATAATAATAAATATTTTAAATAAATCTAAATAAAACTCTCGAGATTTTTCCCTTTGTTTTTACATTTTAACAAATTATCTACATTTTATTTTTTTAAACAAAACATAGTTTTAAAAAAAGTGAACAAAAAGATAAAATGATAAATCTTAAAATTCTGCTTTAAGAAGAATTTAATTTTGGATGAGAGGTCTCTCTCTGTAAATATATTTAACATTGTGCAAGTCCGGACCGGACATCTTGTTTTATTCAAGAGCTGCCTACAGTAAAAAGATGACGACTTCTTTATTTTTATTTTTATTTTTATTTATTTTTTTTATTCTGCCTGAAAGAAACAGTTCTTTCTTCCTAATAAATTGAATAGTATTCCATATATAAAATAAAATGGCTATTATAATAACGAATAATGCGAAGAAGAAGAAAAAAAAGTCATCCGTAATTTATCATATTATGAATTGATATTTAGATCTAATTAAAAGTTAATCGCATCAAATTAAAAAATTTTGTTACATTAAAAAACTCGATTATTAAATTTGTCATAAACATTAGTTCATAGAGAGGTGAAAATGTAATTGCGTCTGAAAATTTTCGTCTCCATCTTAATACATTTGTTGAGAAGAACTGCTAATGACTGCAAATACTATGTAATAGCAATTATAGCTCTATAAATTTCAGGAAATAAATTAACTCTATCATTTCATATGAAATTATGATAGAAAACCGTTTGACGTTTCAATATGATAATTATGAAATCTATAATTATTAAACTTATAATAATAACTATTTTGGTAATTGTTGTTATCACTTCATAATTAGTATTTCTTTATTGCTATTTCAAGAAGAAATTGATGGCTCTAAACTTTAAAACAGCACTTTTATTCTATAAAAGAATAATTCTCCTCACTAAATGAATCATTGCCTCATGAACGCACAGCAAAAATTATTGGGGCCATTGACTCGAAAGAAATCCGACCCCCCCCCTCCCTCCCTTCCCTCCTGGAAAGGCAGAAAGGGTTTCATATCCGGTCATCTAGCGCTGCCGTAATATATTGTAAACTAGTATGTTGTGGCCACCACAAGACTTTCTTCTATATTTTCCTATACAAATTTACTCAATAACATTAAAAAAAAAAAAAAAAAAAAAAAAAAAACGATTTTTTTTTTTTTTTTTGTTAAAAGTAAAAAAGAAAAAAAAAATTGATAACTTTGTTTTAAATTATCACATATTTATAGTTCAACCATTCGTTTTAAAGGCATTGACGAGACCTTTCGAACGATATCCATCTTGAAATTTTACCCCCCCACCCCAGGGTGGGAAGCGATGTCCCCACATGCACTAAATTTTTTTCCTAATTAACTACTACTATTATCAATAATTCATATTAATTTTACAATCACAGGTTAAGAATAACTCTCATTATGTACATTTATACGAAATTTTGTCCTATACTGCCATGTTAAAAATTTAGAAAAAATACGATCACAGCGCCACCTGTTAAGCGATTGATCCCCAAATCTAATCAGCACCAGTTTATGTCAGGGGCCAACAAAATACCAAGTTTGGTTAAATTTCGTTAAAAAAAAAAAAAAAAAAAAGTTTTTTTTTTTCGTTAAAAGTAAAAAAAATCGATAACTTTGTTTTAAATTATCACAGATTTATAGTTCAACCATTCGTTTTAAAGGTACTGACGAGACCTTTCGAAAGATACCCCTCTTGCAAATTTACTCCCCTCGAGGGGGGACTTCCCCCCACGGGGGGTGGCGAGGCTCCTACACATACAAAAATTTTTTCCTAGTTGACTATCTCTATTATAAATAATTTTTGTAAATTTCATAATGATTACGAAAATATATTTTTCTTTATGCACATTTATACGAAATTTTGTCCTATATCGCCATGTTAAAAATTTAGATAAAGCGGGATGGCAACGAAACCTGTAAGATAATTTTTACCAAAAGTTGATAGGCACTAATTTATGTCAAGGTGCAACTACATATCAATTTGTATGAAATTCTGTGCAGTAGTTCTGAGATACAGTTGCCACAAAATTTTGTCACACCCACACACACACACACACACACAGACAGCCATTTTCTAAAAATGGTCAAATCGTGTTCTACAGCTCTCAAAACGTGTAAATCCATCAAACACCCGAGGTCGAAAATTTTTACGAATCCAATACTTTCTTCTATTGAATATAGAAGAAAGTAAAAATTACATGTATAATGTTTTAGTTAAATTAATCAAAAATTATTATTATTACTTTCTTCTATATGTAAAGTTGTGGAGAACGAGACTTCTCCATCCTCATTTAACTTTAACTTGAAGCTGTAAATGAAATACTTAAACTATGAAGAAACGACAGAGTCCAAATATATAACATAAATGAGCTTTAATTGAGCTTAAATAAGAAGGAGGGCGATGGACTATAATAACATCTAGTAACTTACGACTTAAAATGGGCAGTCCTCTTAAATACTTTGATATTAATAAATAACCCCAGTTACTTTACCTTACTTAATTACTCACAAATGATCCCAACCACTTTTAATCACTTCCATTAATTCATGAGGTCAAGTAATCTTTCGATTAGCAGGAGGATTCCCTGACACTGCTATCTACTCGACTTATATCCAACTATATCCGCTCCTAACTCTCCAAAACAATCTTCCTTCCAACTAACTTTAACTCCTCTCCAACTGACTCCCAAAAGCAATCTTCTTTCTCCTTTTATATTATTCAGTTTCCAAAATATTAGCATATTTCAATTTACAATTTTAGCTTAGGATCGGCACTAACTCTATTACTCAAATCGAATCCTAAAACAGCAGATTCACGTTTTACCCGCAAAGTGCGAGTTTTAATTGTAGCACTTTGCTATACCTGACAGTTCCTCCCCCGAAAAAAAATTCAGAAAAAGAGACGCTGCTGGCAGACTTCCAAAAACTTTTTTCGACTTCATGTGAAAAGTAACAATCTTTAAGAGATCAGCTTGGATTCAGATTTAACCTCTGTACTTCGGGTTTAGAGTCGGGATCAGCCACTGGACCTCAGATTTTCTAAAATTAAAACTTTTTAAAACGTATATATCAAAACTAGAAGGTACACTACCCTTTTATATAGGTAAATGACATAATTTATACATAAGCAATGTTTTAGCTATGCTATTTGCATAGGGAAAAAAACTACAGTGTTAGTGTATTAAGGTTAATTTGTTAAACGCGAATTAACATGCAAAATAGCGAAAAAAAACTCTCTTTTTACCCCATACTAATAGATATACATACATAAAAACTTTTAGTAAAAAAATTCAAAAGTTTACGACAAGAAAATTCATTTGATGCACTTTATACAACATTTAGAAAACATATTTAAGGATACAAAATTTTCAAAACTGCAGTTGATCGCTGAGAAATAAAAAAGATTTACGTACATATATTTTACATTTACAAAACTATAGAGAAAAATGTTTATACATTTATAAAAGTGTATTTTATACAATTTACGACATTTAGAAAAAAAAATATATATAATGAATAGATATATACAAATTATTGAAAAAGTTTTTTCAAAACCGCCGGTATTGGCTAGGAATGAAACATTAGAGTACATACGTATCATAAGTTACATACATATCATAACATTTAAGTACATTCAAAAACTAAAGAGGGGTAAATGTATATACAAAGAGAAAATTATATCTTACTAATCACTGCAGGTGATGGCTAAAACAGAAGGTATTTAAGTACATATATATATACTGTACGACCGAGACAAGAACGACCCTGGAACTGGCTGGTTTAGTTACTGTCCAGTTGCTAGGGTAACCGACCAGTCAACTTAATTTTAGGGATGTCCGGTATTTTCTTTTCGCGCCAACACTGGAATTTCTCGCCACATTCCTATCGTTCAGTCGTTCCGTTCAGCGATTGACTTAGCGCAAGATTTTAAAAAAGGGGAAAAAGGGAGAAAAGAACTTTGATAACTACGCCAAATATGACAACCTTCATCCCACACTTAAAACTTGTTCTCCCTCTGATAAGTTGCCCCTTCCTTTCTTACAACCATACTCAGAGCTGTTCTTATGAGAGCCACACAGTAGATCATTCAAAAAACTAAAGAGGGGGGAAAAGTTTATACAAAAGTTCAACAAGGTTTTTTTTTCCCCAAAAACTGCTGGTGTTGGCTAGGAATTAAAAAAACATTAACGTACATACATGCATATATTATATACAGAAAAAAATTTATGACATGTAATCCAAAACATGAAATTTCGGTAGTTGAAAGTTCATGCAGCAAGTTTAAATTTAGATTTGTGATATTTTAAAAAGTTCATCTCTTTGAGATAATGATTGAAAGTCCAGAAGAAAGTTCTACATGTCGAAAATTTTAGTACAGTACTGATAAACCAATACTTGAGAAAAACTAAAATACTGAACGATACGACCTGACAAATTGAGTCCTTGATATCAGCAAAAGAGATGCGGTTCAGACTGGTCAGTAGAGTTGTTGTGGCAATTTCCGTGCTGGTGGCTTGTAGAACGGAGTCCGGCATCGGAGATGCATTTTTCTGGGATGGACTCGAGCCCGGTTCCTTGTCACTGTTCGTAGTTCCAGGAGGGGGTTGCTTTCGCTCCATTTTGTCGAATGTAGGGCTGTTAGATGGTATTGAAACCTCACAAGAGGTCAAATGCCCTTTTGAAATTACCTTCTTTAAACTAACATCTTTTTCGTTCACTTTAAGCGGCATGTCATTTTGACAATTTAAGTGCAATTTCTCATTGAAAATATTTGACTGTGTCGGCTGTATAGATGCACAGCTGACATCTAAAGGCGAGTTACTCAGATTAACCGCATCATTTATTGATTTTATATTTTCGCTTAGTTTAACAGTTTCTGCAGCCACAGTAATTTTAATAGGATTTTCTTTTACAATTCCTGTCGCAACACGAGATAATTTTTCGGATTTAGTATCCGTAGCAAAATTCTGAATAATAGATTTAGTTTCATATGTATCGCTGTTTAAGGGCGAAGTTTGCTCGTTTAGTTCAAATGTCATTTGGCTTTTTTCACTAGAAATAACGGTTTCCGCAGCCACAGTAATTTTAAATGGATTTTCCGTTCCAACCTCTGTCGCAATATTAGGTAATTTTTCGGATATCTTATCCGTAGCTAAGTAACAGACTGAGTAACAGACGTGGACTTTTCTGTAGTGCTCGTTAGGGGTGTAGTTTGCTCGTTTTCAGTCACTTTTATTTGACGTTTGTCACTAGAAATAACGGCTTCATCGCCAGTTTTAGGTTGGTTAAATTATAGGAGCTTGCTTCCTGTGACTTAATAATTTCTTGTGGTTTTTCCACCGGGTTTATTATTGCTTCCCACTGACGTTCGTGACGGGGGAGGGAGCGGTCATGTTGTAATCGTAGTTTATCATACGGAGTGGCAAAGAGTTCGATGACCCGACTTTTTAACTCGTCATAGGTTGGATTTGGGCCAAGCGAATGGCAGGCGATTAGTCTATGCCACTGTCGTGGTTCTCCTTCTAGGGAATAGGCTAGCCAAGAGTAGTGGTTTTTAACATTGATTTTATGAAAATTGAAAAAATATTCTAGCTGCTCAAAAAATTGCAGCACGCTATTAGTGCCGTCAAAAAAGACTTGCTCGGGGGAAGATTCGAGCAAAGTTGGGCGCGAATGTGGAGAACGTAAGTTCTCCATACTAATGTAACTTTAACTTGAAGCTGTAAATGAAATACTTAAACTATGAAGAAATGACAGAGTCCAAATATATAACATAAATGAGCTTTAATTGAGCTTAAATAAGAAGGAGGGCGCTGGACTATAATAACATCTAGTAACTTACGACTTAAAATGGGCAGTCCTCTTAAATACTTTGATATTAATAAATAACCCCCGTTACTTTACCTTACTTAATTACTCACAAATGATCCCAATCACTTTTAATCACTTCCATTAACTCATGAGGTCAAGTAATCTTTCGATTAGCAGGAGGATTCCCTGACACTGCTATCTACTCGACATATAACTCCTCTCCAACTGACTCCCAAAAGCAATCTTCTTTCTCCTTTTATATTATTCAGTTTCCAAAATATTAGCATATTTCAATTTACAATTTTAGCTTATGATCGGCACTAACTCTATTACTCAAATCGAAACTTAAAACAGCAGATTCACGTTTTACCCGCAAAGTGCGAGTTTTAATTGTAGCACTTTGCTATACCTGACAAAGTATAAGTAAGTACTTCTATAAGTAAAGTACGAGAAAGTATTGGATTCGCGAAAATTTTCGACCTCCGTTTTTTGACGGATCTACACGTTTTGGGGTGTCCTGAACACGAATTGATAGTTTTTAGAAAATGTCTGTCTGTCTGTATCATTTTTTTGTGGACACTGTATCTCACGAACCAATGAATGAAATTTAACCAAACTTGGTATTTAGTTGCACCCTGACATGAACTGGTGCTGATTAGATTTGGGGATCAATAGCTCAACAGGTGGCGCTGTGATCGCATTTTATGCAAATTTTTAACATGGCAGCATAGGACAAAATTCCGTATAAATGGGCATAATGAGAGTTATTTTAAACTTGTGATTGTAAAATTAATATGAATTATTGATAATAGTAGTAGTTCACTAGGAAAAAAATTTTGTGCATGTGGAGGCATCGGTTCCCCCCCCCCCCATGGGGGGGAAGTACCCCCTCGGGGAAGTAAATTTTCAAGATGGGTATCTTTCGAAAGGTCTCGTTGATAATAGTAATAGTTAACTGGGAAAAAATAAGTACCCACCCGGGGGGGCAAAGTTTCAAGATGGGTATCTTTCGAAAGGTCTCGTCAATACCTTTAAAACGAATGGTTGAACCATAAATCTGTGATAATTTAAAACAAAGTTATCGATTTTTTTTACTTTTAACAAAAAAAAAAAAAAAAAAAAAAAAAAAAAAAACTTAGAAAAAAAATCGCAATTTTTTTTTTAACGAAATTTAACCAAACTTGGTATTTAGTTGGTCCCCGACATAAACTGGTGCTGATTATGCTTGGGAATCAATAGCTCAACAGGTGGCGCTGTGATAGCATTTTATCTAAATTTTTAACATGGCAGCATAGGACAAAAATTCGTATAAATGTGCATAATAAGAGTTGTTTTAAACTTGTGATTGTAAAATTAATATGAATTATTGATAATAGTAGTATGTAACTAGTAAAAAAAATTTCTGCATGGGGGGACATCGCTTCCCCCCCTAGGGGGGAAATTTTCACAATGGGTATCTTTCGAAAGATCAGGTTGATAATAGTAGTAGTTAACTAGGAAAAAATTTTTGTGCATGTGGGGGCATCGGTTCCCCCCCACCGGGGGGGGAAGTACCCACCCGGGGGTGCAAAGTTTCAAGATGGGTATATTTCGAAAGCCTCTCGTCAATACCTTTAAAACGAATGGTTGAACCATAAATCTGTGATAATTTAAAACAAAGTTATCGATTTTTTTTTACTTTTAACCAAAAAAAAAAAAAAAAACTTAGAAAAAAAAAAAAAATCGCAATTTTTTTTTTTTTTTTTTTTTACGAAATTTAACCAAACTTGGTATTTAGTTGGTCCCCGACATAAACTGGTGCTGATTATGTTTGGGGATCAATAGCTCAACAGGTGGCGCTGTGATAGCATTTTATCTAAATTTTTAACATGGCAGCATTGGACAAAAATTCGTATAAATGTGCATAAGAGTTGTTTTAAACTTGTGATTTTAAAATTAATATGAATTATTGATAATAGTAGTATGTAACTAGGAAAAAAAAAATCTGCATGTGGGGCATCGCTTCCCCCCCAGGGGGGTAAATTTTCACAATGGGTATCTTTCGAAAGATCAGGTTGATAACAGTAGTAGTTAACTAGGAAAAAAATTTTGTGCATGTAGGGGCATCGGTTCCCCCCCCACCGGGGGGGCAAAGTTTCAAGATGGGTATCTTTCGAAAGGTCTCGTCAATACCTTTAAAACGAATGGTTGAACTATAAATCTGTGACAATTTAAAACAAAGTTATCGATTTTTTTTTACTTTTAACGAAAAAAAAAAAAAACAGAAAATAATCGCTTTTTTTTTTTTTTTTTTTTTTTAACGAAATTTAACCAAACTTGGTATTTAGTTGGTCCAGAACATAAAGTGGTGCTGATTACATTTGGGGATCAATAGATCAACAGGTGGCGCTGTGATCGTATTTTTTCTAAATTTGTAACATGGCAGTATAGGACAAAATTTCGTATAAATGTACATAATGAGAGTTATTTTTAACTTTTGATTGTAAAATTAATATGAGTTATTGATAATAGTAATAGTTAACTAGGAAAAAATTTCTGTGCATGGGGGGGGCATCGCTTTCCCCCCTGGGGGGGAAGTACCCCCCCCCCCCCCCGGGGGGGGGGGTAAATTTTCATGATGGGTATCTTTCGAAAGATCTCGTCAATACCTTTAAAACGAATGGTTGAACTATAAATCTGTGATAATTTAAAACAAAGTTATCGATTTTTTTACTTTTAACAACAACAACAAAAAAAAAAAAAAAAAAACAGAAAAAAATCGTATTTTTTTTTTTTTTTTTTAAATATTGTTACTGATTGAATATGTATAGGAAAATATAGAAGAAAGTCTTGTGGTGGCCACAACATGCTAGTTATTATTTGTAATAATTGTCTCAAAAATTTCAAATTAAATACCATTTTTATGTTTAAAATATTGAACTTAAAATATTCACTCGACAGAAAAGATAATTCATCCATTTTGCAAGGCAATTGCACTTTCCTTTTTTTTTTTTTTTTTTTTTTTTTTTTTAATCTGATAATTAAGTAGATAATTTTTATTCATTAACTGTCCGTCAAATTAGTATTCCCAAATATCTTTTGATAATTTCTTCTGATAAATAACATATATGAAACTGAGCACTTCTCTTGTGGTTTAAAGAATATCCTAAAGAAGAGGCAAACCAGTTCAAAGATATCTTGTGATATCGAGTTATTTTTATAGCTTTTTTCTTTCCCAGAAGACAGAAAATCCAGAATCTCATATTAAGCATATATGAAAATTATATACTTCCTTGTTTCTAAATTAATTTCCATTTTCCTTTAATGAGAAAATTTAAACATATATTATTCATTAAAGATAATTTTGAGAAAACCCATATCAATTCCTTGAAACATTTAACGGCCAGTTTGGCTATAATCACTAGCCAACAACTTTTTAAAATACAATCATATGAATTTCTTTAATACCAAAGAGAGCAACTTTTGCTTTGGATATGGACTCTAGTAGTATATATAATTTGAGGAAAATGTTAACGCCTAGAATGATACACACTCGCTTGCTATTTGTCAGTCAGGAAAGACCTAAATTTTGTGCTTCTGTATTCTGTTACTTCTGCATACCATTTCCATCATTCATATATACAGTGTCTCACAAAACTGATGGGACACCTGTGCTTTACAAAAGGAAACTGTAATAAAATAAATTAAAAAAACATGTACAAATTTTTTGTGGGTGTATTTCATACTTAAATTTTGTAACAATTATTACATAACATACATTTTGTCAAAATATTAAAATATTAATTTAATAAAAATATAATTGTTTAGAACGGAGCAAAAATTAGCTCACATAAGTGATGGGACACCATTAGATATGCAACAAAAATCGTCTGAAATAAGCAATAAAAATATTTTTTGGGGGTTTTACTTTTACTCAAAAGCAATTGGCAATAATTTATAAAATCATCTGCAGTATTTCTCTCCAGATTGCTTTTTAATTTTTGTGTTTTTTAGCTCTGTGCAGCCATGAATGCTAAACGAAAAGAAACCTCGCCTGAAATTCGAAAATTAATTATTAATTTGCATATTGAACGTGGAAAATCTATTAGAGAAACTGCTGAAACAGTTAACTTGAGTCATTCAACAGTTTTCAACATCATTAAACGATATAAAAAGAATCATATGATTCAGGATAAAAGAAGACCTGGCCGACCATCAAAGCTATCTAATGGAATAAAGCGAATTATCATTCGAATTATTAAAAAAAAAATTCAAGAATGAGTGCTCCTAAAGTTGCTGCTGATTTACAAGCATTATATGGAGTAATTGTTAATCCTGAGACTATTAGAAGAGTAATTCGATCTGCTGGATATCACGGTAGAGTAGCCAGGAAAAAATTCTTCGTAAGTGAAAAGAATAGAAAACTCAGACTGGCATTCGTAAAATCCTACATAAATAAGAATTCTGATTTCTAGAATAAAGTTATATTTGCTGATGAGAGTAAATTTAATATATTTGGTTCTGACGGTAGAATCTTGGTGTGGAGAAAACCCAGGGAAGAATTTCGTAAAGAGAACTTGGTGCCAACAATAAAACATGGTGGAGGAGGAGTTATGGTATGGGGATGTATGTCGTCCGCTGGAGTCGGTAATCTTGTTTTTATTGACAGTATAATGGATCAGTACAATATATTGACATTTTAAAGCAAAATTTGAAATCTTCAGCACGAAAATTGAACCTTCATAACGATTTTAAATTCTACCAGGATAATGACCCCAAGCACACTGCTTTGAACGTTAGACTCTGGCTGCTGTATAACTGTCCTGAAATAATAAAAACACCACCACAATCTCCAGACTTAAATCCCATAGAGAATATTTGGCAAGAATTGGAATCAAGAATTCGCAAACACACCATTTCTTCAAAACAACAATTAAAATCGGTGCTTCAAGAAGAATGGGGTAAAATCACTCCAGAAATCACAGAAAAATTAGTCAAATCCATCCCAAGAAGGATTAAATCATGTTTTAAAAGTAAAAGGAAATCCAACAAAATATTAAAACCTTTTAAAAAGTAAAATTTTTGGATAAATATTTGATGGAAAAGTAAGTGTCCCATCACTTATGTGAGCCATTTTTTGCTCCTTTCTAAACAACTGTATATTTATTAAATTAATATTTTAATATTTTGACAAAATGTATATAATGTAATAATCGTTACTAACTTTAAATATAAAACACACCCCAAAATTTTTTGTACATGTTTATTTATTTATTTTATTACAGTTTCCTTTTGTAAAGCACAAGTGTCCCATCACTTTTGTGAGACACTGTATATATATATAGTTCAAATATGTTTTAAAAGGTCAAAATAATTCATGATCTCACACTGCACTCAGCGCAAAGCTACTAAAATGCAATAAGGAAATATAAGAAATTATATTATATGTTTCCAGTCATAAAAGTTGTAAATAAGTAACAAAAATAACTAAAGAAAAACTTACGAGAAAATTAATCAATGTGAAACAATTCATAAGTAAAACATACTGCAAAAACATAAAATAAATGATTTAAACTGTCAAAAAGGCCCCAGACTTGAGACATATGTGTGGGGTTAAAATATTATATATATATATATATATATATTGGTACTTTGTGTCTTCATTTAACGATAAAAGTGATTTAAAATTCGATCATTTTGAATTATGAAGAATAAAGAAGATCATTCAATTGTTTTTTCGACATCTTTTTTACCTAGGTTTGTAAATATGGCACATACGATAAAAAATAATTTTAATGCATTTGCGGATTTGCTAAACATCATTAAGTCGCTCCCAATAAGCGCAGATCTTTACAAATTTGCAGTGAGATTTCTAGTAACATTGCCAAAAAAGCAATATTTCCAATTTTCGAAATTCGCATTTTAAGGTACGAAAAAAAGAAAAATAAAATAAAATAAATAAATAAATAATCCACTTTTAGGTATAACTTTATTAACTTATACCAATTTTAATGTAATGTCATTTATTTTATTAAAGTTGGCTGCTAACCTCTCGTATTAAAATTTTTCTTTTCCTTAAATTTTATTATGCTAAGTCAAATTCAGGAGTCGTAGCATAATATACTATTTTGAAGAGCATATTTTTTACAGTATTTTTTCTTTATTTAATCTGCGATTAACTGAAAATTTTATATTTATACTAGCAGACCCGGCCACGCGTTGCTGTGACTAAGTTATACGTTGAATTATATTGCAGTAAACTATTTAATACAGTCAAATTATTATTTACGAACAAAGACGAAAACGTTGTAGCCGATGTAAAAACCCACAGGATTGAGATTTGAACCTTGGATGAAAATTTGGAAGCGATTGATAAAAATTTTCGTAGAGTTGATCTTAAGCACAAATTAATTTTATTGTAGGGTCTTATAAATTTTAATGGAGAAGTAATATATATTATTTCTAATTCTACTTAGGATAAAAATTCTAAAATGACTAATATATAAATTATATTATATTAAAATTCTATTAAAATAAAAGTATCCGCGATTGTAATGATCGATAGATGGCGCTTTCTCAACACTGCAGTTGTTAGTAAACATAGCCACGTGTGTTCCATTAGTGTTCTTTTGTTATTCTACTTAATATTCGTACTATAATTTCTCCGCCATTACATTATGGAAAATTGATTGCTTTTGGAAAAAATACTTCAGTTTATTCAACGTTCGATCGGAAGTAGATTTTTAACTGAAGCTGAACAAATATTAATTTCAAATCATCTGATTAATTCTTTACTTCCATTAGCCGAAGCAACTGAAATTTTAAATTTGTCATTTGGAAATAAATGGAAGCTCAATTCTGGATTTCTTGATCCTTTGGAGTTAGATTGTAGCACACAACAGTATGTGTTATCTTTTTTACCGTATTTATTCATTTTTATTCAATAAATATATGTGAAACTAAATATCGGCAAGCAATGGCGGCTGTATGGAATTCGAATTAAACCATGTTTATTGTAATTTCACCTTAGCCCACCAGAGGGCGAGCATTTCATTACAATCGCGGATAAAAGAAGCAGACGATTTTAAAAATCAATTTTTATGGATGAGTGAAATATAATATGTCTAAAGCTATTTTGGATTAAAATGTTAAAAGGACTAATATGTAATTTAATTTTTATTAAAATTCTATTAAAATAAAAGTATAAAAGAAACAGACGATTTAAAATCACTTTTTATGGATGAGTGAAATATAATATATGCTGTAATGGATAATTTTACTATAAAATGACCTCATCATTTTAAATATTTTAAAGATGGCAACAGCTGTAGGTATAAAAAGGAAAACAATACGGCTAAAACAGAAAAATAAGTAAAATTGATAAATATTTTAAAACTTTAAAACAGGACATCTTATGAAATATTGGACAATTAAAGTAAATACATGTATCATTTTAAATAGGAAAATATTTTGGAAAAGTTTAGTATATTTTAACGAAGTGATGAGAAGGTTTTGAGTATGTTAAAATTTTAATAGTAAATTCAAGTTAATAAAGATGGGAAACATTGAGGATTAAGATAAGAATAATTAAAAAAAAAAAAAAAAAAAAAACCTTTTTATATACCGTGCTTTTAAATTTTAATATACTAATAATATACTAATTAAAAGGAAACTGATTAATATTCTATCATAGTTTGAAGTCAAATTTGTTTTCAAATGTCTAAATAAAATATCTGATATAAGGTACTAATATGTTGCAGCGGAATAGATTTCATTTCTGTCATCCTTGGCGAAAAAAAGAATATCGCCAAATTATCTGGCGAAAATATATAATTCCTTTCAAAAATCATGGTTATTTTAACAACTTATATTTAAAGAGTAATGAATAATATGAAACAATATTTCGTACAATACATATTACATGCCATACATACGTACAATGAATAATACATATTACATTTCGTACAGTACATACGTCTGGCATGCATATTTTCGTGTTACGCTTTCGCCAAATACAAAAAAAAAAAAAAAAAAAAAAATTAAATTAACCTCCCTCGCTTTCATGAAGATTCGGACAGTATTAGTGTTTTATAGCATACAATTGTTGCTTGTGCCTGGGGGGACTCATGTTAAAGTTGGGCCCGGGGGGACTCATGTCAAAGTTGTGCCTTGGGGGAGGACTCATGTCAAAGTTTTGCCTTGGGTGGGACTCATGTCAAAGTTGTGCCTTGGGGGGGGGGGACTCATTGTCAAAGTTGTGCCTTGGGGGGATTCATGTCAAAGTTGTGCCTTGGGGGGACTCATGTCAAAGTTGTGCCTTGGGGGGACTCATGTCAAAGTTGTGCCTTGGGGGACTCATGTCAAAGTGGTGCCTGGGGGTGACTCATGTCAAAGTTGTACCTTGGGGGGGACTCATGTCAAATTTGTGCCTTGGGAGACTCATGTCAAAGTTGTACCTTGGGGGGGGGACTCATGTCAAAGTTGTGCCTTGGGGAGACATGTCAAAGTTGTGCCTGGGGGTGACTCATGTCAAAGTTGTACCTTGGGGGGGGGACTCATGTCATAGTTGTGCCTTGGGGGGACTCATGTCAATGTCATTTTGAAAAGATTTTGATGAAATTCTGGCAAAAGCAGAATTTAGTTTAGGAGGGAGGACTATTAGTTTTTTTTTTCTTCCTAATTATAACATCGCTTTCAAATTATTCAATTATATTTTAGATAAATTTTAGATTTCGATAAATGTCCAACTATCGAAAAATGATTTCGACAATTGTGCAACTATCGAAAACGACAACGCAAAAATCGCTGTCTGAGACTAATAGGCCCTCAGTCCTAAAAAAAAAATGCCAAGGACGACAGAGTTTTGAAATTTAAAATTAAAATTTTGTCAATTTGACAGCAAAATAACTCAATCTAACGCACGCGATAACTAATACATATATATACCCAAATATAAGGATTAAAATCGGGAAATAAATTTCCTCGATTTATAATAATTTTTTACAAAAAATCCAATGCGCGATTAACATAGGAAATCTTTTTCTTGGCTGTATACAGCCAAGAAAAAGATCGGTCAGTGAGTCACACTTCGCTTGCGTATAGAACGTATATATATAGTATAGTATATATAGTGTGATCATTGGGGAGAAAAAAGTGATTCCTTTTCACTTGGGAAAAGACGACGTTTTTACCAAAATATGATCGTCTTTCCCCGAGTGAATACACACGGGAATACATACGAATATTTTAGCAAATAAGATTTATGTATAATTTATTTACTTAGTAAATGAAAAACTCCAGATACAGTTTCAAATTCATATTTCTTTTTCATTCATTCTTTTTTTTTTTTTTTTTTTTCAATACCACTTAAGGGCTGATTTCAAAGCTTTTTTTTTTCTATGATAGAACTATTACTCCGTGATTAGCACTTTATCAATGTGTATAAAATCTTTAAATTGATTATGACGTCAATTTTCGAGAGATGCATAATTTAACGTTTTATAATTTTTTAACGTTCACGTTTGATTAAATGTATTTATTTTTATGTCGAAAGAAAATGAACTCGTATTTTTTTTTTTTTTTTTTTTTTTGGCAACAATTAAATTAATGGAACTCACAGATATTTTGGAGCAACTTTAATAAAGGTCTATAATTAACAAATAATTGCAATAAAACAATATTGTGACAATTAATTGAGATAAAAACTATCCTATCTCTCAAGTTGGACCAAACTGCACACAGTGTGCAAAATTTCATTAAAATCGGTTCCTTAGTTTAGGAGTTTACCCCGGACAAACATCGTGACACGTAATTTATATATATATACAGATTTATATATACATATGAATTAATGCTGTTTAAAATATGCGACCCCTCTAAACTCCATGTTACTTCTGTTGATTTTTATCAATCATAATAAATATGGTGCATAATCTTTATACCTCCGATTTTAGTGTATATTTGCATGCTGCGGTTAAGGTAAGCTAATCTTAAGTAATAATAATAATAATAATAATGCAACAGCAGATTATTAAAAAAAATTATGTCTAGTCAATCTTAAGAAAACACGATACTTACCCTCGTCGGCAGCCAAAGTCCATGTTGTTCTATGGAGAAATTTGTTTATAGAAATTACACGTTACCTTAATACATTTCTTTTTTTAAATTCTATTTTTAGATTCAGAAAATTTACAACTGATAAATTTTTTCTTGTTTTCCAAAAGATTTCTTTTTTTCTTTCTTTTCTTTTTTTTTTTTTTTTTTTTTTTTTTTAATTCTGATTAAGTCAAAAGTGAAAAAAGTGAACAATTTTTCGCCCTTTTCAGCTCCAAAATGAAGTATTCTGAATTTCAGAAATCAATTTTAAGAAATCAGGAATGATTTCAACGGTTGTGAGTTTTCTGGATGTGAAAACGAAATAAAAATAGTATGTTGTGGCCACCACAAGACTTTCTTCTATAAAATCTTATAGGATCAAGTGGGGTAATATGAGTATAAAAACACCGTTTTTGAAAATCAATAGAACAAAATTAATATAAGATTTCAAAAAATTAGATAACGTTTTGTTGCATATATACATTACAAGTGTTGAGAACCATAGTGCTTGAATTTTTGACTCAATACTTAAAAATAAAAAAATAATAACGATTTGAAATAGACTAAGTTTTATACCCACATTACCTCATGGCATGGGGTAAAGTGAGTAGTCTGTGGGTTAATGTGAGTAATTAATAAAAAGGGAGCAAAATTGCAGGTAAATCTTTTTTTAAACTTTACGACAAAGCTGAAACACGTTTTTAACATTTTCCAACAAAGTTGAAAAGAGTTTAAGGCTTCGGTTTGTCTGTCTGTCTGCCAGCCCGAGCTCTAACTCTCGTAAATATTTATGGAATTCTTGGAAATTGATATATTTTATTCATGTTCAGCATAGGATGTTTCCTATTGAAAATGGAGGAAGTACAACCGCTGGTTTGTATACAGGGACACCCGAAATAATTCCAAAGCATTGAGTTCTATGAGATGTATTTCCATAAATTTTCATGTTTTAATACCTCTATTTTGCACAAATCACAGTGATATTGTCATTTATCATGAAAAAGAAGTGGTAATAATTATAAGATAACAAAAAAAAAAAAAAAAAAACTTTTTACGTACCATGTTTTTAAATTTTCTGATGAATCATTAATAAAATACGCGAGGATAAAAAATAATATTTAAGCACACGGACTCAGTTCAGGAAAATAATAATAATAGTGAAAAAAAAAAAAAAAAAAACTTTTTACGTACCATGTTTTTAAATTTTCTGATGAATCATTAATAAAATACGCGAGGATAAAAAATAATATTTAAGCACACGGACTCAGTTCAGGAAAATAATAATAATAGTGAAAAAAAAAAAAAAAAAAAAAAAAATGGTTTTAAAAATAAAAAAATATTTTTCCTTTTAGAATATCGTGACAAAAGCGACATTAGAGCTTATCAATGTGTATAAAATTTTAAAATTATAATGACGTTAATTTTTGTGAGATGCATAATCTAACTTTTTATGATTTTTTAACGTTCACGTTGAATTAAATGTATTTATTTTTATGTCGAAAGAAAATGAACTCGTATTTTTTTTTTTTTTTTTTTTTTTTTTTTGCAACAATTAAATTATCCGCGTTTGTAATGATCGATAGATGGCGCTCTCTGAACACTGCAGTTGTTAGTAAACATTATAGCCACGTGTGTTCCATTAGTGTTCTTTTTGTTATTCTACTTAATATTCCGCCATTACATCATGGAAAATTGATTGCTTTTGGAAAAAAATATTTCAGTTTATTCAAAGTTCGATCGGAAGTAGATTTTAACTGAAGCTGAACAAATATTAGTTTCAAATCATCTGATTAATTCTTTACTTCCATTAGCCGAAGCAACTGAAATTTTAAATTTGTCATTTGGAAATAAATGGAAGCTCAATTCTGGATTTCTTGATCCTTTGGAGTTAGATTGTAGCACACAACAGTATGTGTTATCTTTTTTACCGTATTTATTCATTTTTATTCAATAAATATATGTGAAACTAAATATCGGCAAGCAATGGCGGCTGTATGGAATTCGAATTAAACCATGTTTATTGTAATTTCACCTTAGCCCACCAGAGGGCGAGCATTTCATTACAATCGCGGATAAAAGAAGCAGACGATTTTAAAAATCAATTTTTATGGATGAGTGAAATATAATATGTCTAAAGCTATTTTGGATTAAAATGTTAAAAGGACTAATATGTAATTTAATTTTTATTAAAATTCTATTAAAATAAAAGTATAAAAGAAACAGACGATTTAAAATCACTTTTTATGGATGAGTGAAATATAATATATGCTGTAATGGATAATTTTACTATAAAATGACCTCATCATTTTAAATATTTTAAAGATGGCAACAGCTGTAGGTATAAAAAGGAAAACAATACGGCTAAAACAGAAAAATAAGTAAAATTGATAAATATTTTAAAACTTTAAAACAGGACATCTTATGAAATATTGGACAATTAAAGTAAATACATGTATCATTTTAAATAGGAAAATATTTTGGAAAAGTTTAGTATATTTTAACGAAGTGATGAGAAGGTTTTGAGTATGTTAAAATTTTAATAGTAAATTCAAGTTAATAAAGATGGGAAACATTGAGGATTAAGATAAGAATAATTAAAAAAAAAAAAAAAAAAAAACCTTTTTATATACCGTGCTTTTAAATTTTAATATACTAATAATATACTAATTAAAAGGAAACTGATTAATATTCTATCATAGTTTGAAGTCAAATTTGTTTTCAAATGTCTAAATAAAATATCTGATATAAGGTACTAATATGTTGCAGCGGAATAGATTTCATTTCTGTCATCCTTGGCGAAATAAAGAATATCGCCAAATTATCTGGCGAAAATATATAATTCCTTTCAAAAATCATGGTTATTTTAACAACTTATATTTAAAGAGTAATGAATAATATGAAACAATATTTCGTACAATACATATTACATGCCATACATACGTACAATGAATAATACATATTACATTTCGTACAGTACATACGTCTGGCATGCATATTTTCGTGTTACGCTTTCGCCAAATACAAAAAAAAAAAAAAAAAAAAAAAATTAAATTAACCTCCCTCGCTTTCATGAAGATTCGGACAGTATTAGTGTTTTATAGCATACAATTGTTGCTTGTGCCTGGGGGGACTCATGTTAAAGTTGGGCCCGGGGGGACTCATGTCAAAGTTGTGCCTTGGGGGAGGACTCATGTCAAAGTTTTGCCTTGGGTGGGACTCATGTCAAAGTTGTGCCTTGGGGGGGGGGACTCATTGTCAAAGTTGTGCCTTGGGGGGATTCATGTCAAAGTTGTGCCTTGGGGGGACTCATGTCAAAGTTGTGCCTTGGGGGGACTCATGTCAAAGTTGTGCCTTGGGGGACTCATGTCAAAGTGGTGCCTGGGGGTGACTCATGTCAAAGTTGTACCTTGGGGGGGACTCATGTCAAATTTGTGCCTTGGGAGACTCATGTCAAAGTTGTACCTTGGGGGGGGGACTCATGTCAAAGTTGTGCCTTGGGGAGACATGTCAAAGTTGTGCCTGGGGGTGACTCATGTCAAAGTTGTACCTTGGGGGGGGACTCATGTCATAGTTGTGCCTTGGGGGGACTCATGTCAATGTCATTTTGAAAAGATTTTGATGAAATTCTGGCAAAAGCAGAATTTAGTTTAGGAGGGAGGACTATTAGTTTTTTTTTTCTTCCTAATTATAACATCGCTTTCAAATTATTCAATTATATTTTCGATAAATTTTAGATTTCGATAAATGTCCAACTATCGAAAAATGATTTCGACAATTGTGCAACTATCGAAAACGACAACGCAAAAATCGCTGTCTGAGACTAATAGGCCCTCAGTCCTAAAAAAAAAATGCCAAGGACGACAGAGTTTTGAAATTTAAAATTAAAATTTTGTCAATTTGACAGCAAAATAACTCAATCTAACGCACGCGATAACTAATACATATATATACCCAAATATAAGGATTAAAATCGGGAAATAAATTTCCTCGATTTATAATAATTTTTTACAAAAAATCCAATGCGCGATTAACATAGGAAATCTTTTTCTTGGCTGTATACAGCCAAGAAAAAGATCGGTCAGTGAGTCACACTTCGCTTGCGTATAGAACGTATATATATAGTATAGTATATATAGTGTGATCATTGGGGAGAAAAAAGTGATTCCTTTTCACTTGGGAAAAGACGACGTTTTTACCAAAATATGATCGTCTTTCCCCGAGTGAATACACACGGGAATACATACGAATATTTTAGCAAATAAGATTTATGTATAATTTATTTACTTAGTAAATGAAAAACTCCAGATACAGTTTCAAATTCATATTTCTTTTTCATTCATTCTTTTTTTTTTTTTTTTTTTTTCAATACCACTTAAGGGCTGATTTCAAAGCTTTTTTTTTTCTATGATAGAACTATTACTCCGTGATTAGCACTTTATCAATGTGTATAAAATCTTTAAATTGATTATGACGTCAATTTTCGAGAGATGCATAATTTAACGTTTTATAATTTTTTAACGTTCACGTTTGATTAAATGTATTTATTTTTATGTCGAAAGAAAATGAACTCGTATTTTTTTTTTTTTTTTTTTTTTGGCAACAATTAAATTAATGGAACTCACAGATATTTTGGAGCAACTTTAATAAAGGTCTATAATTAACAAATAATTGCAATAAAACAATATTGTGACAATTAATTGAGATAAAAACTATCCTATCTCTCAAGTTGGACCAAACTGCACACAGTGTGCAAAATTTCATTAAAATCGGTTCCTTAGTTTAGGAGTTTACCCCGGACAAACATCGTGACACGTAATTTATATATATATACAGATTTATATATACATATGAATTAATGCTGTTTAAAATATGCGACCCCTCTAAACTCCATGTTACTTCTGTTGATTTTTATCAATCATAATAAATATGGTGCATAATCTTTATACCTCCGATTTTAGTGTATATTTGCATGCTGCGGTTAAGGTAAGCTAATCTTAAGTAATAATAATAATAATAATAATGCAACAGCAGATTATTAAAAAAAATTATGTCTAGTCAATCTTAAGAAAACACGATACTTACCCTCGTCGGCAGCCAAAGTCCATGTTGTTCTATGGAGAAATTTGTTTATAGAAATTACACGTTACCTTAATACATTTCTTTTTTTAAATTCTATTTTTAGATTCAGAAAATTTACAACTGATAAATTTTTTCTTGTTTTCCAAAAGATTTCTTTTTTTCTTTCTTTTCTTTTTTTTTTTTTTTTTTTTTTTTTAATTCTGATTAAGTCAAAAGTGAAAAAAGTGAACAATTTTTCGCCCTTTTCAGCTCCAAAATGAAGTATTCTGAATTTCAGAAATCAATTTTAAGAAATCAGGAATGATTTCAACGGTTGTGAGTTTTCTGGATGTGAAAACGAAATAAAAATAGTATGTTGTGGCCACCACAAGACTTTCTTCTATAAAATCTTATAGGATCAAGTGGGGTAATATGAGTATAAAAACACCGTTTTTGAAAATCAATAGAACAAAATTAATATAAGATTTCAAAAAATTAGATAACGTTTTGTTGCATATATACATTACAAGTGTTGAGAACCATAGTGCTTGAATTTTTGACTCAATACTTAAAAATAAAAAAATAATAACGATTTGAAATAGACTAAGTTTTATACCCACATTACCTCATGGCATGGGGTAAAGTGAGTAGTCTGTGGGTTAATGTGAGTAATTAATAAAAAGGGAGCAAAATTGCAGGTAAATCTTTTTTTAAACTTTACGACAAAGCTGAAACACGTTTTTAACATTTTCCAACAAAGTTGAAAAGAGTTTAAGGCTTCGGTTTGTCTGTCTGTCTGCCAGCCCGAGCTCTAACTCTCGTAAATATTTATGGAATTCTTGGAAATTGATATATTTTATTCATGTTCAGCATAGGATGTTTCCTATTGAAAATGGAGGAAGTACAACCGCTGGTTTGTATACAGGGACACCCGAAATAATTCCAAAGCATTGAGTTCTATGAGATGTATTTCCATAAATTTTCATGTTTTAATACCTCTATTTTGCACAAATCACAGTGATATTGTCATTTATCATGAAAAAGAAGTGGTAATAATTATAAGATAACAAAAAAAAAAAAAAAAAAACTTTTTACGTACCATGTTTTTAAATTTTCTGATGAATCATTAATAAAATACGCGAGGATAAAAAATAATATTTAAGCACACGGACTCAGTTCAGGAAAATAATAATAATAGTGAAAAAAAAAAAAAAAAAAAAACTTTTTACGTACCATGTTTTTAAATTTTCTGATGAATCATTAATAAAATACGCGAGGATAAAAAATAATATTTAAGCACACGGACTCAGTTCAGGAAAATAATAATAATAGTGAAAAAAAAAAAAAAAAAAAAAAAAATGGTTTTAAAAATAAAAAAATATTTTTCCTTTTAGAATATCGTGACAAAAGCGACATTAGAGCTTATCAATGTGTATAAAATTTTAAAATTATAATGACGTTAATTTTTGTGAGATGCATAATCTAACTTTTTATGATTTTTTAACGTTCACGTTGAATTAAATGTATTTATTTTTATGTCGAAAGAAAATGAACTCGTATTTTTTTTTTTTTTTTTTTTTTTTTTTTTTGCAACAATTAAATTATCCGCGTTTGTAATGATCGATAGATGGCGCTCTCTGAACACTGCAGTTGTTAGTAAACATTATAGCCACGTGTGTTCCATTAGTGTTCTTTTTGTTATTCTACTTAATATTCCGCCATTACATCATGGAAAATTGATTGCTTTTGGAAAAAAATATTTCAGTTTATTCAAAGTTCGATCGGAAGTAGATTTTAACTGAAGCTGAACAAATATTAGTTTCAAATCATCTGATTAATTCTTTACTTCCATTAGCCGAAGCAACTGAAATTTTAAATTTGTCATTTGGAAATAAATGGAAGCTCAATTCTGGATTTCTTGATCCTTTGGAGTTAGATTGTAGCACACAACAGTATGTGTTATCTTTTTTACCGTATTTATTCATTTTTATTCTATAAATATATGTGAAACTAAATATCGTGAAGCACTGGCGGCTGTATGGAATTCGAATTAAACCATGTTTATCGTAATTTCACCTTAGCCCACCAGAGGGCGAGCATTTCATTACAATCGCGGATAGCTGATATTTTAATGGCTATTTCATTGCTATTAAGAGCTTATTTTCATATTTTAATGAATTAAAAGAAAACTATTTGAAAATTCGAAAATCTGACTTCGAAGTAATGTGTTGTCACCGGGTTCTGAGCTACTGTGAAAGTTTCAAATGTCTAGCTAGTAGGGAAGTTAGTTTTAAAAAAAATGCAAGATTTGTACCGGATAAACGAACAAACAAACAAAAAACAAGAATCGAAGTTAATAAAAAAAAATGGTAAAAAAGTAGTGTATTCTAATAAAATATCATCATATTATTATAACTGCCAATCTCTCACTTTTCAGTATTCCGAATTAATTTATTAATTTAAGTATTGGGAAATATATGCAGTATCTATATTTTTCTAATGTAGCTATTAAATATATCTGTTTAAAAAAGTTTCAAAGCTTTTCATTCTTTTCAATTTTCTCATAATAACAGTTTTCGCGAGAATAAATAGTATAATAATTTAGCCATGTAATTAAGCCTAATGCTACCCAATTTACCCCACTTGATAAAATATTCCATAGAATACGAAATACAATAAATTTAATTTACCTTCAAGTCAACGAGATATATAAATTAGAGTGCTGATTCAATGGATGAAGGATTAGCTTTCCGTGGTTCAAGATGAATCACGTGACATGCTTGAATAGGTTGCTGTGTTTGGCCCTTTATCGCTATTTTGGCATTTAAAATATCAGTTCAACAAATTATCATTATTATTATGTAACATGACAGTCCTATGACCGAAATAAATTGCTTTTAAAATAATTTTACACATATTTCACATTTTAATAAATAATAAAATACCTTTCTTTTCATCGTTTCTCAACAAACTTTAAAAGTGTTTATAAAAGAAAATTTAAACTTTTAAAGAGCTAAATTTAACAATAAATAATAATTTTTCAACTATTTTTAAGTATTTTGTCGGTTAAAGTTCAACTACACGAAATAAAAAAGAAGTAAAATCAAAATCAAAATGGTTTAGAACAAAAGAATATTAAACTACGTAAAGTAAACAAAAACATTGAAACCGTTGCCATAGAAATGTACTAAAAATGAGCTGTTACCAAGGTAACCACCGAATACGCATGTGCAAGGAAAGCATGTCACATGACTCATCTTGGACCTTCTCAAGGGTTACCATTTATCACTCTACTTTATATATCTCGTTGCTTCAAGTGAATAAATGTTCTCTGATACTGTATGTTTCTTATTCTTTTGTAAAAAATTTATAATTTTCCTATAAAAAAGAGGGAAAAAAAGAGTTTGGAACAGTAATAACTGAAATACGTTGCAAGTAGAACAATAATTCAAATTGAAAACAATTATTTTTAAGTTGCCACTATTTTTTTCTGTAGCGGAAAAACTGTGTAGCCATCTAATAAATACAAAAGAAAAAGAAAAATAATAAAAATATTGTATTATTTTAAATCATAGATATAGTAATTTATATAGATCTATCATCCCATTGTTATCATGCAAAAATTTTTGATGCCGAATAAGTTTTTTGGCATCAGCCATATAGTGGTATTGAAACGATTGAAACCGTTGAAACTCGGCAATTGTTATAGAATAGAATAGAATAGAATAGAATGTTGATAAATTTTCGAAGTGTCGAAATATTGCGTCTTTTAATTCTTCTAGTAAATTTATGAAAAGAAATGGATAAGTTATCATAACAATAAATTATTTTTGACTAAATTATGAAAAATATAATTTTTATAATCAGTTACTTTGTTATTATTATGAAATAAAAACTGGTTTGATTTTTAATGGAATACGTTTTTTAAAGTTTGATATCTTTTGAGATTTTGTAAGTAATATAGAATTTTCAAAATTATTTTAAATATAGTTAGCAGCGGCGTAGGTAAAGTGCGTTAGTTCTAGTATATATAAAAGGAGTTTAACTTTAAATATTAACTAAATTAATAAGTACAGGGTGATCCAAAAGTCAGGACCAACTTTAAAATTGAATAATTCGAAAACGAATCAAGATACAAAGATACGGTTTGCACCAAACGAATGGAAAAGAAGCCGGGTTTTTTGTGGCAACGAAAAAAATGGTTCTGTTGGCGACCAACAGATGGCGCTGTCGTATTTCTGATGTAGGATTATGCAAAGCAACAAACGATATAAAAAGAACAACTACAACAGGTAATGGTAGTCGAAGCTTATATGCATCGAAATATCGCATTCTCAGTCGCTACTTTAATCACGCATGGCCTCCAAGATCTCCCGATCTGACACCCTGTGACTTTTGGCTGTGTGGATTCTTTGAAGTCAAAAGTGTACCGCGACCAACCGGCATCACTAGCAGCACTGAAAGATGCCATCCGCCAAAATGTTTCTGCCATAACGCAAGAAATGCTACTAAATGCTGTGAACGATGTGGTGAATCATCTCACAGCTGTACTTCTGAATGATGGACATTGAACAGTTACTGTAGTAGTGCTAATTAACTGTAATTAAGCTGACTTGTAAGTTGTCAAGATTTTTTTTTTTCATTTGTAAATCATCTTTTAGTGAAATAAAACCCTATAGCACCATCTGTTGGTCGCCAACAGAACTAATTTTTTTCCTTTGCCACACAAAACCCGGTTTCTTTTTCCTCCGTTTGGTGCAAACCGTATCTTTGTATCTTGATTCGTTTTCGAATTATTCAATTTTAAAGTTGGTCCTGACTTTTGGATCACCCGGTATATAAAAGAAAGAAAGAAAAAGAAAAATGAATTTGAAATTGTATCTGCAGTTTTTCATTCACCTTTAGTACATAAATTATTCATATTTTTTTTATTTTCTAAATTATCTGTGTGTATTCACACGGAGAAAGACAGCCATATTGTGGACTTTTCTCCGAGTAAAAAGGAATCATTTTTTCCCCCAATGATCAATCTATGTCTTATTACTATATCTATGTTTTAAATATGTAGCAAATTTTTTTTAAGTATACCCACTTTAACCCACCTGACCCTACAAATTTACAAATGCAGACGACTTTTATCTAGTCAGAGAAATAGTATAAGACTCCACTCCGAAAGAAAGTCAATTTTGCACCAACATCAGAAGAAATGTGGTTATTTTATTTTTTTCTTCACTAAAAATGAAAAAAAATTGAAAGCTTTGTTTTAAATTATCGCAGATCTATGGTTCAACCATTCGTTTTACGGGTATTGACGAATTTTTTCGAAAGATATCTTTATTGAAAATTTACACTTCGGGAGGAAGCGATGCTCTTACATGTACACACTTTTTTCCCTAGTTTACTACTACTATTATTAATAATTTTTATTAATTTTAAAATTGCGTGTTGAAAATAAGTCTCATTATGTATATTTATACGAAATTTTGTCTTATACTGCCATGTAAAAGGGGGGGGGGATGTGATGGCATCGTACCTATTGAGTGATTGGTTCTCAAATGTAATCAGCACCAGTTTAGGTCAGGGTCCAACTAAATATCAGTTTGGTTAAATTTCGTTCATTGGTTTGTGAGATATAGCGTCCATAAAATTTGTGATACCCAGATATTTTCTAAAAACAGTTAAATCGTTTTGAAGACTTCTCAAAATGTGTAAATCCATCGGAAACTGGAGTTCGAAAATTTTCACGAATCCAATATTTTCTCTCACATAAATAGAAGAAAGTAATAAATACAACAGTCAATGAATAATTCTATAAACAAGTTTTCCTGAATAATAATAATAATTGGACTTTGGCTTATTGGCGCGGAAAGGTATTTTACGTTCATAAGTTAAAAATTGTTCGTTTGTTATAGCATAAAATTTATAAGTTTATATGCTTTTCCTTAACACATTTATGTTAAGTGTCATCAATAGTACTATCTAATCTACTTAAAAATTTGTAAAGATTTGTAAATCAGAAAGTTCCTTTCTAATGAAAACGTGAAAAAGACTGTCATAATTATAAGGATAAATAAATTCTATTCTTTTGTGAGTGGTATTACAAAAAAGACATATATTTCAACACTCTTTCAATTCTGACTAAGCTGTAAGTATAAAAGACGGAATAATAATTCACGATATTTCTTACAAATATTCACCTCTTTCAAAAGACATTTGTCGTCCGTTTTGAAGCTTTTCATCTTTACTGCCCATAACTAAGGTTTGAGAGTTCAATACTTTTTAAGGGGTATCTATCATGAAAAACGGCAGTTTTTCTAGTGACGCAAGCGGAAGGACAAACTGAACGCTGCGAACTCATATATACGGCTAGTTTGACATCAAAGGGATTTGTAAAAGCCGACACTTAATATCTCAGCAAATATGCCATATTTTGTTCTGATCTTTTCAAAATAGTCTTTTATCCTCGGTCTTAATCTATCCTGAAAATTTTACATTTCTACATGCAGTATGTTTTGAGATCTGAATCTGAATTTAAAGCCAAAAAGGGAAAATGTGTGGTGTAAGGATGTAATGGACTAAATTCATGAAAAAATATCTCAAAAACCGCACGAACGATTTTAATTTAATTAATATATGTTGTTAATGGGATCTTTCTGAATCTAGTAACGTTTTTGTTTTTTTCAGGAAAACTCTTGTTTTTTGTAAAAGTTGCTTTAAAAATAGAACTATATTACTCCGCCAAAATGCATGCTTTTATTCGGCAAAAATGTCGTAATTCGGTTCTTACTTTCAAGGCACGTTGGTTGGCTGACCAACGTGAATGCAGTCAATGAATTATTTAAACTTTCCTTTTTTTAACGCAAAAATACTTTATTACATTTTTTATATATTTATTGTATATATACTAAGTCAAATTCACTTAAATATATTTTCTCTTCTGCTGTGAAAAAGATATTTTTGATTTCAAAATTTCATATTTAGTCAAAAAAGTATTTAGATAACATTTTAAATGAGGAAGTATTTTGTATTTTTAGATATTTCATTTTATCATAATAATGGTGTATTTACAATTTTTTAAAGCAAAAAATTTTTAGTCATTCATAAACATCGATTTTATAGTAGCTCAATGATTTGCGATTCCTATTCATGTATCCTTCCGCACAGGGAATGAAAAAAAAAAAAAACAGCAAATGGAGTTTTGGGACCATCTTTTGTTTTTAATTTAAATTAAAACATACACTTTTGCATATATATATATATTTTTTAAAAATTAAAAATCTCTTTTTAAAATACAGTTAGAGTTTATTCATATATTTACTTTTCAGACTTTAAAATGATATATATTTTAAATATTAGCATAATCAAATTAATTTTTTTATTATTATTTAAAGCTATAATGGCTAGGGAATGAAAGAGAGGATAAATACACTGTATATATATATAATTAAAATTCATGAAAAATGTGTCAAATAGCAATTATTGAAAAACACGTCAAAATAAATAAATAACATCTTTACTTTGAAACCCATAATAATTTATTTAAAAAATATAATTCTCTCTCTCTTTCTTTTTTTTTTTTAATTAATTAATTTCTGCATGAAAAATTCCATTTCATAAATATATTTAAAACTACAATAAACAAAAAACCCTCCTTTAATTTTAAATAATTATTTCTACATGTTTCTAAGCAATTAAAAGTTTTTTTTTTCCTTAAGAAAAATAGCTTAAATATTGGATTGTATATGGTTTTTATCATGAAGGTAATAATTTGGTCATCTAGTGGCGCCATCTCGTAGCTTATATTAAAACCATATACATTCCTATATTTATTTATTCAGCCTTTCTTCTCATCTAAAATAAAAGAGCAAAAACTTTTTATGATACTAAATGAATAAAGATGTTAAATATCCCACGCGGTATTAATAACAATGCAAAACTTACTTTTTACAGCAAAATATTCGCTTCAATCCAAAATAAATAAGAATAACAAATTTTACGCTATAATGCATGTTTACACCTATGCCACTGTATCACAGAATAATAACTAACTGTCTTGTGTTGCCAGCTTGAAAATGTTTCTGTAATAAAGGTACTGAAATAAGCTTAAGGTAACACTAATTAAATAATAATAATTTTGAGCAGGTCAGGTATAATAAACTTCCAATTTCAAAAAACTTTAAATATTTTCTTTGGTCTAATAATTTGGCCAGGTACTGTATTTACACATTGAAACAGTGCTTTTAATTTTCAAATATACTGTCAAATAATTATACTTTCACTGAGATTGCATTATAAATTAAAATTATTTATTTCAATAAATTGATTTATCTTTTGCGTCACGCTATCCAAAACATAGTATCATAGTATCCAGCTGAGTGAAAATTTGCGCAAAGAGGTAGTGTGACGTAAAGAAAATATTTACACAGATTTTACTTGCAGTTTTGGATAGCGTGACGCAAAAGGTAAATCAATTTATTGAAATAAGTAATTTTAATTTATAATGCAAACTCAGTGAAAGTATAATTATTTGACAGTATATTTGAAAATTAAAAGCACTGTTTCAATGTGTAAATATATTTTATTAGACAAAACAAAAGTAATTTTAATGGAATCTAAAAACAAATCTTTTAAAATAACACCGAGGCGCCACTGGAATTTTTATATCATTCCTTTTAAAACTGTTATTTTGAATTTGAAATGTGAATGAAAAAGCATCAGTGAGTGTATTTTATATATCTGTCTGATCTTGAAGCTAAAAATATTACGTTTGCATTATAAATATAAATAAAAGTAGAAAGTAAATGATCGAATAAGAAAATTTATGTATATTTTAACTAATTGCAAAGCGTTACTTAAAATTTGATATCATTATTTTTAAAACTCATATTTCAAATTCTTATAGCCCTAAATTAGCGGCGTCACAAAGTTATTACGTTTGCATTATAAATATAAATAAAAGTAGAAAGTAAATGATCGAATAAGAAAATTTATGTATATTTTAACTAATTGCAAAGCGTTACTTAAAATTTGATATCATTATTTTTAAAACTCATATTTAAAATTCTTATAGCCCTAAATTAGCGGCGTCACAAACTTTTAACCCGTTAAGGGTTTTTTTGTACTGATAATATTTTCAGTTACAATAAATGATCCATAAATCATACGAAACCTGTTCCGTATAGCTTTGTTGCGTATTCATTATCAGTTGCTGCACAAAATTGCCTGGCCGTTATTAACTTTTCCCTATTTTTTTCTTTTTTAATCCCGTTTCGAACGTGTCGGCATTGAAATGCCTAATTCCAAAGTCGTGAAATTCTGAAGGCCAATTTATTGAAAAGGGTGAACACTCTAAAAGCGCTTTCGAGGCCTTGCCCCCTCTCCCCCCCCCCGCTTTTATTTGTTTTAACGAACTTTCTTTTTTCAGATCTCATATGAGAGTAAGAGTAATTCGGAATATGTTAATCCAGAAAAGATGGCATAACAAGATGATAAACTGAATTCATCTTGGATTTATGTCGAGCATGAATGTGTTCTTCTTCCCTACTTTTTTCAGTCAAAAGAGAACAAATGAGAATGGCATTTCTTTTTTTCTTAGGCGTCAAGTTAAAAAACTAGCAAGACTTTCTTCTATATTTTCCTATACAAATTCATTCAGTACAAATAATTTATTAAATCTATTATTTAATAAAATTATCTACCATGATGAATGCAGACGATTTTCATTTTAGAGAAAATTAATACTAAACATTCAAAGAAAGACAATTTTATTCTCTATAATTAATATCTTAAACTAGTATGTTGTGGCCACCACGAGACTTTCTTCTATATTTTTTTCCTATACAAATTCACTCAGTAACAATATTTAAAAAAAATCGATAACTTTGTTTTAAATTACCACATATTTATAGTTCAACCATTCGTTTTAAAGGTATTGACGAGACCTTTCGAAAGATACCCATCTTGAAAATTTATCCCACCCCAGAAGGTAAGTAGGTAAGAAATG
>OZ005654.1:116812719-117091719 GCA_963930645.1 Salticus scenicus | reverse complement strand
GTGGTAATCGCTCGATCATACAAAAATCAGTATTCTCCAACAAAAATCCGCGGCAGATCTGTAGAACAGAGGTTCACTGGTGTTTGTTTACATTTTGGCAATATTATCCGTGCGCCGTCGAACCAAGGAAATGAATTTATCTTACGGCAACCTTACAAAACGTTTGTTTACGTTCGAAATGAAAGAAATATTAATGCACACGACTATTTAACGTAATTAAATAAAATTATCGAAGAAATTTCATAAAATAGCGATGGTTAATTAACTTTTTAACTACAATATTTTAATAAATAAGCAAATACTTAACAAAATGCACATTTTGTCATCGAAGTTTTAAGAGCAAATTAATTTCAACAACACAATAAATGTAATTAAATAAATGAAAATTCAGAATAAAAATATAACTTTAAAGGTAATTAAAAAAGCATGAAAACTTACAATATATGCAACATGAAATTTATTTTATTTTATTATTATTATTTTTTTTTCCATTTTGGAATTTCTGTTGACTCCATAATAGTAAAGTCGGCTGCAAAATTATTCGAGCACTAGCCAATAATTCCTATATTTAAAAAGTACACGTAAGACTATTTTGCTAAGTAAATCCTTGTCGAATCATGTTCTTAGACTGATTAAGAACATGACTCGACAAGGATTTATTTAACAAAGCTGTATTAAGTGTACTTTTTTTTTGGCAAGAATTATTGCTAGTGCTTGAATAATTTTGCAGCCGACTGTAAATCACATATCAAATATTTCACTTCGCGCTCAGTTAATTCGTAACATTCGAGGATTCTAAAACCGCATTCAAATGAATCGAAACACATCGGTATAAAAATTATGAGAATATACAAATAAAATAAAAAACATATTTTCAAGTTATCAAATGATACGCTTTCATTTCTCCAGACACATATCGTTTCGAATTTTTCATTAACACTTACATTTCAGCGGAGGGGAAAATTCCCTAGTTTTCATAAACTTGACCAACAAGTGATTGAGTGAGTGAGTTTTATGTCGAACTAGTGCTACGTTGTGGGCAATGAGTACGGCAACCAAATATCCCCATTTTCTACAGACAACGTTTACTTTATTCGCATTATTATAATTTTTTAAAAAATTATAGAAAGTAAACTATTTAATATTCAAATTTTATTTTTAGTGCTTATTAATTAAAAATGAAAAAAAAAAAAAAAAAAAAACATGCATAATTAGGTAATTGTAGCAATTTAAAGCTTCTCTGTTTTAAAAGTTCACGGATCCGGCCACTGTAACGACGGAGGATGAATTGGGACATACCCCTAAGGTATATGAACCAACAAAGAAACATGGCTGTATAAAGCTATGATTCTGAAAACGCACGTAACTCGGCTCCGCGGTAATCATATCGCGCATGTTAAGACCAAAATTTCCCATAATGTAGCTCTAGTGCAACGTAAAATGCGCTCGAAGCAAATGAACCAATCAAATATCGCCTAATTTCCCATAACGCAGCTCTAGAGCAACGTAAAATACGCTGAAAACAAATGAACCAATCAAATATCGCCTAATTTCCCATAACGCAGCTCTAGAGCAACGTAAAATACGCTGAAAACAAATGAACCAATCAAATATCGTCTAATTTCCTGTAATGTAGCTCTAGTGCAACGTAAAATATACTCAAAACAAATGAACCAATTAAATATAGCCTAATTACCCATAATGTAGCACTAATGTAGTGTAAAATACACTCAAATCAATAAAAAACAAATGAACCAATCAAATCTCTCCATACTGCGTCATAATAGAATTGTTAAGTTATGTTTACAAGGATAGGCAGTTTCTCGCTACGGAAGTTCGCCAAGCAGAAAGTGAACCTCTGTTCTACGGATCAACCAAATCCGCTGTTCACCGGCTACTTTAATTCTCGGATTTGCTGATCCATGGTTTAATCCGAGTGTTAAGAAGTTGGTGAATAAGGCCCTAAGAGACACAAAGACCAAACTTTTAAAAACTTGACTTTGGTAATCAGGAATTCTCAAAACGTGTACAAAAAACAAGCGATGAATATTTAGCTTAAAAACATACAGTATTTATTATATGTCTATGAGGAATTCATTTCCATTCCTGAGCACCTTTCCCGGACATGGTAAAATATTATAGTAAAGCACTTCCACTAACAATAAAAAAAGAATGTAGTCGCTTAAATATTTGCAGCCCTGTATATATTTTGAAGATTATGTACAAACCACATAGTGCACCTACAGATAATCCCATAGTAATAATATACGGCACAATTTGAAATGCACTTCCATCAATTTTCAGCTATTGTCGCATTATAATCTAGTTCTTTTGTGTGGCTCTGTAAATGAACAGTAAATAATTTCCCTGTTACATTCTACACGAGACATGTTTTTACGCATATAAAAAATATATATTCGTTTCATTTGGTTTAGTGCAGTCTATAGATGTTAAACTCTACTTACCTGCAATTTTCCCCATAGACGTAATGTATTTGAATACTCTTGAGTACTTTTCGCATTCAGGGGACCTCAAAACGTGTAAATTTAACAAAAAATCACTTTCGAAAATTTGACCCAAAAACAATACTTTTTCTACCTTATGGGTAAGAGAAAGTAAAAGTACTCAAAAGAAAATTGAGTGCAAAATAAAAATAAATAAATAAATAAATTAAAATAACCCAATTGTCATACTTTGCGATAAATTTATATTTTTCTTTTTTCGCCCTTTTTGTATATTGAAATCAAAAGATAGCTGTTATATATACATAGACACACACACACACACACATATATATATATGTATGTATACGTATATGTTTAACGTGATTTACTTTTAACATAAACTGTTTTCATAATCCCTCCAAAAAATGATATATGTATATATATGTATATATTTAAAAAGAATATTATTGGACAGATAATAGTTACTGAATATATAATTACTGAAATGAATTACTGAAATCAATGCCAATAATTTATTGAAATGAATGTTATAAAGACAACAAATTATCTTACTTAATACGCAAGAAAATGTTGCAAAATAGAAGACATTTGAGCAGAATATTAAATTAAAAATTGAAAATGAATGCAGGCAATATCTTAAAAATGAAAATAGGCCATAGAAACCAGACAAAATATTATAATTAACCCAAAACACATTGAGGGCATTGTCAGGGTAGCTCCTGAATGCAGGGCGGAAACAATAGAATACTTCAAAAGTTGCTACTAAAGACAAAAAATGGCTTAGTACTGTCTGCACGTGGTTTGATGGTTATATCTTACCATGAGAAAAGGATCCAAACATTGCAGATGGTTGCAAAAAAGAAAAAAAAAAAAAAAAAACAGACAAAAAAATGTATACATAATCAACCCAAAAAACATTGAGGGCATCGCCAGTGAAACTAACTAATTTATACCTAAATGTTTTTTTTTATTTTTGTATTCTAAACTGCAGTGGTTGGGTTCTTTTCTCATCCTAAGATGTAGCCATTAAGCCACTGTGCCATTGTATCTGCTAAGCCACTTATTTGTCTTTACTGGTAGCTCTTGAAACTGAAACATCCTATTGTTTCTACTCTGTATTGAGAGGCTCCTTCGAAAATGGCTCCAGTTTTTTGGTTCAATTATAACTTTTTGTCTGGTTTTTTTGCCTGCTTTCATTTTCAATTTTTACTTTATATATAGATGTAAGCGCTATTGCTACATAAAGGCTATCCGCGTTTGTAATGATCGATAGATGGCGCTCTCTGAACACTGCAGTTGTTAGTAAATATAACAGCCACGTGTAATTATTATTCTTTCTCCGCCATTTCATCATGGAAAATCGATTGCATAATATGAGGATATGCAGTGGTGTGATAATTTCACCTTAGCCCACCAGAGGGCGAGCATTTCATTACAATCGCGGATTGCTATGAATACCTTGAATAAAGCTGTAAAAAATGCAGTTAAAAACGAAGAAAGAGAAAGGATTCTTGCCCAAAATTAAAATTTGTTTTGGACAGAATTTGATATTTGTTATTTGTTTTATGTACTGGTTAGGTAATAAGAAAATTTAAATTATTTTGGGGGAACCCCCCCCCCTTTTTTTTTTCAGGGGTGGGTATAGGTAGGAGCGAATTAGTGTGATCATCCGGGATACTGAAAGTTGAGAGAGTGCAAAATAATCGGTTAAGAATCACTGTAATGGACAACAAATAATTTACATTAATTTGTATAGAAACTAGTTTGTTTTGTGAAAATAACAACATATATTACATATAACACACTTCGGATTATGGGAGAGACTTTCATAATTCATCCAATGACACATGCTTTGCAGTTGTTCCACGGATATTTGTTAAATAATAATATTTCTGTGTATTAAAAAAATCTGGAGTGACTCTACTCGACTTTCCGAACATTGAGTAATTAACAGTTTTGTAGATAAAGTAAAGAAAAAGGAGTTGTTAAACAAACAAAATAGAGAAAACCATAATAGAGTGTTTGAGTATATTTCTCCATATATTACAGGATGTTTTATTAAACGCTACTGAACTTTGAGCCCATAGATCATAATGATAAAAATTTTTCGTTGTGTCCCTGTAAAAACCTATAAATGATAGATTCACCAAAATGCTTATAGTTAGTGCAACAGTGATTTATAATATTCATATAAATTTTCAGCTCAATTGAATAAGGCGTTTAGATGCTATCGCACTTTTAAAAATTTGGTCCCATAGGCCATAATGATAAAGAATTTTTCTTTGTGCCCCTGTAAAAAGACTGTAAGTGCTAAATCCCCCAAAATCTATACAGTTCGTGCACTTGTGACCTATAACATGTGCACAAATTTTTTGCTCAGATTAATAAGGCGTTTAGACGCTATCACACTTTTTAAAATTTGGCCCCATAGGCCATAATGATAAAGAATTTTTCCTGGTGTCCCTGTAAAAAAAAAAAAAAAAAAACTGTAAGTGCTAGATTTACCAAAATCAATAGGGTTCGTACTATCGTGACTTACAATATACGTACCAACTTTCAGCTTATTCGACCAAAGCGTTTAGACGCTAGCGTGTTCACTCACAGTCATACACACACATATACATACACACATACATACATCATCGTAAAAATAGTGAAAACGTACTCAGTGGATCTCAAAATGTATAGAAACATCAAAATTTCAAATTCGGATTTTTGACATGATTACAATACTTTCCTCACTATAGTGTTCGGAAAGTAAAAAAGCCTTTATATAGACTGAAAAAAAGGTATGTTTTATCAAAAAGGCTCTTAAAAAGGTTTATAAGCGGATTTGTCTACAAAATCGCCGGCTAACGTGAAATGTGTTCGAACAAGAAAGATAATTTAAGCTAATTTATATTGAGGAAGATTGATGATCTCATATGTTTAAGATTAAGATATAATCGTTCTCAATAACGTTGAATGAACAGTTATCACTAAATCTAATTTATTCACCATAATATACAGGAATAGATAGATTGAAGAAAAAACTAATTACTAAGCCTTTTCCTTGCTGCAGTATGTTAGATGTATTGCAAATAATATGTTATCTGAAAAACGTAATTATTACAAATAATATATACATCTCATTACTATCTAAGAACGTTTTTCTGAAGCATAAATAAGTTTTAAAAAAATGATTAAATTATGCGCTTATCTTTTATGCCTGCAAATACTCAAAACTCGACCAATTAATTAAAAAAAAAAGTTTATTCTGAAATATAATTGAATGAAATGAAGCTTACGAAAGTGGTATCTCTACGTACTGAAAATAATATGTTGACGCAGTCACAAAACTTTTTGTCTATTATGTTATAAAACAACTGATTAATATGTATAAAGATTTAAGCAACATAACATGTCAGAATGAAGATTTTGCATATGCAGCTTGATAAAGTTCTATATTCCAGGTGCTAAGGTATAGCTACCCGTAAAAATAGCAGAAAGTAAGTAAAAGCAGCGCCGCTTATCGGCTGATATACACCCAAATTAAATTAGCGTGTTTTTTCACCATAGCCACCTCGCATGTCAAGTTTGGTGCACTTATACGTTATAGCTTACCATAAATGGAAGGAATTGCAGCATAGCAACGTATGGCGATAGATGCCAAAATGAAAACAGCACCAATATTTATATAAAAGTCCAAACAAGTATAAAGGTTTGTAGAATGCTATTCGTTAATGCGTGAGATACAGTGTCCACAAAATTTCAATAACAAACAGACTCTTGATTTACAGACAGACATTTTCTAAAAATGGTGAAATCGTAGTCAAAACACATAAATCGACTGAAAACCAGATTGGAAAATTTTCACGAGTCTAGTACTTCTTACATATAGAAGAAAATAAAAAAGAACTTTCAAAAAATTATGCTTTTTTAGATAAAAATAAAATTACCAGGCAATCCATAACTTTGGTGATAGATGGAAAAAAAAAAAAAAAAAACATTAAAATTATAAAAAATGGTATACTTTAATGCAGTTTGAAAAAAGTTATTCTCAGAAAGAGTTTTTTTTTTTCTTTTTTCAGTATACAGAAATATACTGAAACTATAATTCGGTATATAGAAGTAAAATAATTAATAGTTTTGTCAATCGGCAGTGCAATACGAAAATACCAAAGAGTATTTAGGTCAAATACTAGGCCCTGATTAAGGCATGTGCATTCAGCGCATGTGCCACAAAATTTTCACTACTGGGTATAAATTTTTATTATATACTAGTTGATCTTCGCCCGCTTAGCTGTTGATATTTCCAAATAGACCAATTTTCTAATTTGCCATATTCGCCAAATCAGAAACCGCAGTCAAATGTTGGTTGTGTTGATTAAGACCAATTGACTTACGCTAGGATTCTGGGCCTGCTGAAATCTATGATAAACAATCAATTAGGAAAAAACGATTATTTAAAGTTTAATTAATATAATATAATATAATATAATATAACATATATATAGAGAGAGAGTTCTAACAGATGACGTCACGAGCATGTTTGCTGAAGGACAGTTGACCTCACTGACCCATTTTATCAATGCGGAATAGTGTTACAAATTTATTGTAACACAGTGTTGTAAATGTATTTGCAAAAGCATAAAAAAAATTCGACTACTACGCTTCCAAAGGCATGGAAAAATTAGCGTTGTGCTTCAGCAAAGTACGGTTACTAAGAAGAAAGTCACGTGGTTGTTAGAACTCTCTCTCTCTATATATATATATATATAATGTAGTTTGAGTAATTATTTAATTATTTAAGAAAATTAAATTTCATAAAAATCTTAGATCTTGGCTAAAAAATACGTTTTCATTTGGATCACGGTGGAAAAGTATTTTCTGAAGTAAAATATAAAATAAAATAAAATAAAATAAATAATTCGAACTGACCAGATGGTTTTCGCTTTTATTGGTACGCTATTCGAAAAGAAAAAACTTTTCAAAATGCCTTTTCCAAAATGCCATTTCGGAGGAGGATGGTATGAAGAGGGAGGTGCAGACAATAGAACAAACAACCCCAAAATCCTTCATTAAAGGTTATATGAAATCAGGGTCATACGTTGATATGCTAACTTAAAAGTTATCATCTGAATGGACTCTTCCCATCTGACGTCAGAGGTCACATGATAGAGGAAAAACAAATAGCAGACGAAGTCTTGTTTATCTAGAGCGATTGCTAAAATAACATATTTTCTATTCTTATTTTTGATCAATCGTATTTAATCTGTGTTATTTTTTACACATCATCATTTTTAGTCAATTTTATATCATTATTCATCATCTTTTGTTTGCTGTATACATTTACAATCATCATTTAGTTTATACCTGTTATTGATGTTCATGAAGACATGTTTAAATACTCTGATTTTTGGTACTTAAATCAGTGACAGTGCAATATCGTACTACGTAAATCCATTTAGACCAGTAACTAAGTTAATTAACTTGTTGTAACACCTTTATGCAATTAAATTAAATGAAAACATTTTAAAATTTCAATTTATAATCCGTAAACATTCCACAAGAAGCTATTATTTATTGATAGATCAGTTAATGTTACAGTTACACTACAATATACAAAAATCGATTCTTATAGGTAAAAATAAATAAACACATAAAATGTTTTTTAAAAATTATTAAATTTACAAATACAATTATTCTACTGTTTACAAATGCACAATACTACTTTTATTTTATTTTATATTAAATATTAAAATTTTTGTTCTTAAGAACAATATTTAATTGAATTCGGTTCTCGGAATTCGATTATTCGTTTTCCTCTATCACGTGATTGAGCAGACGACGCTGGGAAGAGCCCATTCTGAAGTACCCCTTATCACATATGCGATTATATATTTCAACAAGCCAATGCAGCAATGCAGGAAGCGGTTACTAATTCTAAAACATTTTTCAGTTAAAAACAAATAAAATTGTACTTTTTAGTTTTAGAATAATATTATTATTTATTTATTAAACGCTGTTCTTTTTTTCCAACATTGTTTTACATGAATAACTTTTTAATCTCCGTTGCCATACAATATAAAAATAAAGTTGTGGAAACAAAGAATATATATGGCGCATAGAGGTTACATGCATATGTCCTCTGCATCACATTCACAGTTCGAAGCCAATTCTGTAAAGCTTCCCGACTGGTCATATTAAAATGGCACACAGTATGCAGATAAATGAGAACTAGAATTCTCTATTGAATTAACGTGAAAAAACCTTTCTAAAAATATTTAACTGGGCTTTCTAAGTCAACAACTGGACGATTAAAAAAAGATAATTGAGATATTTTTATTTTTATTATTATTTTTTATTTTTAGAATATTAAATTTATTTTGAAATTTTATTGATAAAGTCCTTATTTTTTTTTATTTAAAAGGTTTTTACAATCCGCGATTGTAATGAAATGCTCGCCCTCTGGTGGGCTAAGGTGAAATTACAATTAACATGCTTTAATTCGGCTTTCATCAAGCCGCCATTGCTTGCCGATGTTTAGTTTCGCATATATTCATTGAATAAAAATGAATAAATCCGGTAAAAAAGATAACACATACTGTTGTGCGCTACAGTGTAACTCTAAAGGGTCAAGAAATCCAGAATTAAGCTTCTATTTATTTCCAAATGAGAAATTTAAAATTTCAGTTGCTTCGGCTAATGGAAGTAAAGAATTAATCAGATGATTTGAAATTAATATTTGTTCAACTTCAGCTAAAAATCTTCTTCCGATCGAAATTTGAATAAACTGAAATATTTTTTTCCAAAAGCAATCAACTTTCCATGATGTAATGGCGGAGAAATTATAGTACGAATATTAAGTAGAATAACAAAAAGAACAATAATAAATACACGTGGCTATTATATTTACTAACAACAAAAGCTGAAAAAGCGCCATCTATCGATCATTACAAACGCGAATTATGTGATTTCTTTTGTAATTTAATTTCACATTCATATATTTCTAACGCTATTCAATTACAAGTAGTACTTTCAGTACTTTTAATTGTGATGTTACTCTCTGTTGATCAATATGCAAGCGAAGTGTTGATGTCACTGACCGTCCGTGGATGTAAGAAAAATATTTCCTATGTTAATTGCCCATTGGAATTTTTGTAAAAAATTATTAAAAATCGAGGAAAGTTATTTCCCGATTTTAATTCCCATATTTGGATGTAGATATGCATTAGTTATCGCGTGCATGCGTTAGATTAAGTTGTTTTTGCTGGAAAATTGATAAAATTTGAATTTTAAATTTTAAAACTCTAGAAAAAAAGATGGCAAACTGCCATATTCGATTGAAAACATAAAGATTTCATTTCATATTTGCACATGATATTTGCACATTAAATATCCAACTAATATAATAATTAAAAGGAAAATGATAAATTTTCTATCATAATTTGAAGTCAAATTCATATCAAATTCTATCATAATTTGAAGTTATTTTCAAATGTCAAAATAAGGTGTCTGATATAAGATACTCATGTTGCAGCGGAGTAGATTTCATATCTGCCATCCTTGGCAGAAAAAAAACAATGTTGCCAATTTATCTGGCGAACATATTTAATTCCTTTCAAAAATCATGGTTATTTTAACAATTTATAACAAGAGAGTAATGAATAATATGAAACAATATTTCGTACAATACATGTTACGAAAATATACATCTGGCATGTATATTTTCGCATTACGTTTTTTATCGCGAAATACAAAAAAACGTCAAGGAGACAGAGTTTTGAAATTTAAAATTAAAACTTTATCAATTAGACAGAAAAATAACTCAATTTAACATATGCATACGATAACTAATACATATCTATACTCAAATATGGGGATTAAAATCGGGAAATAATTATCCTGGATTTTTAATAATTTTTTACAAAAATTCCAATGGGGGATTAACATAGGAAGTATTTTTCTTGCATCCACGGACGGTCAGTGACTCCACACTTCGCTTGCGTATAGTGCCATGTAATGTATAATACTCCTTTTCAACGTATGTTTAAAAAAATTTCCATTGCTGTATATGTTCTGTCAAGAACCAATCAATCAATCAATAAAATATTATGTTAATACTTTATTGATTTTCCGTAATTATTACAATTTTAATATGTACATTGATTATCTGTGTTTTAACCTTACTATTTATTTATCTACATCTATCTGCCTATATAAATCATATTTCATAACGACTATGAGAAGAAACCAGGAAGGACATCATGATAAAACTGTAAAATATAACCATAAGAACTGAAGATTACATATTAAACTAGTGTATTGTGGCCACCATAAGACATTCTTCTATATTTTCTTATACAAATTCAATCAGTACAAATAATTTATTAAAACAATTATTTATTAAAATTATCTATCAGGATGAATGCAGACGATTTTCGTCTTGGAGAAAACTAATACGAAATATTCAAAGAAAGACAGTGTTATTTTCTGTAAGTAACATCTTTAAAAATGCGTTTTCGTAATAATTCATTCACGTACAGTTATATGCCATAAAAGTTCAGATATAGCCTTTCTGTTCTGCAGAAAAATTGCAGTATAGCAGTGCCACCTATTTGCCGATGTGCATCCAAACTGAATTAGCATAATGTCCCTAAATAGCTTTCTCATATAACTTTTTTATATTATTATTAGGCGGAAAAAACCTGAAATAGCCTTCCCTTAAACTGCAGAAATCGCTATATAGCAGCGCCACTTGTTGAGCGATTGGCACCAAAAGTTGATAAGCATTAAGTTATGTCAAGGTGCATCAACATACAAATTTATACACAATTCTGATTCTGTGCATATTCTGTTCATGAGACACAGCCTTCCCTTAATTTGCGAAATCGCTGTACAGTAGCTTGTTGAATGATTGGCACCAAAAGTTGATATGTACTAATTTAGGTCTAGGTGCTTCTACATATAAATTTATGTGAAATTCTTTTCAATAGTTCCTGAGATACAGTGGCCTCAAAATTTTTGTCACACGCACGTTGTCACACACGCACACGCACACAGACAGACATTTTCTAAACATGGTCAAATCAAGTTCTGGACCTCTCAAACCGAGTAAATCCATTGAAAACCGGAAGTCGAAAATTGTTACGAATCCAATACTTTCTTCTATTGAATATAGAAGGAAGCCAAGAGTGCCAAGAGAATATAGAATAGCCAAGAGTGCGATGACATTCGCACTCTTCGCGATAAAAATTTAAAAGGCGTCATGGGGGTTCTTTAATAAAACTGTACTGCTTGCGGAAGTATGAAAACTGGGTCACCAATCATGAATTTTATTTTAAAACTTTTCTTTGAATGATTCTGGTTTTACCATAGCACAATACTTATTTGGTTATAATGATAATTTGACTTCTGGTAAATTAAAATTTTAATTAGGTGGTGAAATTGGTATAATATTTATGAATTTCAAATTTTAAAGGTAAATAAGAAAATAAATAAAGTGCGAAAATTTCGCACGGGTTTGCTAGTTTCTGAATATTTGTTCACTATATATTCTGAATATAACCAACAAATATCCGAAATTTGAAACTTGCCACCAAAATAGCTCGGTTGTTTCTCGCCAAGATGTTTACTTACGCAATTGCGATACGCATTTTAATTCCTCGCGAAAATAACAACAAAAATATAAAAACATGTAAGGGTCTTCTATGATAAAGCTATATAGAAGTAATTTTAAGAAATAAATATAGTAACCGGTGCTAGGGAATGAAATACTATTACTGCATGACTTTCTGTTTAAGAAAAGTTTAAAATAAGGCCTGCAGTACTAGATTAAATTCTGTTTACAACGACTGTAAGCAGAATTTTACTTATATATGTTTGTATATATATATATATATATATACTTAATTTTTAAATCAATTTATTTATTCCGTGTTAAGCCATGCGAAATGAATTCCATTTGTTATTCCTAAAAGACTGAAAAAAAAAAAAAAAACTCGAGAATACAATCTGAGGCGCATAAATATTTTCCGATCAAATGCTTATCGTAAATTCGATACAATCTTTGCTTGTGAGCACCAGTAGTTGCCACTGCCATGGTTCTTGATAAGATGATTTTAATAAGCATTTTTTTCTTGCTTACTTATTCTGTGTCATGGAGTATTTGGTGTTGTCTTATCAGGTAACAACATTCAAGGAATGGTCAGTCATTTGAATCAAGGATATACTACAATTCAATAACCGATAAGGAGAGCTGCCATGTGTGAATGTTTTATTTCACAAATCTTAAAATCAGGAACAAATATTTCTTTTAAAAATATATGGTAGAGGCATATGCATTTAGACATTAAGCGAGATAAATCACTTTTGCACACGTGTTTGATAAATGGTCTTTATATAAAATTATTTTAAAAAAAATTAAACGACAAATGAACACAAAGATTTTCACTGCAACTATTGCATCGTCATCAGGAGTTAAAAAAAAAAAAAAAAAGTAACTTAAAGTATTGAAGTTAAATATATATATAGAGAGAGAGAGATGCAATAATAAAAAAACATATAAATAGAACATCTGGAAATTGCATTTTAAAAAATAAATTTTAATTATTTTGGGCATCATTCAGAGGAAATAAATTTTCACATCACTGCTGCATCATGCCGAAGAAAATTAAAGTTTTTTAGCAAATTTTGTGAATCCCCGATGTTATATTTGTAGACTGTTTCATAATTGCTTCTATATAATTTCGTTAACTACAATATCTTTAATTTGCCTTCACTTATGCTTCAGAAACTTGGACATTAACATGTATAACTGTACAAAAAACTTCAAACAACCCAGAGAAGTAGGGAGGATATTTCTCATGTTAGGATTCACCCGAAGAGACAGAAAGTGAAACACATGCATTAGGAAGTAAAACAAAGATACGGATGTTATTTGTAGAGCAAGAAGTTAAAATGGAGCTGGGCTGGGCACTTCGACAGAAAGCACGATGATAGATGAATGACCAATGTCCTAGTCTAGATACCGAGAGATAAGAAAAGATCGATGAAGAGACCACAGTGTCGAAGAATAGAAGCGAAGAATATCTACTCGTAGTAGATATTCTTTGTTTGTAGGATCAGAATGGAGAAAAAATGCAGCAAACAGGGCAGATTAGAATAACCTAGGAGAGGTCGTCATACTGCAGGGGATTGATAAAATCTGAAATTAATGATGATGATGATGATGTATACCTTGCTAATGATTTTTTTTTTCTTTTTTTTACCTCAGGTCCTGCTGAAATAGTTGTAATGAAAAGTTTTGTGTTTATTTGGCATGTAATTTTTAAACTTTTAATTTTGCATAAAGAAATTTTTAAAACATACTTATGTAAAAGTGTTTTCGCATTTAATTTTTAAATAAGGAGTACGCCTTTCCGAAACGAATTCTTGTTTAGTTCGGAAATACAATTAAGTACATGCTTTACGTTTTCTTGAGGATATTAAATGAAAAAGGTTATGTTATAGTTAGATTTTTATTTAAGATTAAAATGAGAACAAATATATATATATATATATATATATATATATATATATATATATATATAAAGCCTTTCAAAAATAAATGTTTTATTCTATCATTTTTTAAAGTTTCTTAATATTTTACTTCAGCGGAAATAATTTGCTTGTAAGACCTTTATTATTATTATTATTATTATTTAAATTTTTTATATGCGGGTGAAATATAAGCAGTGAAAAAAATTTGTAATAAAAATCTCACATACTGAAAGAAAAACTTTTCTTCACTTTTAATTAAAGTGATGATATTCTACCAGCCTATGACATATATTTTTTAAAATGTTTTGCTTAAATATTGACAAAGGTTTTTCGATTTCAAAAACGTAAATGATCTTCAATATTATTATTGTTATTATAGTGCTGAACTCACACTTCTTTTTCTTACCTCCCCCCCAATCTCTACAAAAACAGGCAGTCAAAAACTGATTTTATTTAATATATATTTCTGTGTGAGGAGATTGCAGATCTCCTCAACTTTGGGTTTGAATATTGCAGCTATATTCCTAAAACATTTACAACTGTACTTAAATTTAAAAAATAATTTTAAATTACTCGCTTGATTTTCACCTGCATCACCGTTAGAAACTTGTGCTACTTTTGAGCAGCCCTGTAAATTGTGCATGCGATAAATCGCGTGATTAAATTTAGCTCACTGAAATTTAATAACATAATTTGAAGTGAACTTACGGCAATTTCCAACCATAACATTATTTAAATATATTTGCGGATCTATAAACAAATGATGAATATTTTTCCATATCACATTGCATAGAAGATCATATTTTTGCTTATAAAAGATGTTTGTCAATTTAATTATGTTTAGTGTTAAAGATGTACCAATGAGAAATTATGTCCTAGACGTTGTGCATTTGAATTCTTTTGTAAGTCCCTGCGCACAGAACATTTGTTTGATCTCTGTGAAAAGTTTCAAGTGATATCAACCATTTAACACGTTGAGGTCTAAACCAATGTGTCACTCGGTTGCCCCCCCCCCCCCCGCTTTTTTTTTTTTTTTTTTTTTTTTTTAGCGGCCCGAAATTTTCTCAAGGTCAACTTTTAATTTTCCAAATTACAAAATTACCAATTATATACTTTCTCCATCTGTTCATCTGTTCAGATATTATGTATCAACATTCTACTTTCAAATATATATAAATACACACACACACACACACATATATAGTTGAAAGCATCTAACAGATGTAAATTTATAAAATGATCTAGAATCAAAATTCAGAGGAAAGAACGAAAGTTATTTTGAGCAGCTTATTAAATAAAGTTATTTTTAGATTTTTTTTTTTTTTTTTTTTTTTGTAAACCATTAGGATAAATCTTTTTTTGTAAATTTGTAAATTTTTTGTTTTTTATTCAATTTTACTTAAAATTTTATGTTCGAAAATAATGTTTCCTTATGCAGACCTTCTTTTACCTTTTTCATTAAATATTAATTCATAGTAAATTTAAATAGTTTCTACATCATGAATAAAATCAGTTTAAAATTTCTAATGATAAAAAAAAAAAAAAAAAAAAAATTGTTAAGATGTTAATTGTTAAGAAAATTGTTACACTGGCATTCAAAATTAAAGGAACAACCTCCTTTCCCATTTTCTTCTTTTGCTCATAAATTTTAAACAAATCAACATATGAACATAAAAGTTGAATGGCATGTTTGTTATAATATCATTAAGCGAATTTTTTATAACTTTAGCATAAGTATAATTTTTTAAACTAATAATTATTTAATTTTTCTAAAAAGTAAGCTTTGGAAATAATGAAAATTTTTAACAATCTTAAAAAAGAAAACTTAAGAAAAAATTATGGTAAGGATGCATTACAGATAGGTAAAAACGCACATACCTTCAAACGTCAAACTAAATCCCGATTTTTCTTTCTGTATTAACTTTTTTTTTTTTTTTACTTTTTTAACAGACTTTTTGAAAAAATATAATTACTAATTTATAAACTATGAGCTTCGCCATGATAATAAAAATGTCAATAAATTATTTTATAATGAACGTCTTATCCAATTTTCATGTTTGTAAGTATATTTTTTAAAAAGTTATTCACATGTGGGGAAAAAAAAAAAAAGAATAAAAGAAAAGGACTGGTTTTATTCTAACACATGTACGTATGTGCATCTTCACCTGTCTGTAGTATCCTTATGACCATTTTTCATTAAGTTTTCTTTTCTAAAATTTTTGAAATTTTTCATTTTTCCAAAGCTTAGTTTTGAGAAAAATGGAATAATAATTAGTTTTAAAATTATTACTTATGTTAAGTAAAATTCAATTGATGATATGATAACAGACATGCCATCGAAATCTTGTTTCTATGTCCATTTGTTTATAAACTACGCACAAAAGAAGAAAACGAGAAAACAAGTTAATGCTTTAATTTTGTACACCACTGTATATATCTTCAAAACATAAAAAAAAAAAAAAAAAAAAAAAAAAAAAAATGAATGAAAAGTACCAAATTCCTTTTGGCCAGCAGGAGACATACGGTTGAAATAGCTCGGACCTAAAAGTGTTAATACTAATTAAAAATTCTTTCTGCTAATATGAATATGAACTTTCTGCTAATATGAATTTATTATTATTATTGTTGTTATTATTATGTTGAATACAGGCATGCAATCCAAAATTATTAAAATGCACAAATGAAAATCTTCATGCTTAGGTGTAATACATTTGAATTCTTTTGTGTGTCTGTGCACACGAATCATTTTTCTGATCTTCATAAAAGAGTATCAAGTAACACTTCTTTACGATACAGGTTTAGAAACCAATTTTGTACTTTTGCTAATACCTGTTTTCAAGTTATGCGGATCGCAGATACAAATATCAACAGCTAAAAGCTTTATTTTCGGATTCAGAAGAGGACCATGATCGTAGAAATACAACTGAGTTTTGAAACCCCGACCCGTACAATGTTTTCTCTAGCACACGCAGGTAAGAGAAAGTAACACCAACAACATCAAAAAAGTATTGGATCAACTTTGTGTAGGACTATATATACTTTTTGTAAGAAAAAAAAAAAACGCATAATTCAACATGAAGCAATTCACAAATATAACTTTTTACTATTCTTTTTTTTTTTTTTTTTTTTTTTTTGTGTGTGTGTGTGTAGCCCTATATGTGAATGGTTAATACTTTTCAATATATATGCAAAAAATATATGTTAATTTAATTATCTTCCATCTTTCGTGCAGCCTAAATATTCTAAAATGTCCCAATGACAAAATTGTCTCATATATATAAGATAATAGATTTTTTTTTTTTTTCCCGTCGCTTGGTGTACGAACCATTTTTCTAATCTTAAAAAAAAAAAAAGAAAAAAGAATGATATCATTATGTCATGTGATGAAAATTTAGAATACAACATTTGGATTTCTTCCTAATATATGTTTTGAGTTATGCTGATAACAGATACACAGAGAGACAATATATATATATATATATATATATATATATATATATATATATATATATAAAAGAAAGTAAAATAAAAAGAAAGAAGAGAAGAGAAAAGAAACAAACTGCAAAAACCTTATTTTCGGATTCAGGACAGCTTAAAGCATTTAATGATAGCAAAAACTGAGTTTCGAAGATTTGTATCAAAAACTGTACTGTCACTGCCATTCATGAATAAGAGAAACTAATTATAAAACAATGAAAAGTCTATAGCCTTTGTATGCTTTGATTGTTTACCAAATGAAATTAATTTAAAAGAAAAGAAAAAAGAAAGAAAGAAAACCTTGCTTGCAATTTTATTTTATAAAAGTAGAAATAAGACTGGCTCCTTATATATATGTATTTATTTATTTATATATTTAAGAAAAGAATAGGGAGAACGGTTAAAAATATCAAAATCCTACAAATAATCGTAATTGAAGCTGATTAATTACACTCGTCAGAAAGAAAATCGTAAATTAAATATAGCAAATTCGTAAGAATTCGATGCTACTGAATATAAAAATGATAATGAAAAATGAAAATTAGCTCTGGTTTTCTTTTTACAAGCACTGAATTGGACAACTGTAATGCCTAATATTATATTATTGTGGAATTAAAAAACATACACACTACTAAAAGCTAAGAGAAGAAATTCAGTATGTAGAAGAAGTTACAATGGTTGCTTGATTTGGTTATAAGTGAAGATTGTTACAATGGATTAAGCCTTTTCCTCTATATCAGTTGTTCTGTTGCCGTGAAAGTAGTTTTACAGATAAAGTGAAAACAAAGCGGCAGTTAAAGACTTACATTCAAATAACATTTTTTTTTTTTTTTTACTCTGAATTAATTTGAAGAATTACGTTAGTCCATGTAATGATCGTTTGCCATCAAAATTCTCAATAAAAGTATTGAAACATTTTGCTAATTTCACTTTGTTATCATATGGGTTGTGTTTTCCACCCATTACCCATTAATTTCATTACCCACACATCCTATTCCCCATACTAGAGCCAATTATTTAGTGATGAGGTAATATTCTGTGTTTTTACGGTCATAGAAATGTAAATGAACTCGTCTGAATGGATTTAAAAGAACTTCGTCCAAATTGGTTATAAAATGTGTTATTAAAATTTTTGAGCCTGTATTAAAAACAGGATCTAAAAATTTTTTATTGGCTCCGATACGATGTAATTATAAATCAGCTGAATGAAAATTATTCTGGTATGTATGCTATTTTAAAATGATTAAATATAACGAGAAAATACAATGAAACGCTTCAAGCAAAACTAATTTTAGCGGATTTTGTAAAGTAAATAAAGTTGAATGACAACCTGTCATAGTTTATTTAATTATACACGAGTACGCATGCATGCTAAAACTACTGAAATCAGCAGTCTAAAAACGAAATATATTCAAATCACGTCTCTCAAGAAAATAAATTTTGACTTTAAAACGTCGTACGATCCTAATTAACTACTAAAAACTTTATGTTTTCATCATTTAAATTTTTCCGAACATGCTTCGAAGGTATGCTAACTTGTAATTACTAGATGAAATATGTGTTTGGCAACAGTAACAAATCGATTTTACAACACTTTTATAGGGTATTTAAAAGATGAAGCTACAGTCGAATAAGGTGAGTAGAAATTAGTTTTGTTTGTTTGAAAATTTGTTTCTTTATTTCAATCATTACAATCCCCCCCCCCCCCCCCCTAAGATAAAGCTGGACTTGATAATCAAAGATAGATAAAGCCTAAAATACCAGATTGAAAAAGTTATAATTTAGCGCAAACTTATAATTTAGAATAGTTTACATAAACAAAAGTAATTACTGATTTTAATGACGTTTCCCCTTATTTTTTTCTTTTTCGAAAAATCTCTTTACAAGAATTCTACGAAGATAATTTAAGACGAAACAAATTCTGTATTATAATTTCATTTTTTAATAACTAGTATGTCGTGGTCATCTCAAACCTTTCTGTTATAATTTCTTATACAAATTCGAGCAGTGTAAATTATTTATTAAAATTATTTATCATCGTGAGTGCTTAAGATTTTTATCATAGATAAAGACCCTGTATTAGGAAAGACTGGCCATTGGCGCGTCAGCTTTTCTGCAAAATCCGCCCTGTAAGTACCAGTTGCTGTATTGAATGTCATTGCGCTGAGCAAGATTTCTTATTATTCTGTTTCCTAATTGCAGAAGAATTTATTATGAATCATTATCAACAATTATGTTGCTTTTGTTTTGAAAATTACCTAAAACATAAAATGTTTTAATTATTACGTATCAAATACTTTGGCTTCTGCTATGTTACATGCTATATTTATAATAATTTTTATGTCTTTCTTACTTAGATCACCTGATTTAAATACATATTCTGCAAAATAAATTTTTCTTGACGCTAAACGTAAAAGTTCGTGTTGTATTTTTTAAAATACATTTTAAAGAACATAGTTAAAATAATTATATTTAAAAATGTGTTTGTTTGTTAATTGGTGCGAAATGTATTAGCTTTCTTAAAATAAATAAAGAAGAAAAAAAAAAGTTCATAATTTTCTAGCATATAAAATATAAACTGTTTTTAAATCATATTTTCCATAATAATTTTTTTAAACAATTTTAAAAAATTAATTATAAAAAATTATTTTCTTTTTACATAATATTTTTATAAGCAAAAAAAAAAAAAAAAGATAATCTATTAAATAATTAGATGTAAATAAATCAATCAATAAATAAATAAATAATCTTTTTTAGTTTGTAAAAATATTATTTATTTATTTATTTATTTTACAAAAGTCAATAAATAAAATAAAATAAAAATTACGTAGTTTTTAATAAAGAAGCTTAATTAAAATAAGTGAAACGTATATTTTTCAATTTATAAAAATATTACATAAGCAGTTTTATTAAATAATAATAATTAACAAAATAATAATAATTAAATAATAATAATTAACAAAATAATAATAATTAAATAATAATAATTAGCAAAATAATAATAATTAAATAATAATAATTAACAAAATAATAATAATTAAATAATAATAATAATTAACAAAATTCATATCTACTGCCGTAGTTTTGCATTTCTTCATTAATTATTTGGCAAAAACTAAACATATTATATTTTTGTTAAAAATTTTCTATCTTTTCTAAGTAAAGCAGTGTATATTTTCAGAAAAAATAGTGTAGAATTATTTTCATTATCAAAGTATTTTTCTTAATATAGAAAACTATAGCAAAAATTCCTCCGATTCGTTTTCCAATCGGAGTTGAAAAAATAACCATATCTTATTGAAGGTACAGTAAAAATTAATTTTTCTTCAAATGCTTTCTCTTTCTGAAGATGAAAAGAGTTACACATTATACTCATGTTTTCTTACAATATAGTTTTCTTGCATTCGTATTGCATAGTAAAATGTTAATGGTGAAAAATATATATATATATATATATATATATATATTCTACGAAAATCGTTCCTATTTGGTACTAAGATGGCCGATTTTTCACAAATGTCGAGTCTCTAATCTCAGAGTATTAGTACACTAAATGTCGAAAGGAAGTCAAATTTTGTGTTCTACAGTGATATAGGAAATATATTTTTCAGTATTATTTTTCTTAAAAATTAAACAACTCGAAACTCGATAACTTTATTTCGAATTACCGCAGATCTGTAGTTCAATAGATCTGTAGTTTTAAAAGTTTTGATAAGTTCTTTTGAAAAAAAAAAAAAAAAAAATCATATTGAAAATTTATACTTCCGGGGTGACTTCTCTCGTTGAGGTTGCTTCAGCGTGTACAAAAATTTTAATCTAATTAACTATGATTAATATAAATAATACAATTTTAATCTCACAATGATTCACTAAAAAAAAGTTTTTTATCGTGTACATTTATACGACATTTTATCTTATATTGCCATATTAAAAATTATCATAAAACGGAGTGATAGATATTTTTAGGGAGATTTGCACAAAAAGTATATAGGCGCTAACTTATGCCAAGGTGTAAATACATGCAAATTTGCATGAAATTCTATACATTAGTCCTTAAGCTAGAGCTGTCACAAAAATTTTGCCACACAGAGACACACAGACAGATGTATTCTACAAATTGTCAAATCGTGTTCAGTCTAAAATTTTTACGGGTTTCTTCTACTCACTATAGAAGAAAGTAATTATATCAATAGATCAAAAAGAAAGCGATTCATAAATTTCATCTTTTCAAAAGGGGATGATTTCACACGGAAATTTTAATGAATAGTAGAAATTATTCAATAATTTTAAGCAATTAAACAATTTTTATGCATTTATTTAGTAGCAGCAAAGATACACAATTCTGTTTAAATGATTGAAAGTTCTGTTTGTTGTGGATCAACTTCTCAATAGAATTACGCTCTGGTTATTATTAAAGTTCTGACAGCATAGCAGTGTAGGTTGTAAAATACAACATTTAGATAATCAAACAGCAATAAAAACAAATAATTGATACAAAAAATGCAAGAAAACATATTATAATTACACTTCATATTTGTGATTGAAAGCTAAGCGTACAATTTTCTTTTGGACAATTAATAGCCAATTTCTTTCGCCTTTCTTCATCTGTTGGAAATCTAAACGTTCTAAAAGCAGTTCTGGTATGATTTGAGCAATTTTCGACTGAAATTCCTCCATTTTATGTGATTTGACAACCTGCGCACGAAGTCGAACATTTAACGATGCACGTTGAGCGCCATTAATGTACACAACGGTCTTTACTATAGGACTACTACTGCCCCATTAGACGTAGCAGTGCAGAGATTTACGAAGACCAAACCATTATCGTTTATGTATAATCTTTAACCCCATTTTATCCCACTGTCCTATCCGGAGGACAGCTGAAAAATAGCATGTGGAAATCAGTATTTGTTGCGAATATTTTATCAGCTGGAACATGTAGAGGTATGCCTAAGCTTCTGTTAGCGCGAAGTTCCAGCTGATAAAATATTCGCAACAAACAAATACTGATTTCCACATGCTATTTTTCAGCTGTCCTCCGGATAGGACAGTGCGATAAAATGGGTTAAAAGGTGATGACCTGACGGCTGACGCCATCACACCTTCGGCCTTTTCCCGGATTAGTGGAGATATGCGAAATCCTCTAGTGCTAACCATGGATGGTGTCAGTAAATATTTGCGTAGATTGGAGTACAGAGAGACAGACAGGCATGCAGTCAAACAGATAGACATACAGACAAACCAAAGTTATCAGCACTTTTCAACTTTCTTGAAAGTGCTTAAAAGAAATAGATAAACCCCCCCCCCCTTTTTTTTTCAATGAAGGGATATGTTTTAATAATTTGATTTGTAGATTAAAGCAAAAAATGAAATTTTCTATTTATAATAAGTATGTTTATAATGCACTTAAAATAAATGTCAATGTAACATTTAATTTTCTAGCCGATAAACCAAAAATTGTTTAGAAAGGATGACTGGAAAATACCTGTAGTATTTTGACAACAAAGTATTATTTCAAAATCATTTTCTCCGTCTTAAAAAGTATTATAAAGAAAGCAAATTGATTTAAAAAAAAAAATTGATTTTCTCAATCTTCTAATCTAATGTTACAACAAACAATGCAGCCGTCTATTATCTAAGCACCTGGTAAAACGTGTTTAAATCACGATCTTGTTTGCATAAAACTTTTGTAAATCGGTCATTAATCATAAAGGTATATTTTATGCGGCAGCAAAATTAAAAAAATTCGATATCTAGGTAACTGTTATATAGACTGAGGCAAGTGGATTATGTTTACTCTAATCTGAAAGTTAATGGTTGCCAGGATAATACTATGATTTATAAATTTGACTAATAACTATTCATAAATATTTAAATATATATTTAATACCGTAGCATTTTATATTAATTATGCCATCGAAAATGCGTTAAAAAGAGGATGTGTTGTCATAACTTTATTGACTATGTAATCATTTTTTTTTTCTTCTTTACTTATTTACCGGAGGATCTTAAAGTCACAGAAAAAATAAAAAGTATGTTACTTAAAAAGTATCGACTATAGATCTATGCGGTTTTCACTAAAATGTTCTGAAAACCATGGCAATATATATATATACATATATGGGTCATTGCCAACATAAGGGGTAGAAACCATGTCCCTTAGCCCTCAAAAATAGAAAATATTTTCAATCAGAAAAAAATTTACAACTAGGCTATTTCTTACAATTTTATCTAGTTGAATATTATTATAAAAGTTTTTAATGTTATTTATTTTTCTTAGAACTCGATCGATAAAACCTGGAATGTCCACTCCGTGGACTGTCCCCAAGGGAAGTCTGCAGAATGTAGCATTATTTTCAAGCTTAATATTAATGTTTTTTAATTACATTTTGATTTAAGCAGAACATAATTATCCTTAAAAATATATTTATTAAATTTTAGAGTTATAAAATGAATCTTGTTTTTTTAAATTAATTTATAACAAATGTCCCTAATAAAATGCGTCCACTCCGTGGACAACTATTTAATTTCCCATAAAGTTCAGTAGATGGCACTGTCTGTCACCAGTGTGTAACTGAGAAGAAAGAGGGGGAAGCCATCTTTGTTTTTACCTACATGTGCTGAACTCAATGCTTTATTTCGTTCTATTAAAATAGATTTCATCTGTGATACCTCTGTTTGGCTATCTCATCAGTCCACTCCGTGGTCAGAAGTATACAAGTAATTATAAGGATTATTTATTATCTAATTATTATTACAATTAATGATTATAAGACTTAATTCAACACTAAAGTTAAATTGTTCCTGACGTTGTTGCTTTGTTCCTTAAAATTCAAAATCAGACATTCTGTCCACTCCGTGGACTTCCACTCCGTGGACATCATTTGATCACGAAGTGGACACTTCTTTCCATGGAGTGGATACTTTCAAAATTAATCTTAAAAATAGATACATTTGAAAAATAATCTAAATAAATTTGATAAATAAATTTCATCCCTTTATTTATTTATTTATTTATTTTATTTTTTTTGTTAACCTACTGATTGCTTAAGGTGCAATGGAAATATATTTTCCCCCTAACTTTTATATTTTTATTCGTGATTTTCTAAAAATGTCATTTCAACGTCTTTAAAACAGTATTTGCTATTTTTTACTGAACTCTTAAGCATTTCTCTTCATGGTTTAAATGTAACAACAGAATTCGTATTAATATAATTTTAAGAACAGTTTTATGAGTGTTGTTTACAGAGTAATGCAAAAGGATGATGTATACTATATGTCCTTTTTTTTTTTCTTTTTAATTTTAAAGGTAAAATGTAGAAAAGGTGACATAACACTTTAGAAAAATAATTGCAAAAATATAATTAAATTTAGTTTCAGAAGAAAAAATAAATAAAAATATTTTTGTTTTACAGCAAAACTAAAATTGTTTTGTATTTTTATTAATTGAATAACTTTTATATATATATATATATATATATATAAACAATACTTAAAATATATATTTATTTTCTTTGCAGAAATTTATTATGCTGTTCAAGAAAAATGAAATTCGCATGTAACCCAATGCAGGACAAACAAATGTGCACAAACCTTCGTTCAAACTCAGTCAAAAAGAAAATTAGGTGGAGTTGAAAATCAAAAAGATAAGAAAAATAACAAGAAAAGGAAACTTCCCAGCCAAACTACAAAAAAACGTAAAGAACAAAAAAGAAAAAGTATGCAGAGAGCAAGAGACAGACTAATGCTCCTATTACACACAACACGTTTTCACACAACTTTTGAGATAATTGTAAATTTGGCTCAAATCACGTCAATGCCCAGTGTAAACGAATTGGGAATACGATAATTTTTTTCTGGCAAGTCAGACTGTGATAAACCAGTGAGAAGAAAGCTCTTTATGTATCGAGAAATGACAGCGCCGGCGGGAATTCATTCACCGTTTTCCTCTTCGCTCTCCCATGTCGTCCCCGTTAAAACACAGATAAATAGGTGTGCCTTGACATGTGCTGTACACCGTGTAAACCAGTTTTTCGAACAATTTTTGATTCAACTATTGTAACCTTCTTTCGGTTTACAGCTGTCGAAAATTGGAGCAAAAATTGGATGAAATAAAAGTCGCGTGAAACATCTTTGTGTATAATAAGAGCATAAGAAATGATCCCGCAAGACATGACGAAGGAAAAGCTAAAGAAAGATAAATATATCACAGAAGGAAGAATACTGTAGTTAAAATGTTTGAACAAATGAAATGAAGTGTTAGGAAAAAATGGAAGAACCAAAACAGAAATCAAAGGGAGAGATTGAAGAAACAGAATAATCTTTGAAGAACATCTCAGAGATGATACACCTCGTTCAGCAGCCATAAACATCACACTACCACAAATTAATCCATCTCTGAAAACAAAACCATCTGTATCATCATCTAGCAGACTAGAAAGTGGAAGAAAAAGGTCGAAAAAGAACAGTGAAAGGCTTTGTGAAGAAAACAAAAAATTGGTTAGGAAGCTTGAAAAACACAAAAAGTATGTGCAAAGATCTAAGGATGTGAAGTCAAAAAATAATACTACTGATTCTGAAAAACCCAAGAGAAAAGTGAAAAAAATTATCACAGAAGCAAATTCAAAAGAAATTGAGAAATGTATTATTTTTGGCGAGGTTATAAAAAAGCCAATAAAAGAAAGTTTTAAAGGCGCAAAATCAAAGAAGAAACTTAAAGAAATCTTCGAAGTTTTAACAGGAAAAATAGCAAGGAAATACAAGTGTCTTCAACATATTAGATCAATCACATAAAAAAAAAAAAAGAAAAAGAAAAAGAAAGAATATGCGGAACCAACAATTATTTTCCTGTTATTTTCATTTTTCAAAAGAATTAAAGAAAAAATATTTGTTGATCATTTTCTAAAACACAAGTAAAACAATAAGGATGAAAAGATACAGCTGCAAAATAACTTTCAGGTTTGGATATTTATAAGTGTCCACTCCGTGGTCAGTGATGTCCGCTCCGTTGACACATTAATTTTGAAATTAATTAATTACCAACCAAAAAATAGCTAACGAGATAGCTCATCAAGTAATTTAGATTCATAGTTGTCAAAAAGGAATTAAGGAATTTTTTCAAATTTTTTTGGTAAAATTTTTATATTTTCAAATTAGTCTTCGTTTTCTACCCTTTAGATTGGCAATCACCCATATATAATCCTATTGGTAGTAGAAGCAAAGAGTGAGAACGAAGAATAGTTAGTCAAACAATTCACCAAAGAGCCACGCCAAACAAAGCAACAAAATTTCCCAAATTGATTCACTTATCAAGTTCAACAATAGCACTGACGCCAATCCAATGTACAACAATACCTGATGAAAATTGAAATAGGACCGTGTATTTAGACTCTGATGAAAAGAAGGTTGACTCTAGGACAGTATTTCAAGGTGAAAAAAGAGAACCCTGTAACGAACAATAATGACCCATTAATCGCAGTAGAAGCCAAGCAACAGACACAAGATCACCAAAACCACAAAGACCAATAAGAATGAACAATTTCTCTATGTAGGAGCCTCTCAGAAAGGTGGGGAAAAAATCATCAGGGGATGAAATACACATATTTAAAGAAACCAAATTTAATTTTTAACAGCCCGCAAAACAAACGATACAACAAACCAACTCAACCAAATCCCAACAAAAAAACTCAAACTAAATCGAAATCCGGGGGAATAAAAACAACCCAAGAAAGGAAGAAAGGAGGCAAGCGGCATGACTTGCCTGTGAGGTTAAACTAGTTTTACACCGGCAACACTCCCCCAGCCTGCCAAGACCAAATTAGAGGACACATAGATGAAAAAAAAAAAAGCAAAACCCCATAGCAAATAAAGAACAATGAAACCATGAAATTTATTGATTGATTACGAACTCACAATAAAAAAGAACCCCAAAATGAATCAAATGAAACAATGACAAATTATTTTCCAGAAAAACCAAAACAGAAAACCCTCCAGAAATATATATATATATATATATAAGAAAAATATTAGTTACATTTTTCACCAACATATCGCACTGTATTCATATTATCCTCTCAAATTTTAAACAGATACGCCTGATCAAATGACGCCCTATCGCGAATTCTGAAGCTTTTTCAGTAGAACTTCTCATTATGTAACATCTGACGGTCATTATAATGAATGACGGAAGTCACATTGAACATATATATAGTCCTAGCTACGTTGTTGAAGGTATTACACCAATGTAAAAAAGTAATTTTACAATTAAACACCATTAAATTTTAATTAAATTTTACAATTAAATACAATTAAAATTTTATATTTCACCTGGTGAAAGATATTTAAACTGATTTTTTTAATAAATATTTTGTTATCTAAAAAAATTCCAAGCTTTTCTGTTTTATTCAGTGAAAACCAAACATCCAATACTTTTTGAATAATATAATATTTTTTATTTTTTTCTGTGACTTTTAGATCGTTCTGTATTTATTTATATTCTGTTTCTTTTAACTAGTCTTTTACGTACTGGCTAACACATTTCTTCTAAAAATTATAGAAAACATGTTTTCATTACTGCATTTTCACTCCCACATTTTCATTTCCCACTATCTTACTAAAATTTCGCTGTTTTGTGATACTGATGTGCACACACACACATCGACGTCAGTTTAGATTAACATAGGTGATTATAAAAGATACGAGACACATTCCAAAAAGCACATTTAACGTTTCTCGAAAACAATTTATTAATAAAAATGTATGGTATTTCTTTTAAAGTTTTTTTAAAGCCAATTTTTCGTTCTATATCTTTTCTTTTGTTGATGTTTAGTTCTTTTTTAATATTTGTGAGTCCATAATGTTTTTTTTTTTTTTTTTTTTTTTTAAGTGAAAACTTCTTTAGGCGCGTTGAGCACTTTTTGGGTGAACAAAAATCATGGAACTCGCGTATATGTATACTGTGTGTATATGTACATAGATATAACTCCATGCGTTATTAGTATACATTATATATATACAAAGAGTATATCTCTCAACATATATATCCATATATGTAGCGCACGGCGCGGCATGCCTCATATATATATATATATATATATATATATGTATAAAATGTATACTAAAACGAGTAGTATACTGGCTACTGGCATCTGTCTCTTTCTGGTTCTATACTCTATGTATGTATATACTTTTTCCACAGTATATACATAATTCACAAAGTACAAGCATGTGTCTTTATACAGACTGTTATATTCTTCTTTTTGCTTTCAATATAAATTTTCAAATAAATAATAAAAAAAAAGAAAATTATTTTAGTCATATTACAATATTTTTACCTAATATAAGGCTTAGTTCATTTAATTTTGGTAGCTACAAATATTGTGCCGAATCATATAATACAGATCATAAACACTTCTTTACAAACCAAAAATAATTCGAAAATAATAATCTAATAGCTCGACGATACAATTCACAAGTTACTTAGTTTTCACTTAGTTTTCACAGCTTTTAGTTTTTTTTTTTTTTTTTTTTTTTTCCAGAAAAAATAATTTTTGAAACTTGGGTAAAATAATTGTATTTCCAAATATACGTGGCATGTGAAAAACACCTTATGAAATTTCAACTTTGGCAAATATCTAAAATTGTGCTCATTCTTTTTCAGATAATTTTCTTAATTTCTACTCTATTCAAATGAATTTTTAACATAAGTAGCCTAGCTTTCAACGTATGTGATAAAAAAAAAAAAAAAAAAAAAAAAAAATCTTTTGCGCATGCGCAGTAAAAAAAAAAAAAAAAAAAAAAAAAAATACTACAAATGCTCATATCTCAGCGAAAAGTACGCGAATGCATTTTAAGTTTCTCTAATGTTTTGACAAAATTTTCTGCAAGTTATGTAAAATTTGGTTAAAATCCATTCCTGCTTCAAGCAAAAACTCTGCCGAAAAAAACATAATAACTTTTGGGAAAAAAAATTATCTCTGTCGAAATCAGTGGTCGTCAACCAGTGATCCACTGGAAAATTTTGGTGGTCCGCACAAAAATCTGAACATTATTGATTTGATTTTTATATGTTGTTTTCATATCTCTTATTAATGTAATTTCACATCACTTATTTATGAAATTTCATATTACTTAATATAATATCTTATTATTTATTAGTAAATTTTCATATCGCTTATTAATACAAAATCTCAAAATTAAAAAAAAAAAAAAAAAAAAAAAAAAAAGTCTTTTAAAATCAGTCAAAATTTCAGTTTGAACAGGTCCTTTTCTGATCTCTTTATGTTGGGTTTAGATCCAAACTACTTGTGTCAGCGCCTTACCCAAGTACTCTAAGCTCACACAGAAAGTACTACATTAGCACATGAATTTTGGTCGAAGTTCCCTGTGTCTACGGCAGTGGCCACCTATCCTCCTCTTTAATGTTACAGCCTCAAAAGTAAGTTCAATAGAGTCCCAATATCCAAAACTTAGAAACCCAGTTTATATGGCTCCTAGATCTATTTAAAATTTTAAAATAGTTAGCCAGTGTATATGTTGAAGACTATACTGCAATTTTCCTTGTTTGCGGGAAAGCTATACCTCAGTTTATGTAGAAATTAAGTGTCGCAAATTTGATAGGCAAAACTGGTATTATGAAAAACTGTAAGCATAAGAAAAAACAAAATCAATATGGTGCAATTAACGTGGATATTCGTACGGGTTATTGCTAATTACTTTAATTTTCTCACGAAATATTTGCATTTTTTAATGTTTTACGAGAAATTATACTGATGTTAATTTTAACTTAATTTTTTTTCTGAATCATTCATATACACAACAATGGACGTCAGAATTCTCTGGATGTGCGAGAAGTTGAATGGAAGATTTTTTAATAATCTATTACAAAAATTTGAGGCCTAATAGGTTGTCTGAGTGAGTAATGCTGACCGGGATGTCGGCCTGGATAGCTCAATTGGTAGAGCCTTGACCTTGTAAGTCAAAGTTCCGGGGTTCGAGTCCCGGTCCAGGCATTATTTTCACTCAGTCGGAAAAATTAAAAAAATTTCAATATAAAATAATTCATGATTTCCTTGTAATTGTTTTATTCTAATCAAAAAAAAAAAAAAATTTAAGCATCTTTATTATGATTAAATATGTATTTATCTTATAATAAAATAAGTATTTCTATTGGTTTACCCTAAATGAGTTTAAATAATATTAATAAAATGATCATTATTCTAGAAATACACATTTCTTAAGCCTTCATATTAGTGGTCCACTGGATATTAATTTGTCAATTTGGTGATCTGTGAAGTCAAAAAGATTGAGGACAGCTGGTCTAAATAATCGTGCAGTTCTTACTAAAAAGTACTCAGATATTGTATATAGTAAGTAAGTGAAATAATGCGTTAAAGTTACAAGTCATTTATAGCCTTTTGTGATACAGCGTGATCCAAAGTATTCAGGCTTTTCCTCTTGTTGTGGTTGGTCTCTTTACTGCAATCATGTCTAAATCGGTAGTGAAAGATGTGAATTTATAAAAGTGCTTTGCATGCTTGAAATTCAAGGCTATTTCGTCCAGTATTTCTTTTCTTTTCTTTTTCTTTTTTTTTTTTAGAAAAAAGTGAAAAAAAAATCCAATAATTTCATCACTTATTGTATATATATATAGATTTCGAATTAAAAAAAAAAAATAGTATTTGTTGGGCAGGAGAAGATTTATAAGTAAGCCATAACTCTAATATGACGAGGCGTATACATTTTAAACACATAGAATTTAATGGATGACTAAAACACTTACAGATGAAATATACAAGTTACACACACGACTATATTTTGAAGACTGATCTGTTTTAGCAGAGATAAAAGTAAAGAGGAATGAACAGATCAATGATTGGACAATACAGTTTACAGATACATGTACATTTACGTGACGTCACTTACCAAAAGTCCAATAGATTGAAACAGGAATACAATGGCGAAATACACCACAACTCTCCTCCCCTTAATTCCGTATACCATACCTGATGGGAGGTTTTCTTACTCTAGATGATCTTCTTACAACCTGTTCAGAAAAAGACAAATTAGTATTTTTAAGTTTTGAATGTTCAGATTTTAGTTCTTTTTTATTTACAGTACTGTTGATATTTTTATCACAGTCAATTTCTCCAGGCTTTGCAGACACTGATCTACTGTCGGTTGGCACTGGATCTGGTGTAATGGAAGGATCGGTTGGCACTGGATCTGGTGTAATGGCAGGATCGGTTGGCACTGGATCTGGTGTAATGCCAGGATCGGTTGGCACTGGATCTGGTATAATGGCAGGCCTCCTACCAGACTTAGATTCTCCATCGCTTTGCAGGTGTGGACTCTTGCTATCGGAAACCATGGGAATATTTACATCAAGGGTGTTCTTTTCAATTTCACCAGGACTTGTAGTTTCCTCCAGTTGTACTCTGGAACCTACACTTTTCAGTTGTTCAACGTGTCTTTTCTATACACATAAACCTACTTGAATTTTGTAATGCAGTTTACCTAGTCTGGCAATTACTTTACCTATTTTCCATTTATCTCCTGATGTGTAATTACGTAATGCAACTTTTTCATTTACTTGGAATTCTCTTATCTTTTTCTTGTTAAAAATTTTTTTATGTTGTTTGTTTTCAACATAATTTTTAACATTTGGTACAAGTAAATCTAATTTTGATCTGATATTTCTTTTGAGAAATAATGATGCGGGACTCTCCCCTGTTGTAATATGAGGCATTATTCGGTATTGGAATAGAAATTCATTTAACTTAAATTGGAGATTTCCGGGTTCTGAACTTAAGGATTTCAATCCTTCTTTAATTATTTGGACATATCTTTCAGCCTGACCATTTATAGAGGGATGATATGGTGCAGTTAAGATATGTTTTATGCCTTTACTTTGTAGAAAATGTTCGAATTGTTCTGAAATGAATTGTGGCCCATTATCAGACACAAGGGACACAGGATAGCCATATCTGGCAAAAAGCGAAGAAAGACAGTTTATAATAGTTTATAGTATTATAGACAGTTTATAGTATTATTATTACTCAGCAGTAGTATTAGAAACAATGAACACTTCCGTCCATTTACTGTGGGCATCTACTACGATTAAAAACATTTTCCCCATCATTGGACCAAAAAAGTCTACATGTATTCTGTTCCAAGGTGTTGTAGGCCATTCCCAGTGATGATTGTCCATTTTAGGAGGATTGTGTTTTAATTTAACACAAACAGAACAGTTATTTGCTAAATTCTCAATGTCTTTATTAATACCTGGCCACCATACAAAACTACGTGCCAGTGCTTTCATTTTAACTATGCCAAAATGGCCAAAATGTAAATCTTGCAAAACTTTTTGTCTATGAACAGTCGGAATTACAACACGATTTCCTTGTAATATACAGTTATTTAATAATGAAAAATCTTGTTGTTTATGTCCGAAAAGTAAGTAATTTGGCATCTGTGTGCCTGATATTAAATGTTGGTACATTTCTTTCATTACTGGATCCTTTTTAGAACTTGCACACAACATTTTTGTAGTTAAAGGTAACGTAGTTATTTGATGCATAAACAAACAATCGGATTCATTAGTGTTGCCAAATAAATTTGGTGACAAAGTTGGTGACATTTTTTCTGGCTGTAGGGAATCGGATGACGGCAGCAGTAAGTCTTCACTACATAATGAAAGACGTGATAGAGCATCGGCATTTCCGTGCTCTACAGATTTTTTATATTTAATATCATAATTAAATGTTTGTAAGTATAATGCATATCTTTGCATTCTAGCTGCCGAAAGTACCGGAATACTTTTTACGGGTGAAAATATGGAAACTAGGGGTTTACTATCAGTATACAGTGTAAATCTCCTACCATATAAAAATTGAAAAAATTTCTTTACACCAAAAATTATTGATAACGCTTCTTTATCTACCTGACTATACCGCTTTTCTGCAGAAGACAAGGTTCTAGAAGCAAAAGCTATGGGTTTTTCGGAGTTATCTGGCATTGTGTGCGAAAGTACTGCCGAAATTCCATAAGGAGAAGCATCAGTGGCTAAAATTAAGGGTAATTTAGGATTAAAGTGGGTGAGAATCCTTTCGGAAGTAATTTCCTGTTTAATTGCATTAAATCAATTTTTTGTCCACCGAAAAGTTACATTTTTACGTAATAATTCATTTAGAGGATAAGCAATAGTAGATAATTTAGGAACAAATCTAGAATAGTAAGATACTAAGCCTAAGAATGGTTTTACTTGAGTTACGTTTTTAGGTGTTGGAGCATTTAAAATAGCAGAAATTTTTTCTTGCGTTTTGTGTATGCCATTTTTATCAATTTTGTAACCGCAGTATGTAATTTCATCATTCATGAAAAAATATTTTTCTTTATTTATTTTAAGATTATATTCACGTAACCTTTCTAGCACTTGCTTTAATCGCTCTAAATGTATTTCATCCGTTTCTCCTGAGATACATATATCGTCAATAAAAACTGAAATACCCTCTATACCTTTTAAAATTTGTTCTATAGTTCTCTGCCATATTGCTGGAGAACTGGCAATTCCGTATGGTAATCGCGTAAATTGAAATAAGCCTTTAGGAGTGTTAATAGTAAGTAATTCTTGTGAATTTTCCTCTACCGGTAAATGCAAGTATGCTTGATTTAAATCAATCTTTGTAAAATGTAATCCACCCCTAAAGTTGCTAATATATCCTCAATTTTTGGTAGCGGGTATTTGTCAACCTTTAAAAATTTATTTACTGTGACTTTAAAATCGCCGCATAAACGAATTTTCCCATTAGGTTTTACCACCGGAACAATAGGTGTTGCCCATTTACTAGTACTAACAGCTTTTATTATCCCTTCATTTTCTAATCTTTCCAATTCTTCATTTACAGCATTCCTTAATGCATACGTAACTGTTCGCGCTTTACAAAATATTGGTGATGAGTCTTTCTCTATATGTAATTCAGCTTTAACATTTTTAATTTCACCTACGATATTTGTGAATAAATCCGGAAATTCATTCAGTAAATTATTTAAATTTTCCGAGATTTGTACTTTGTTTACCGGAACAGTTTGTAAATTGTTTGGGAATATATTAAATGTAGTTATCCAATCCCTTACCTAGCAATAAAGGAAAATTGTCTTTTTTAACCAAATATAACTTAACATTCCTAGTTTTATTTTCGTAAGTTACATTTACTCTAACAAATCCCTCGGGCTGGAAAATTTCTCCAGTAGCTGTTTTTAATTGTACATCAGCAGGAAACATTTTATGTTCTGGAAATAATCTCCGAAAACGATTTATCGGTACAGCGGAAATCGCCGAACCTGTATCAAGCTCCATTTCTGCTTTAGCACTATTTTCTATCAAAACCCAAATTTTTATAGGTTTAGTGCCTTCAGATTGTAATGACAAAATGTCTACAGTATCAAGTACGTTTACACTTTTCTTTTGAGTAACATTGTTTTGTGCGTTCCGACATACCTTACTCAAATGACCACGTTTCTTACAAAAATTGCAAACTGCATTAATAAATTTACAAACATTTGTTAAATGAGAGCTATTTCCACAACGATAAATATGAGTTTTACTTTTATTTGCACTCGCAGTTTTGTTCACGTTTTGTTTACTTAAGTTATTTTGAGAATAATTTTGTTTTGGTTTCCTAGCACTAACAGAAACTATTCAAATTCAAATTCTTATTTTGAAATTCTATCATGTCATTTTCAGTACTTTGCATAGTTACGGCTTGTTCTACTGCTTTTTCAAACGTCAAATCTTCAACCTGAGACATTAATTTGCTTTGGATTGTTTCATTTTTTAATCCGCGTAAAAATTGTTCTAACAAATTTTCTGACAGCGAATCGCCCGTTAACGCGCAATGTGTTGTAAATTTCTTTAAACGAACACTAAAATCTTGAACTGATTCAGAATCTCCTTGAAAACATTTTCTAAATTTAATGCGTTCTGTAATTTTGTTAGGAATCTTACACAGATGTTTTGTTAAGACATCTACTAATTCAGTGTAAGTTTTTGATTCAGGAAGATCTGGGAACAATAAATTTGTAAGTAAATTATATAATTTCGGTCCAATAAACGTAATTAAAGCACTAAGTTTTTTTTCATCTTTTATATCAAACAATATAAAATTCTGTTCCAATCTCCTGACATAAGTGTCAAAAGACTCAACAGAATCATTGAATTCTTTAAAATTTTAAAACATTTTTAATGAAAATATGCTACCTCTAATAATAAAATGATGCAATCAAATAAAAGAACAGAAAGGAAAAAATAAAATAAATGTATAAATACCTTTTTTCCTCTCTTTCTCGAAAAAATAAAAAATCGCAGACTATTAAAGATGAGTAATTATCGATGGCGCCTATCCATTTCCGCCCCGATAGTAGACAGAAAACTCACAGCTGTTGTCTCCGATTTACTTTGAATAAACTGATATGTAGAAATAATTCCGTTCTCTTTTTATTTTATGAACTGGAGATTGCATTTTTAATTATTTTGAGGTACACATTATTAAATGTTGAAGAGCAAAACTTTTTTGCTTTTTTCTTTTCCTATCGTCGCTATTATTGTAATATTAATATAAACAAAATTTCTGTTAGAACAGTTGTGAGGTATAGCAAAGTTAGCGTAATGCTACAATTAAAATTTACACTTTACGAGTAAAACATGAATGTGAAGAATTTAGGATTCAGTCGACCAATAGAGTTAGTTCCTATGATAAATGATAAACGCAATTGTAATGTGCCGTATGCTAATAAGTTTGGAAAGTAACTTGTATAAAAGGAGAAGGAAGATTGCTTTTGGTAGTTAGTTGGAAGGAGAGTAAGAGAGTAAGTTAGTTGAGAGGTAGCCGAGATGAAATGAAGTTAGATGTTAGCGGCTTAGAAGGCGGTTTAGAGTAAGAGGGCTGTTGGGGTAGCTGTTTAGAATAGGATAGTTGAAGATAGCAAGTCGAGTAGTATAGTGGTGTCAGGGAATCCTCCCACATACGAAAGATTACTAAGCAATAAGAGTTAATGAATTTAAAAGAAGTAGTTGAGATTAATGGTGTTTAATTAAGTAAAGCTAAAAGTATTTATGAAAGCTGCCCTCTTAAGTTTATAATTGTATTAAGGGAGATTATAGTCCAACGCCCACCTTTTTCTTTAAGCTCTTAATAAAAGCTCATTTATTTTTATATATCTGACTCTGTCATTTCTTCATAAATTTGATTAAGTAATTAAGTTTCAGCTTCAGTCTAAAGTTAAATGAGCATGGCGACGAAAAATCGTTCGTCACAGTGGCGCCCAAATCCGCTCGAATCTCGCCCCGAGATAGTGTTTTTTGATGGCACGACCAGTGTGCTCCAATTTTTTTTATGAACTTGAATATTTTTTCCATTTTTATAAAATTGATATTGAAAAAAATATTCTTGGTTAGCATATTCATTAAGAGGAGAACCGAGACAGTGGCATAAGTTAATAGCCTGCCATTCACTTGGCCCAAATCCAACCTACGACGATTTAAAAAGTACAGTGATAAGTCTCTTTGCCACTCGGTACGATAGATTGAGATTAGAACATGACCGTTCCCTCCCCCCTCACAAGCGTTAGTGGGAAGCAGTCATAAAACCAGTGGAAAAGCCACAACAAGTTATTAAGCCGCAGGAAGCAAGCTCTATTAATTTAAACCAACCTAAAACTGGCGATGAAACCGTTATTTCTAGTGACAAAAGCCAAACGCAAGATAATGCAAACGAGCAAACTTCGATTTCAAACAGCGATACACACGAATCTACGTCTGTTATTCAGCCTTTGGATACGGATAAGAAATCCGAAAAATTATCTCGCGTAGCAACGGAGGTTGTAAAAGAAAATCCAATTAAAATTAATGTGGCTGCTAAAACCGTTAAACTAAGCGAAAGTGAAAAATCATTACATGATGCGGCTAATCCTTGTAACTCGCCTTTAGATAACAGTTTTGAAGCTATACAGCCGACAGAGTCAATTGTTTCTAATAAGAAATTGCACGTAAATGGTCAAAAGGACCCGCCGACTAAAGTAAAAGAAAGCGAAAAGTTTATCCACTGTGCTTCTACGGATCTCGTAACTACTTTTAAAGAAAATCTAGTAGTTAATGTAAGTGAAAGCAATACATTTCAAAATGCAGTGTTAACTAACTCTAGTTCTGCACATCCAGTACATAAATTCAATGATAAAGTCGTAAATCGAATGAAAAAGTCAGATAACTGGGTCGCTAGTTTAAATGATACGCCGACCAAACTAAAAGAAAATGATGTTATTTTAACGAATGAAATTTCGAAAGTGCAACTAACCTCTTCTGAGGTTTGTAGACGGTGGAGCATCAATGCATTCGAAAGTACGGAGCGACAGTCTTCGGCTGCTGTGACTGTGAACAGTGACAAGGTGCCGAATTCGAAACCCCCTCAACATAGCGACCAGATTCCGAGTTTACGACCTCCTCCGAACAGTGAAAAGGCTCCGGGTGCAACACCCCCTCCTGAGAGTGCCCAGCCACCAGATTCGAAGCCTCCCCCGGACACCGACCCTGCAACGTCTGACCTGGATCTGCGAGCCACCAGCACTGAAATCTCTATAACAACTCTACAGGCCAGTCTGACCCGCATCTCTTGTTTTGCTGCTATAAAGGAATCTATATGTCAGGTGCTATGGTTCTATATTTTTTCCATTGTAAAGTGTATTTCTAGCAGAACAGTCCTAAAATCTACGACATGTAGTAAAAAAGCCATTTGGACTTTCGACCATGAGCTAAAAGCCATGAACTTTCTAAAATATCAAAAGTCAAAATTTAAACTTTTAGCATGAACTTTCAAACTCCCGAAATTTCATGTATTGTTTACATGTCATAATTTTTTTTTCTGTTATTATAATATATGCATGTATGCACTTTAATGGTTTCTGTTTTTTAGCAATCACCAGCAGTGAGTCGTCAGAAAATTTTCTTTCTTTGTATAAACATTTTTCTCTATAGTTTTGTAAATAATCTATATGTATGTACGTTAATTTTTTTTATCCTCAGCCAGCAACGGCAGTTTTTGGTAAAAACCTTTTTTCAACATTTGTGTATATATATATATTCCTTATCTATATTTCTCTCAATGTTTTATAAATTGTATAAAATGTTATTTGATAAGTCTATAAAATGAATTTTCTTATTGTAAACTTTTGTATTTTTAACTAAAAGTTTCATGTATGTATATGTTATTAGTATGGGGTAAAAAGAGAATTTTTTTTAAAGCTATTTTGCATGTAAGTTCGCGTTTAACAACTAACCTTAATAAACTAACAATTTAGTTTTTTCCGTATGCAAATAGCTAGCTGAAAATATTGCTTATCTATACAATTATTATGTCATTTATCTATGTACAAGCTATAGTGTACCTTCTATTTTGATTTATACGTTCAAAAGAATTTTGTATTTTAGAAGTCCTCTGATTCAAACTCTCCGTACAGTCGTTGATCTGAAAATCCAGGCTGATTTCTTCAAATTGTTACTTTTCAAATGAAAAAGGAGGTATTTTTGAACATTTGCCAAAGACTTTGGATCTCTGAATCAGAAGGTGCTTCTTGGACAAATGCCAACAGCGGATCTCTTTCAAGATTCATCTGATAGCGGACAACTGGAATTTTTTTTCTGTTGATGAACTTTCAAGTTTTTTCTAGCCAAGGATTCTGGACGTAGATTGGTCTTTAGTGGTTACCAACATTTAAAGTTTTTAATAAAATTATTATGTTACAAGTTAAATTGAATAATGATCGCATTTTTTTTAAGCGATCCTTCTCTAATAATTTTTTTTTATGAAATTTCTCCCTTTCCAGGAGGAAAGACGATTCTTGTAATTCCCCGCTGTATATCGTTGGACTTCAAGTAAAAGCGCATAGGGTTTCTGTCGTAAAACACCTTAGATTGAGCTTACAACTATTTTTATCATACATTTTTGCTAAGTGGACAGTTTTAAGCCCGGCGCTCTTATTTTTTTTCCCTTATTAGATTTTAAAAAACAAGTACTTATTGTTGGGCAGTTTAATTTAAGTTTTCCCCTCTCTTTTTTTCTAAAGTCTTATGGAGTTTAATTTTAAACAGTAAGTCACTGCAACTAATTTTTATTTGCATAGTAATACATTAAAATTTTCACGGGTAAAAACCCGTTGTGGATTTTTACGTGAAATTTTTTTCTTTTGGGGAGGAACTGTGAGGTATAGCAAAGTTAGCGTAGTGCTACAATTAAAATTCGCACTTTACGAGTAAAACATGAATGTGAAGAATTTAGGATTCAGTTGACCAATAGAGTTAGTTCCTATGATAAATGATAAACGCTATTGTAATGCGCCATATGCTAATAAGTTTGGAAAGTAACTTGTATAAAAGGAGAAGGAAGATTGCTTTTGGGAGTTAGTTGGAAGGAGAGTAAGAGAGTAAGTTAGTTGAGAGGTAGCCGAGATGAAATGAAGTTAGATGTTAGCAGCTTAGAAGGCAGTTTAGAGTAAGAGGGCTGTTGGGGGTAGCTGTTTAGAATAGGATAGTTGAAGATAGCAAGTCGAGTAGTATAGTGGTGTCAGGGAATCCTCCCACATACGAAAGATTACTAAGCAATAAGAGTTAATGAATTTAAAAGAAGTAGTTGAGATTAATGGTGTTTAATTAAGTAAAGCTAAAAGTATTTATGAAAGCTGCCCTCTTAAGTTTATAATTGTATTAAGGGAGATTATAGTCCAACGCCCACCTTTTTCTTTAAGCTCTTAATAAAAGCTCATTTATTTTTATATATTTGACTCTGTCATTTCTTCATAAATTTGATTAAGTAATTAAGTTTCAGCTTCAATCTAAAGTTAAATGAGCATGGCGACGAAAAATCGTTCGTCACACAGTCTCCTCTGCAGAGAATAAAAACTGTAGTGACATGCCTCTGGACCTAGAGATGAGTCCCATACCGTCGACACTTGCCCATTGCGTAGCTGTAGTGCGACATTAAAATTCACTGTAATCTACTCACTCTATTTTACTCAACTAGAACACAACTAAAGAGAAAAAAAATTGTGCACACTAAATTTTCATTCATGAAACAAAATTTTTCTCTGCGTTAAAAACAAGGCATTAATTTTCGTGTTTTTTTTTTTTTTTTTTTTTTTCAAGAAAACAATTTTTTTAGTACACTTGAGATCAATATTCAGACAAGATTACAAAAGTATAAGACCTAAACTGGAGCCAACAGTACTTAGTTTAAAAGGATGTCCTGTGCCAAACTGAATAGTAGTGCACAGGTATCCTAATTTTTTCATTATTTAATATAAAAATTCCCCAGCAAAGCCTCGATGATAGCTGCATGGCCCCCATGATCATCCTTTCCATGCTTCTGTTTCTTTTTCTCGTCTATTTTACCTGTGTTTCCTGACTTTTTTTTTATGCTATTTTTTATGGATTTCTGCCCCCCCCCCCTTTTTTTTTTCATTCTAAAGTGTAGTGGAAAAGAAAATACAGAAAAAAATAGACGAGAAAAGAAACGAAGCACGGATCAGATAGGTAAGAAAAATGTTAATTTTCCCTGAGTGAAAAAAAAAATGAGTCATTAAGTTTCCAAAGAAAACATTTTTTTTCAGCATACTTGAGGTCAATATTCAGACAAGATTATAAAACTCAAAAACAAAAACTAGAGTTACTATTCGTATGAACTATGTTTTTTAACTTATTGTTTAACTAATTAACTTAGTTTAGAACTATGCTTCGTTCTAACGGCCATCCTGTGCTAAACTGAATAATAATACATAGATTTTCTAGTTTTTCCAGCATTTAATATAAGAATTCCCCAGCTTTCAAGTAAGAAAAATGTTATTTTTTCACAGGCGAGCTTTATTTGAAATCTCCTCACGTTCGACTGCATAATGCCAAAATTTTTTTTTTTTTTTTTTTTTTTTTAACCAATTAACTTCTCGAACCAATAGTATATCTATTGAAATTTCAAATTAGTTCTTTTGAGAAAGGTGAACGAATGTAGTAAAAAATGAAAAAGGTAATTACCAATTCTCAAAATATAATAAAAAACATTTATCTTCTCATCGCATTAGTTCGAGGGATTATAAACTGAAGTTAGATTAAATTATAAAGTAAAGTTAAATTAATTGCTCATTATATAGTAAACGATTACTATATTGCTCTTCTTTTTTTGTATATACAAATAAAATGAGTGGACTGTGCACTGCACATAAATAATGAGATTTCAATAATGTATTCAAAGGAAAATAATGGCAAACTGGAATAATGACTATAAATCAAAACCTTTATTTAGATGTTTAGAAAAAGAGGCAATAGAAAGAGGAAAAACTCTCTAAAATTCATATATCATAATGGTTAGTTTGTAATATTTTATGACATAAAAAGTGTAAATTTCAAACATTAAAATTTAGCTTAGAAACTACATTGGTTAAAATAATAATAATAGTAATTGGCGTGATGTATCTATCAGTAAACATTCTCCTATGTTTTTCTTATATATTAAAAGGATGAGGTTGTTAACCTTTTTTCTAAAAACTTCCGTAGAAAATTTCTGAGAATTTGCATACATATATTTTGAAAAAAAAAAAAATAAAAAAAATAATAATAATCTGGTGTGTCCCTCACATGACTTTCTCTTACCCTGAAATTTAATACTAATAAATACAGGTTGGAGATTAAGAGGTAAGATAGCGATGTTATGTAAACCTATGTTAAACAATTCAAATTAGGCTTCGGAAGAGTTTTATATGATAATTATTTCTGTGTGAGGGACGCTACCGCCCCCCTCAACCCCCTGTTTCATTAATGCACCTAGCTTTATATAAAATTTAATTCGGTTATTGAAAAATAATTCTGTTTTTAAAAAATAATTTATTAAGATTATTATTTAAAAAAAATTATATTTTATGATAATGCAGACGATTTTCATATTAGAGAAGTAGTATAACACTAAATATCCAAAAAAAAAAGTCCATTTTATTCTCAATATTAAAAAAAAAAAAAAAAAAAAAAAAAAAATTTTTTTTTTTTTTATTAAAAGTGAAAAAAATCGATAACTTTGTTTTAAATTACCGCAGATCGATGGTTCAACCATTCGTTTTAAAGGTATTGGGGAGAAAAAATCTTTTGAAAGATTCCGATCATGAAAATTTACTCCCCTCGAGGGGGGACTCCCCCCCCAGGGGGGAGGCGAGGCTCCTACATACACAAAAAATTTTTCCCAGTTGACTATCTCTATTACAATATATATATATATATTCGTTTCATTTGGTTTATTGCAGTCTATAGACATTAAACTCTACTTACCTGCAATTTCCCCCATAGACGTAATGTATTAGAATTCTCTTGATTGTCCCTGTACACGAACCATTTGCTTGATCTTAGCGAAAAGCTTACTGTAGCATCTATATATGATACACATTTAGAATACCAAGTTTGGAATGTCTGCTACTATTTGTTCTTGAGATATGCTGATAACAGACAGACACACACAGAGACCATTTGCTAAAAACATGATTTTCGTATTCAGGGTATCTCAAAACGTGTAAATATAACAAAATCTCGCGTTCGAAAATTTGACCCAAAAACAACACTTTCTCTACCTTATAGGTAAGAGAAAATAAAAAGAAGTCAAAATGATTTATATATTTATTTGTTTTTTAATACTCTTTACTAAATACTTTTTTCCCCTCATGATTTTAGATTATTATAATTTAACACTATATTTTAAGTATATTTGGGCATTAATTAATAACTTTAATTAAAAATGTATATATATATATATTCAAATGATGTTAAAAAATTTCTTGTAAATGTCAGTATTCAAGCAAAATCATTTTTGAAAACATAACAATTCATGAACAAAGTACGATCAAAATATATTTAGAAGATATTATTAAACGCTATAACAATTTAACACGTTCATTGCCAAGCTGAAAATTGGGAATAACGTACAATTAGAAGAAAATAAAAAATCCCTTCCCTAGTGACCAATACAAATATTACGCGCCTTTTCTCTGCTGCCGCTATACTATTCCGCTTAGAAACTTGATAGCGATGTCCACACGATAACGCGTGATCGGCCGTTTGGCGAGAACTCACATCACGCGATATCGTGTGATTGGCAATTAACGTATTAAATTCTAAGGAGGAAAACGATAATGCATTAGCAAAAGGCGCTTTAAAAAATTTCAGAAAACTATAAAAAATTGAAGTTTATTTATTTACTTATTTATTTATTATAATTTAAATGGTTTTTGAAAAATTTAATATCCTTAATATCGTTATATTTCAATGCATATGTAGGCAAAATTTTATATTTCTAAGTATTTCTGTATGAGTAATTTAGGTTGTTCTCGAATAGTTGGTAGATTCTTTATTGGTCATGTTTATTCAAGTTCCGGATCTTGTTTTTTTTTTTTTTTTTTTTTTTAACAATTCCACAGATTTGTTTCAAAGAAAAATAGAAGATATCTTGAATTTTTATTCACACTTATATTTTTATTTATAAGAAGTAAACTTGCGACGAATGATTTTGGCCTTATCTCTCCATTGCTATTCAAGAAATGAAGTACACTGTATGAAGTATTGAAGTATTCAAGATATGAAGTACACTGTACAGAGACTAATTTAACTTAATAAAAAAAAAAACCTTTAATGAAAGCTCTTAATTAGAGAGGAAAAATATGACTAACTCTCTAGCAGCATAATAAAAGTTAATCGTCTCCATTGTCACTTAAATGTAAAACAATAAGTGATTTCATATTACCAATAATTTGACGGCGACATAACTAACGTCAGACTCAAGGACGTACCCAGGATTTTATTTCGGGAGGGGTCCAGGATCAGCGTTTAATTAATGCACATCAGGTGCTAGACTAGCTAGAGGTAGTCTTTTACAAGGACCCCCTTATAAGTAAATTTAAAGTTGAGCCTAATTTTTCCCCCTTGCATAATTTCTTGTCAATTATAATTAAAGCTGTCATTAATACTTATGCAAGATTGAAGCTTTTTCTAGAATTTGATTTTAAATTCAGTTTTTTAAATATATCGATTTATAATTCCAACTCTTCCCTTCTTAACTTACACATACTGTATTCATGTGAAAAAATTATACATTGTTCTAAGTATTTTTTGTAATTATACAAATAATAATACAGATTTTATTAAAACTGTTTTTAAATACAAGACAAATTTCTGTTACAATTCTTAATTTTTTTTTCTTTTTGTAAGCACCTTAAATTTGCAGACATTCTAATTCAGACACCTTAAAAGAAATGTTGTTTTCCATTTTTGTATAAAACCAAAAGAATGTTCAGAAAATCGAGTAAAAGTGAGAATGTTTACCTAATTCATATTCTTGAGTGGTACATATTACCGATCTGTCAAAGGCACAAATAATTTAGTACGATAGGGCTAATGTGTATATTACAATCCTATTTAAAAAAAAAAAAAAAAAAAGTGTTTTTGAATATTTGTTGGCTACATATAGCCAACAAATAATATTCAGAAGCCATCATCAATACATAAATACATATCCAACATCCAGAAGAAATAACCAAAGAATATTCAGAAGCGATAATCAATGTAGTATATTATATCCTGAAGATATAGCCAACAAATATTCAGAAGTTATAATCAATACACATCCTGAAGGTATCGCCAGCAAACATTTAGAAGTTACCCTCAATACATATGCAGAAGATATCATGAATATATATACAGAAGATATCGCCAACAACTGTTCATTGAGAAGCCAACACCAATACTTATTCAGAAAATATTGCTGATAAATATTTAGAAGCCATTCAATTTATGAATGGTGATAGTCTCTGATACCAAAATCGGCAATTGGTTTTTACACAAAATCAAGAATGAATTTCTCACTTATCAGTAGGCTTTGAAAAATGCAAAATTTTTTACAAATTTGACATAATAAAATTGGATATTGGCAAACATCTTGGCAAATTCAAGGTGTAGTACAATAAATGGCGACAAAGCAAAATCGTTGTCTGAAAAGAAAATAGTCCTGTCTTAGCAATCCCCTTATATTATAATAATAATAAAACACGTAGCTCTTTATAATTTGAACAATAACTCTTGTGAATTTCGTGTATTCTTGTCTACAAATAATTCTGGAAGTGTAACAGAAAGTTTCATGTTGTCAAGCGAGATATATTTTTTGAGAACAGCCTTAATTAGAGTACATTGTATACATTTATAACAGAGCTGCAACAACTAGGTTCAGGATTTCAAGTCCACCTCTCTAATTATACTTTTTTTTTTTTTATGATAATTTTTTCTGAATATTCTGATTGGTGAGTTGTTTTCATTTTTTTTTTTTTTTCTTTTATTCATGCTCTTTTCTATGAATTTTTGAACACCACCCCTACTTCCAATTGTGTATGATAAAAACTTCAATTTTAATCAGAAATCAGTTCATTTTTGACATTATTATTTCCATTTATAAAACATCAAAAACACCATTTGGAACATCTGTGAATTTAATAGATTTACAAAAAAAATTTGCTTTGAAAAATATGTCAGAATCATGTTAATTTGGATTAAAATTCCATCTGGGTGTCGCAGTGCTAAAACGTGAATAAAAAAATATGTAAAAAAAAAGTTTTTTTTTTTTTCCCTTCAGAATTTTTGAAAAGGAAAGTGAGTGACATTATGTGAAATGAATAAAGCACATCATGTAAGTATAGTTATGTAATTTGTTAAAATAGTGGTGGCACCAGAAATTATCTGACAAAATTGGGGAGTACTGACTCCGATAAATTAATAAAATAAGCCTTAACATTTTGGAAAAATAACTAAAAGATGCTCGTGAATAAGAAATAGCTATTAAAACTCTTTATTTTCTCCTGATACATTTAAAAAATGTGTCCAATTGAAGAGGCCAGTGCCCAATCCTTACCCCCTGCTAACCTTTTTCTGGATAACTAATCTGACCATAAAAAAAAGACCATTTCCTTTTTAAAGTTATATTGTTATAAAACAGTTTTCTAATTCAGAAAGGCATATTTATTAAATTATCTTTTTTTGAGTTTTATTTCGGGAGGGGTCCGGACCCCATGGACCCCCCCTTTGGGTACGTCCTTGGTCAGACTAGTCTGTACTCCTCGGAATGATATCTTGGACTGAAACTCCACTGAATCCCTTGCATTGAACTGAACCGAACCCCGAGTATACGGTTTTAGCATGCATATGCATTTTTACACTGAAGAATCAATTTGCATTGTACAATCCTAAACAAACACAATAGCGTCTAAATGCTTTGTTCGAATAAGCTGAAAGTTGGTACGTATGTTATACGTCACCGTAGTACGAACCTATTGATTTTGGTGACTCTAGCACATGTAGTTTTTTACAGGGGCACAAAGAAAAATGCTTTATCGCTATGGCCTTTGGGCTCAAATTCTGTAAATTGCGATAACAGCTAAACAACTAATTCGATTGATCTGAAAATTCATATGCGTATTTTAGGTCATCTTCGCACGAACTGTCAGATTTTGGTAAATCTAGCTTTCATAGATTTCTACAGGGACGCAAAAAAGTCTTTATCGTAATGGACTGTGACCTCAAATTATATGAAATGCAATAGCGTTAAATTAAACAACATACTATTTGGGGCAAAATACTCAAACGTTTTCCTATTTTATTTATTTAACGACTTCTCTTACTTTAATTTATTTATACAACAGTTAATTATTTAATGTTCAGGAAGTCGAATAGAGTTACTCCAGATTTTTTAAAACAAAAATCAGATAAGTAATTATAAATTTTTGAATTCGTTGGTGGTAATGGTTGCATCTGAAGGCAACTTTTCATAAGTTAAAAAAAAAAAAAATACTGCTTCAAATTTACGAGTTAATATAATAGAACGTTGGTTACACTATATGCTGAATACATAATTTGCCAAATTTTCTGTTTTAAAAAAATCAAACTATCTTTAAGTTTCATCATTCTGTCCTATTTACAGAGAATAACCCCAATGAATAGCTTTTAAAATTAAAGATGTTTTATTCATATATATATATATATATATATATATGTACTAAAAGGATATATATGTTATATATATTATAAAGATACACACACACACACACACACACATATATATATATACATATATCTTTTTTTTTTTTTTCATATTATTATCCTCCTTGTTTACCTTCATTAACTTAAAACAATTACTGGGTGTTTGTATTTTCCGGACATGAAAAATAATAGCTTTTCCGAACGTCATCAATCTATGTTGACATACTTAAAAGAAAATACAACTAAACTTTTTATGGAATATTAATATTCTAATCTGTTGTCAGTTTTCCATAGCTAATAGACATGCAATAATAATCGTTTCTCGCGGCTATACTAGTGCTGCGGTCAAGCAAAATGGTCAGGTGATTGCTGTCACAAAGCCATAAATTTTACAGTTATGACCTTTCAAGGACATGGTTTATTTTGTCATCCTATAGATTGGAGTCTCATTAATAAGATAAGTATTTCACATTAAAGCATTTCCACATAGCAAAGAGGCACACCTGTCATTAGCAATGTTTGCCTCCGAGGCAACCTTAAATGATAGTCAATAAAGTCGATATTTTTCGATTTGAGCTCATCTGCCTTGTGGTGCCCATTATCGCAACATAAATCGGTTCAAGGGGTCGTGTAATGTGATCAGTCCTTCGATGTCGTCTCAAACCTATTATTACAGATCGATAGCAATCGATAAATTAAAGTTTTAGCGAAAAAAAATAAAAATAAATAAAAACATATTTTCTTTTAAATAAAAAATAATATTGAAAAATATATATATCAGTTTATAACAACAATGTTCTTAAATGTATTTTTATATAACAGAAGTGTGATGGAGAACTGGTTTTCAATGTATAAGTTGTGTAGTAAGTATAATGATCAACCCTTTTGCAGCTCTAAAGCACTTGAAATGTAAATGTCCCTTGCCGACTTAAAAGCTTTAAATCGCTTGTGCTGTAGTCTTGGTAAATCTATTATAAAACAACTACCGGAAAATTTAATATATATATATATATACTATATATATGTATATATACATAAGCGAAGGGGAGAGGGAAAGGCTCTATCTGTAATATTTTAATTGTTACGATTTTTTCAGAAGAGAAACTTTCTGCTATAGCTACGTAAATATTTAACAAATTGTGTAAGGGGCACAAATTTTTACGGAGTTTTTATGTATTTTCACTCTTCCTATATCGTCTTTTTCCTACCATAAAAATGCACTTAAGGTGATAATTATGTAGATAAATTTACGTCTTGTTTATCAGATACATTAAAATTGTATTTTTATTTCTATCATAATAATATGCATTCATTTATATCTTGCCATACATATATACATATCGGTATAGAATTTATTGTAAATTAAAATAGGCTGAATTTCGATTCTATATGTTACTATAAATTAATATAAATGTACTAAAATGAGAACTTTATTACGGTGTGAATATGGGATTTCGTATTGTTGAAAAGAAAGTGGAACTTTCCTGCTTGTAAAAAATACAGCCATTTTGACCCAAGGGTATGAAAATAAATAGGATTAGCAAAGGGTTAAACAAACAAAAAAATACATATATAAATAAATATTTTTTTTAACAGATTTCAGTTTAGTGCCAGAGGCTTATATTCATTTAGATTAAGGACCATTCTATGAAAAGTCACACCTGTCACAAAAAAAAAAAAAAAAAAAAAAAAAAGAAAGAAAGAAAGAAAGAAAAGAAAGAAAAGAAAAAAAAAAATAGTTTTGCCTTAGACTATAACGTAGGAAGCTAAGACATAATGCTAAAGCAACATAAAACCATTTGTACTATTTAATTCTCAGTAGCGAAGCGTACATGGAAGTAATGGAAGCAGCGCTTCCCCTATTTAAGATTTTTTAAAAAGTAATCAAGTAACATCGCCTCATCAAAAGACTGAATTGATTCTTCTGCTTTTCGAAGTGCTTCGCTTAGGCGTTTTCATAGTTTTCTGAACTACGCCTCACCCCTGTTAATTTTATAACTTCTTTTCTTTTCTTTCTCTTTTTACTTTCTTCTGTATTCAATAGAAGAAAGTATTGGATTCGTAAACATTTTCGACCTCGGGTTTTTGATGGATTTACACGTTTTGAGAGCTGTAGAACACGATTTGACCATTTTTAGAAAATATCTGTCTGTGTGTGTGTGGCAAAATTTTGTGGCAATTGTAAATCAGGAACTACTGCACAGAATTTCATACAAATCGGTATGTAGTTACACATTGGCATAAATTAGTGCCTATCAACTTTTGATAAAATTTGTCCAACGGTTTGCGTTGCCATCCCGCTTTTTCTAAATTTTTAACATGGTGGTATAAGACAAAATTTTGTATAAATGTGCATAAAGAGAATTATTTTTTTAGTAAGCATTATGAAATTTAAAAGAATTATTTGTAATAGAGATAGTCAACTGGGGAAAAAAAATTGTGTATGTAGGAGCCTCACCTCCCCCCTGGGGGAGGTCCCCCTTCCAGGGGAGTGAATATTCATGATGGGTATATTTCAAAAGAGCTCGTCAATATTTTTAAAATGAATGGTTGAACCATCGATCTGCGATCATTTAAAATAAAGTTATCGATTTGTTTCATTTTTAACATTTTTTTTTAATGTATTATTGAGAATAAAATTTACTTTTTTTTTTTTTGGATAGTTAGTGTTATACTACTTCTCTAATATAGAGATCGTTTGCATTATCATGGAAGATAATTTTTTTAAATAATAATTTTAATAATTTATTTTTACTGAGTGAATTTGTGTAGGAAAATACAGAAGAAAGTCTTGTGGTGGCCAAACCCTACTAGTTTTTTTGGGTATGTCTTTCTATGGAATTATTTTTAATAGACTTTTAAAATATTTTTTTGTTAACTAAATAAGACGTTTTTCAATTTTCAATTTTGTTTTTCTTTTACCTTTAAAATATTCTTGAAAATTTAATTTAGTATAAGCCAACAAGTTTTGCTCGCTTCGCTAGTTACTATTTTTAAATGAATTTTCAAAAAAATAAATTCATTAATTAAAATAAAATAATCCCATTAAAAATAAAAACTTAAAAAATAAATAAATAAATAAATCACTGAAATTACTTAAAATCTCACTTTGGGTCTTAGCTGTTTTCGGCAGCGTCTTCCCTTCGTACTATCTTGGATTCGGGTACCTATTCGTGATTTCAACCGAATGAGACAACTAAGTTTTTAGTGGTTACATATTTCTTCCCGTTTAAAATGTTTTATTTCGACTTATTTATTTAAATATTAATTTGACTTAATCAAATACTAGCAAACCCATGGGAAATTTTCGCATTTTATTTCTTTCTTTAAAATGTGAAACTTGTGAATATTATATGACTTTCGTGACGTAATTAAAATTTTAATTCGCCAGTCGCCAAATTATTATTAGAACCAAATTAATATTGTGCAACAGTGAAACTAAAATCATGAAAAGAAAGGTTTCGTCGTAAAATTCATAATTGATGACCCAGTTTTTAATACTTCCGCAACGCAGTACTGCTTTAGTATAGGATCCCCCCAAGAACGAATTTAAAATTTTTGTTGTCATGTTGGCGATGGCTTTTTATTTATTTATTCTGACATAATTAAAATATATATATATATATATATATATATATATATTCTATTTTGATTATACTTTTTATAATCTGTTTTTTAGTCAATTTATGATAATAATTCATATTCTGTGTATATATTTAAAGTATTTCTAGATTTAAAATGACGCTTGCAAAACGGAGTCCGCGTGTGTAAATATTGTCTATTTATAAATATTATTTTTTTATCCCCACGAATTTTATTAATTACATCACTATCATATTGTTTCGACAAAACTTAATCGTAACTGGATCATTATATAGATTCCTATATATATATATATATATATATATACTAAAGCGACAAAAAAAAAAAAAAGCCGCACTGCAGAAAAAATGACTTATACCTTTTTTATTTGTAATAACTTTAAAATTAATGTTTGAAACAAATAAAACTGTATTGTTTGCATAATACCAAAGGTATGAAATGATACCTATGCATATTTTCGATTTAATAATTTGCTTTATTGCACTTTACGATGTACTTTTTAAAAATCTGCATAAAACTTTCTTTTTGAACATAATGCAATAACTATACACTTTGCATTATATTATGATTTATTATATGAAATAAACAAGTTATATTTTAATATATGAAATAAAACTATTTATTTGTTAGATCTAAGCAATTTTTTGCTAAAAATATGTATTCTGCATTGGGTTAATTCCACCTTTATATGGAATTACTGCATTAATGCGCAATGGCATAGTTTTATACAGTGTTTTAATATAAATCTCAGAAAATTCAATGTGCCAAATATCACAAATAAATTTTTCTAGTTCTGGCAGAGTTATAGGCTGCAAATTTCGAATCCTCTCCCCTCTCCCCCGCCTTTTTATAGACGAAACATTTTCGAGCGGATCGCGATTTTGACCATTTCCATGTCTGGTAAAGAAGAAATTATACTATATCCTTTGTGGTATTTAACTTAAAGTGAAAAAAAGTATGATTACTTACAGAATTATAGGTTCTCATGGGAATGTATAAGAAATTTTGACAATTTGAAGTGAATAAACTTACCACAGACGCCGTGTAGTAAGGTGCCTTATTATCTTCAAATGCTGTTTACGGAAATGTCTAAGATACCTCCAAAATAGTCGGTCAGGCACCACTTTTATACAGATTGTGTTTTATTTCGAGTTAATTGATCCCTTGAGCATAAAAATTTCCCCGAGTATTTGAAAAATTATGCACCTCCGTACCATAATGTACGGAGAATGTGTCACTCTTTTAAAAGTGCGATTTTCATTAAGTCGGTCACATTTTCGTCTTCATTCTAGTTTTATTAAACTGTACGAAACAAAGAAAACTTGATTCATCAGAGAAAACCAGTTCAGCCTAATAATTAACTGATAATGTTTTTAAATTTTGGTCAACTAAAGTATTGTTTTTTCTAATTATTTTCCTTAATAATGGCTTTTTTCGCAGATCTTCCGTTCCTTAACCCGCTTTGTTTAATTGTTCCCGCATTGTTTTTGAAGAAAGTAATTTACTATACACTTTTTAAAAATCTTTTTTAAGTTCTGAACATGATAGAAATCGATTTTTTAACATTCGCATTTTAACTTGCGGTTATCTTGCTTGGATGAGCAACATGACTGCCTAAAGCCAAATTCCCAGTTTAAACGGCCAAAAAAATTTATATTTTGCTAAAATTCATTTTACCAATATTTCGTTAGCAATTAATTATTTTGCCATCTCACGTATTAAATTTTTTTTTATTTTCATTTAAAAATTAATACTTTTTGTGGCATCGTTAACTGCCTTATTCTTACCATTTTTGAAATAAATTCTAAAATTACAATTTTCCTGACAATTGCATTTTGTTTTTAACACTAGACTCAAAGCTAAAGTGTATGTGGAGGACAACATAGTAAAATCTGTTCGAAAATTTGCTTTTTAAACGATAAAATTGGCGGTTGTAGAAGGCGAAAAGGAAAACATCCAAGTGCGGCTTTTTTTTTTTTTTGTCGCTTAGTGTATATATATATATATATATACAAACATTGCTCAGGAAGAAATGACATATCACATAAACGATTTTTTTTTTTGGAAAAAATTAATGAGTATCCTTATGATGAAGGCGTACAACGTCAACATGTATTCAGGGACTATGATTAAATATTTTTAGCAAATAGATGTAATATCTGTTTTTTCCCTAAAATTTGCAGTATACACAGACCAATTACACCAAATAAGACGTTATGAATGAAATTCAGAAGAAAAATAAAACAAAACTTACAAAATAAATCTACAGTCATAAAGAGTTTTACGGAATATCCGATAAGTAAATTAACGTTACAAATTGTTTCAGTTGGAAGGTTTAGAACAAAAAATCATATGAAGATAAAACACTAAAAATAAAATAAAACTTACAGAATAAAACTACAGTCCAGAAAAAGGCAGGGGGGAAAAAAAATCCATGTGACAAAGACAGTGAATATAGCAGTCAAGAATAACAGTTCGTAAAAAATTAAAAATTATTCTGAAAAAGGAAAGTCGAGTAAAATTAATAACTACTAATTTTATAACTGGAGAATTAAATAATAATAAATAATAAATGATAAAAAAGAAATAAAGAAATGGATAATAAATGATAAAAAAGAAATATGAAAAAATAAGAAATTTTTTATGAAAAACCGAAAATTTTTATGAATTCAATATTTTCTTCTATTCAATGTAGAAGGAAGTAAAAAATAATAACAATGGTAAAAGCATTTTAAATTAACATTTATAAGATTTTTACTTTCTCTTAACCATAAGGTAGAGAAAGTATTGTTTTAGGGTCAAATTTTCGAACGTGAGTTTTTGTTATATTTACACGCTTTTAGGTCCCCTGAATTCGAAAATCGTGTTTTTAGTGAATGGTCTGTGTGTGTGTCTGTATGTGTGTTATCAGCATAGCTCAAGAACAAATAGTAGCAGAAAGTCCAAACTTGGTATTCTAAATGTGTATGATATAAGGATGCTACACTAAGCTTTCGTTGAGATGAAGCAAATGGTTCGTGTACAGGGACGCCCAAGATAATTCAGATACATTACGTTTATGGGGATAATGCTGGTAAGTAGAGTTTAACATCTATACACTGCACTAAACCAAATGAAACGAATATATATTTTTTTTTAATATGCGTAAAAATATCTTATGTAGAATATGGTAGGGAAATCATTCACTGTTCGTTTACAGGGCTACACAAAAGAACTAGATAAAAGTGCGACAATAGTTGCAAATTGACGGAAGCGTATTTCAGGCTAGGCCATGTATTATTACTATAGGATTATATTTAGGTGCACCATGTAGTTTGTATATAATCTTCGAAAGATATACAGGGCTGCAAATGTTTAAGCGATAACATTCTTTTTTGTTGTTAGTGGATGTACTTTATTCCAAATGTTGTATTTTGAAGTTAATATAAGTTTTTTGCTGGAAAAGTTTGATCAAGATTGATAATTTTCGAGGAATGTTGCGTGTTAAAACTGTCTGAATAATTTTAAGTGAACTTTTAATTTTACAAACAGATTTAAGTTCTATATAAATGTAGCTGCATTAATGTTGAGGGAGGTGTAGCGCCCCCCCCCCCCCCCCCCACACAGATATAATTATCATATAAAATACTTCCGAAGCCTAATTTGAATTGTTTAACACAGGTTTACATAACAGTGCTCGTTATCTTACCTCTTAATCTCCAACCTGTATTTATAGTATTACATTTCAGGGAAAGAGAAAGTCGTGTGAGTGACACGCCAGATTATTTTTTGGGAGAAAGCCCTTAAGAAAAACTATTTGGACCCAGTGTTTCCAGACTTCGCGACTTTTTTATTCAATATCCACCAATAATTTTGTGAAGTGATATTTGATATAGAAAATCGACGATTATTCGATTCGATTCGATTTTTTATATATGTCAAATGCCACTTATAAAAATTTTTGGTGGATGTTGAATAAAAAATTAGCGCAGTCTGGCAACACTGTTTGGACCGAAGGTGGCAGGTTCCGCTCGTGCACCACTACTTTAGCACTTTCTGAAATTTCTCGTCTTCCCGAACTTCTTGAGTCTGACGAAATAAGGAAAAAGTTGAAAATTTATGGGTGATAATGATACAATTCTAAAAGCAATAATCACACCAAAGGTGATGGAAAAATATGCATTCTAAATAATAATTGTAAATTTATGAAGAGTAAAAATATAAATGCTGCGTGACATAGAGACGGAACTACTTAAAGCTATAAAGCTCGAGTGTAAAACCATAAATTCTGTAATGAAATGCTAAGGGGAAAAAAAAAAAAAAAAACTCGGCATATATTAGCTTGAGGAAGCAAAAAAAGGAGATGTGTTTTTATTAAAGGCAGTATTTTACTTCACGGTTGTCATGTAGCTCTTCGAAAGATGTATTTTTATTTCAGTGGCTGTGAAAGAATATATATATATGTAATGGTATAATTAGCTCACTTTTGAAATATGCAGTCATGATAGACATCAAAGAAACTCGTTCATTTCAACAGCTTTATTTGAAATTTAAAATATTTCAGGGTTTCTAGCACGGGAAGAGGCCAGCAAAATATAACATTCAATGAAACAACATAATTTAGCTTTTCTAAACCTTGACATTAAAGAAAATGGCATCTATTGAGGGATGTAAGCATTTTTAAATGAAGGAACTTGAAAAGAGAGTACTGAACTTTAAATGTGGTGCTAAAAATACTCCGGAATAAATAAAAATGTTGGCAACTCTGCGATATGTCACGTGATTAAAAAGTCGTAGCAATGTATTTTTTTAGTTATTTGGTCTTTCCCTTTGAGACAGGGTAGGTATTTTGTCTGTCCGGATTATTAATATCTGGAGGAAAAAAAGCAATTAAAAAAAAAAAAAAAAAAAAAAAAACGACATTAAAACAATAAAAAAAAAAAAAAAAAGATTAATTTTACTAACGGTTAGTTTTTAAGAAAGAGGAAATAGCACTTTAAATTTGAACGAACAGATTGGAAATATTATTAAAGAATATATTAAACTATAATTTAATATAAAAAGACCTAATTAAGAGTTTTTAAATTACTTGCATAATATATATATTCTTATCACAATATTCAAATGTTCGTTGATAAAATTGAAAGTTGAGTTATAAAAAACTTATTTTCAATAATAATAACAAGTTCTTCGGCTCATTAGGAAGGGTGGGTTGATTTATTTCTCCTTAACAAGTAGCCGCCATTTTGAAACAAAATTGCAGCTACAAATTATTAATGGGCTTGGTGATATTTGGATGATAAATCCATATTTTTCAACTTTGGTTTGAATTGATCAAGTATTTCAAAAGTTACCCTGATAACAAATTTTCAAGTAGCAGCCACTTGGAAACAATATAATGGAGCAAGTTGCACAGCAAACTCACCCAATATATCTAAAGCATAAGTTCATTGTCAAACTTTGCTTCGAATGAATGCAGTGTTTCAAAAGTTATTGTTATGACAAATTTTCAAGTGGCAGTCTAAGTGACTGCAACTTGGAAACAAAATGGCGAAGCAATCTTCCAGCGAAATCATACAAGGTATTTGTATGATAAGTTCAATGTCCCAGTATTTAAAAAAATATCGTGATAAGAAATTTTCAAGTTGCACCGTAACTTCAAGTGGCCACCACTTGGGGGAAAAAAAAAGCGGAGTGAGTTGTCCAGCGAACTTATCTGAGATAGTGGAATGATAAATCAACTACCCAAATTCTATGCGAATTCATTTAGCATTACAAAAGTTATCATAATGAGAAATTTTCAAGTTGCATCGTAATTTCAAGTGGCCACCACTTGGAAAAAAAAAGCGGAGTGAGTTGCCCAACGAACTTATCTGAGATATTGGAATGATAAATCAACTACCCAAATTCTATGCGAATTCATTTAGCATTACAAAAGATATCATAATGACAAATTTTCAAGTGGCTGCTACTTGGAAATAAAATTGCAGATCAAGTTACCAAGCGAACGTATCCAAGATATTTAAACCATAAATTCACTATCCAACTTTTGTTTGAATCAATTTAGTATTTTAAAAATTATCTTGATTGCACATTTTCAAGTGGCAGAAGGATTTCAAGTGGTCGCAACTTGGAAACAAAACATTGGAACAAGTTGCCCAGTGAACGAACTCATGCAAGATAAATTATATGATAAGATCATTGTCCAACTGTGGTTCGAATTGAAACAGAATTTAAAAAGTTATTATGTTTATAAAGTTTGAAGTGGTAACCTAATTTCAAGTTGTCTCGCTTAATTTATAACACCCGCACTTTGTTAAAAATGGCGGATACAGTTCATTAATAAAGTTGATTGAGACACTTATATCGTCTATGTAAAATCAAAATTCAAATAAACTCGGAATACGCTTTTTACAATTTGAATTTGAAAATTTCAAGTGGTGTCCACTTGAAAACAAAATAGTCTAGCAACTTCGTTAAGAAACTCATCCAAGAATTTTATTAGATAAGTTAAGACACTGTCCAAATTTGGTTCGATTTGGAGTATTATTTCAGAAGTTATCGTGATTTTAAATTTTCAAGTGGCAGCCTGATTTCAAGTGGCTCCACCTAACTTAAGATATCCGCCACTTTTTTAAAAATGGCGGATAAGTTTATTAATAAACTTCATTGAGGCACTTAAATAGTCTATGTATACATCAAAATTCAAGCAAATTCGGAATACGCTTTTAGCAATATGAAATTTTCAAGTGGTCTCCACTTGAAAACAAAATTGTGGAGTAACTTGGTTAAGAAACTCATCCAAGATATTTATAACATAAGTTAAGACACTGTTCAAATTTGGTTCGATTTGGAGTATAATTTCGAAAGTTACTGTGATTTTAAATTTTCAAGTGGTAGCTTGATTTCAAGTGGCCCCACTTAACTTAAGATATCTGCCACTTTATTAAGAATGGCGGATAAAATTCATTATTAAAGTTCATAGAGACTCTTATGTAATCTATTTTTACATCAAAATTCAAGTAAATCTTGTTTTAATTACGCTTTTTACAATGTGCGTTAAAAATATTCAAGTGGCTGCCACATGAAAACAAAAAGTCGGAAACTTGGTTAACGAACTCATCCAAGATATTAATAAGATCAGTTTACTGTCCGAATTTGGTTCGATTTGGAGTATTATTTCGGGAGTTATTGTGATGACAATATTTTCATTATAGATAGATAGACAGATAAACGAAGTGATTGCAATAGGTCGATTTCTTAAGAACTTAACCTAATAATAATATATATATATATATATATATACTAGCAGACCCGGCCACGCGTTGCTGTGACTAAGTTATACGTTGAATTATACGGCTGTAAACTATTTAGTACAGTCAAATTATTATTTACGAACAAAGACGAAAACGTTGTAGCCGATGTAAAAACCCACAGGGTTGAGATTTGAAACTTAGGTCAAAATTTGGAAGCGATTGATAAAAATTTTCGTAGTGTTGATATTAAGCACAAATTAATTTTATTGTAGGGTCCTATAAATTTTAATGGAGAAGTGATATATATTATTTCTAATGCTACTTTGGATGAAATTGCTAAAATGACTAATATATAAATTAAATTCTATTAAAATTCTATTAAAATAAAAGTATAAAAGAAACAGACGATTTTAAAATCAATTTTTATGGAGGAGTGAAATATAATATATGCTATAATGGATAATTTTACTATAAAATGACCTCATCATTTTAAATATTTTAAAGAGGGCAACAGCTGTAGTTATAAAAAGGAAAACAATAAGGCTAAACCAGAAAAATAAGTAAATTTGATAAATATTTTAAAACTTTAAAATTGGAAATCTTATGAAAAATTGGACATTTAAAGTAAATACATGTATCATTTTAAATAGAAAAAGATTTTGGAAAAGTTTAGTGTATTTTAACGAAGTGATGAGAAGTTTTTGAGTATGTTAAAATTTTAATAGTAAATTCAAGTTAATAAAGATCGGAAACATTGAGGATTAAGATAAGAATAATTATAAGATTAAAAAAAAAAAAAAAAAAAAAAACCTTTTATATACCATGCTTTTAAATTTTAATATACTAATAATATACTAATTAAAAGGAAAATGATAAATATTCTATCATAGTTTGAAGTCAAATTTGTTTTCAAATGTCTAAATAAAATATCTGATGTAAGATACTAATATTTTGCAGCGGAATAGATTTTATTTCTGTCATCCTTGGCGAAAAAAAAAGAATATCGCCAAATTATCTGGCGAAAATATTTAATTCCTTTCAAAAATCATGGTTATTTTAACAACTTATATTAAAAGAGTAATGAATAATATGAAACAATATTTCGTACAATATATATTACATGTCATACATACGTACAATGAATAATACATATTACATTTCGTACAATGCATACATCTGGCATGTATATTTTCGTGTTACGCTTTTGATCGCCAAATAATAATAATAATAATAAAAAAAGCCAAGGGCGACAGAGTTTCGAAATTTAAAATTAAAATTTTGTCAATTTGACAGCAAAATAATTCAATATAACACCCGCGATAACTAATATATATCTATACCCAAATATAAGGATTAAAATCGGGAAATAAATTTCCTCGATTTTTAATAATTTCTTACAAAAAATCCAGTGGGCAATTAACATAGGAAATCTTTTTCTTGGCTGCACAGACGGTCAGTGAGTCACACTTCGCTTGCGTATAGAACTCATAGATATAGTATAGCATATGTAGAATAGAGTGATCATTGGGGAGAAAAAAGTTATTCCTTTTCATTTGGGAAAAGACGACGTTTTTATACCAAAATATGGCCGTCTTTCCCCGAGTGAATACACACGGGAATACATACTAATATTTTAGCAAATAAATTTTATGAATAATTTATTTGCTAAAGGGGAATGGAAGACTCCAGATACAGTTTCAAATTCATATTTCTTTCTTTCTTTTCTTTCTTTTCTTTTTTTTTTTTTTCAATACCACTTAATGGCTGTTTCCAAAGCTTTTTTTTTTTTTTTTCGGCATCAAAAATATTTGAACGATAACATGGGGATGAGAGATCTATATATATTACTATATCTATGATAGAACTACATTAGCAGTTTATCAATGTGTATAAAATCTTTAAATTGATTATGACGTCAATTTTCGTGAGATGCATAATTTAACTTTTTATAATTTTTTAACGTTCACGTTTGATTAAATGTATTTATTTTTATGTCGAAAGAAAATGAACTCGTATTTATTTATTTATTTTTTTTTTTTGGCAACAATTAAATTAATGGAATTCACAGATATTTTGGAGCAACTTTAATAAAGGTCTATAATTAACAAATAATTGCAATAAAACAATATTGTGACAATAAATTGAGATAAAAACTATCCTATCTCTCAAGTTGGACCAAACTGCACACAGTGTGCAAAATTTCATTAAAATCGGTTCCTTAGTTTAGGAGTTTACCCCGGACAAACATCGTGACACGTAATTTATATATATATATACAGATATATATATAACAAAAATTGTAAACAAGATTAAAATTAAAACGTTATAAATTTTAACGAAAACATTTAAAACTACATTATATGTAATATTTAAATTCTTATTTTTTAAATCTGTTAGGAAATTCGACTTAAGCATTGATTATCTCATATAATGAATAAAAAATCTTTTTTTTTTTTTTTTTTTTTTTTTTTAAAAACAGTACATAAAATAGTTAATTTTCTGAACGAAATTTTCAAAGGTCTACCACTGGCTTCCATTTTACATCTTTGGACCACCAAATCATAAATTATGTAGTCTATTTGGACTAATAAAGTTTTATTGCTGGCATGTACCCTTGTATTAGGTAGCATACAATTTTACCAAGTGCTCCCCAAATATTACATTAATATTATAAATTAATACACTGACTGTCTAGCCAGATATAAAAATGATTTGTAACGCACAAATAAATTTTGCCTAATCTGAAATTGTATTGCCTGATAACCAAAGATATAATGCAATATAGTTCAGCTTATTTTAAGATTAATATAGTGCAGCTATTTAATCTTAACACTGTATAGTGTGCGACCAATCTTGCATGGAAAAAAAAATAAATTTGAAAAAAAAAAATGTCTATCTATCTATCTATCTATCTATCTCTATATATTGTTACAAAATTGTAAATAATTGTGTTCATTTTTGTATAAATTCTTTCAAAGAGGCTCAGTAAGTTGATAAAGTGCTAATTTTGTACATTTCTAGTCGTTTTAGCGTTGAAATAGCCTTATTTTCCCTTAAAAATGCATTAAAAAGCCCCAGTAATGCAGGGAATGGATTTGGCGCCAAATTTGGCGACTTTTTCCCACCTTGGCGATTTTTTTGGCGACCTTGGCGAGAAAATCCTTATATGGGATATACCAAATATGGAAGCTGTAAGTTGATTGGTTGACCACTTTCTAGAGTTTTCTCGAAAAATCTGGGTTCCATGGAACAGTATATAAGGAAGCGCTTTCCCGCCAAGGCAGTCAGTTCAGTTCAGATCTCAGCCAGCTCCGCTAGTGCTTGCATTGCTCTTAAGCCTCTTTGAGAGAGACTTGCTTCAAGTGTTATTGTTATACAGTTTGTACTGTGGATTTGCTATTGACAGCTGTTGTTTAAGCTGTGTTTACTGTTTGAATTGAAGCTGATACTTGGTTTATAGACTTTATAGACCTGCATTTTTCTGGAATTTTCTGTGAATAAATTACTGAATTTTTGTACGTTTGGCCTTTCATTCCCAGACAACTCACGAACCCCCAAGTACGCAACATTTCTGGTGTCAGAAGTGGGATTTGTCTGTGAATGGTTATAACTAGAGCTATGGAGGAACAGATGAAGAAACTTCTAGAAAGCTTAGCTACCCAGATGAATGAAATGAAGGAAGGACAAAGAGAGATGAAAGAAAGTATGGAAGCATCGCAAAGAGAGATGAAAGAAAGTATGGAAGCATCGCAAAGAGAGATGAAAGATAGCCTGAGTCACGAGATGAATGAAATGAAAGCCGGACAGAAAGAATTGAAAGACGGCTTGACTGAAGAAATGAAGGAAATGAAAGCAGTTCAGGAAAAGATGGAAGCCAGTTTGACCGAAGAAATTAAATCTAACCAAGATGAGATGAAGAGAGAGCTTTCAACGGTGAAAGAATCAATCGAGGGTAAATTAACAGTGATGGAAAATAGAATGGATGGAATAGAAGAGAAAGTTATAAAGATAGAGGAAAATTTTGAAGAGAAAGTTATAAAGATAGAAGAAAATTTTGAGGAGAAAGTTTTGAAAATAGAAGAAAGTTTTGAAGAGAAAGCTATGAAGATAGCAGAAAATGTTATGAAGGTTGAAGAGAGTGTTACGAAAATAGAACGGAGTTTCGAGGAGAAAGTTAAAGAAAGCTTTGATCAAGAGCTGAAAGGAAGGTTTTCAGAGATAGAAGGTAAAATGAAGAGAATAGAAGAAGATCTGGAGAGAAAAGTGGAAGAAAAGTTAGAATCCCTGCCCCAGGAAACTCAAAAGAAAGAGAGAAGAATCCAGAATCAGGAATTTATTAAGCTTTCCACCTACGACGGCAGTTCCTCATGGCATGTATATAAAACGCAGTTTTCCATCGTAGCTGAAGCTAACGGCTGGGACTCTACCGCCAAGTCAGTCCACTTAGCAGCAGCATTACGGGGAGATGCAGCCGAAATACTGAGAAATGTTACTAAAGAAGAAAGGAACGACTTCGAGGCCTTGACTAGAGCACTGGAGCTACGGTTCGGAGAGAAGTGTTCTAAGGACTATAGTCGCCTCCAGCTAAAGTCCCGTTACCAGAAAACGGGCGAAAGTTTGCAAGAGCTGGCAGCGGACATTCAGAGGTTGTCACACCTAGCATTCTAGGACTGTCAAGCTGACACTCGAAACGACTTAGCTCTTCAGTACTTTATCGATGCCGTTCGGGATCCAGAAATTCAAAAAGCGCTGAGACTCTCCAACATCAGAGACGTAGAATCAGCTTTAGGCTATGCACTTAGGATAGAGGCAGCCCAACAAGCCTCCCGGAAAGACCGCCATACCATAAGAGCAGTCTCCTTAAACGATACGCCTGCTGGTGAAAATGAAATGAAGAGAAGTATCGAAGAGATCTTAAAGAGATTGCGCAGCCTGGAGAATAACAAGGAAATAAGGGACCGGAAGATAAAGTGCTGGGGCTGTGGAGGGGATGGTCACGTGAAGAGGAACTGCCCTGTACGACCAACTATAGGAAATCACCCGTCTTCACCATCACTACAGGGAAACTAAGAGGAGGCCATCTCGCGGGGCGGAGGTTGCCTAAAATTAAAGAGCCCCAATTTACAGTATTTCATGTTTCATCGATGAGTGGCGGCGATAATGGACTTCACGTCTATGGCCAAGTCAACAACACCACCTGCCGGATGATTCTGGACACGGGAGCCAACGTGACCATCATTAGAACGGATTTGGCTCAAGAACTAAAAGAGAAGATCATCTGGACTCCGCCCAGCGTTAAACTCCAGACTGTGACCGGAGACGAAATCAAAATATATGGAAAAATGAACTTGGCCATCACTTTTGGGAATGCCAGTTACCATCATATGGCATATGTGGCAGATATAAGAGATCCTTTAATCATTGGAATTGATTTCCTGAGAAAATTTAACTTTCAGTTGGACTTCAAGAATAATGAACTGCATTCGAGTTCGGAAGACATCGCTGTGTTCAACACTGAAAATCAAGACATTCAGCAAATTTGCCAGATAACAGCCAAGTCGGAAGTTTCCATCCCCCCACACACAGAGACAATAGTTTCAGGAGCCCCTCCTACCAAGCAATTCTTCCGCTATGGACTGATTGAATATCCGAATATAGACAATAACCCAAGAGGAGTTCTGGTAGCTTCATCTCTGGTGGATCTCTCCAAGAGTACTATTCCTGTGAGAGTCGCAAACATCAGCGATAAGGTCCGGACGATGAAGAAGGATGAGGTGTTAGCAACCTGCACTCCTGTTACATGCATCAACCGTCCCACGCAATCAACCGCATCCAAGTCATCTGAACAATTAATGACGGAATTACTCAAGAATGCAGAGTTAGGAAAGGAACAGAGATGTGCTGCGGAGAAGCTACTCCAAGAATTTAAAGACCTTTTTTCTCGAACACCTGAAGACGTCGGGAGAACGAACATCACCCAGCACAGAATTGATACAGGAAATCATCCTCCAATCAAACAACATCCAAGAAGACTTCCCTTTGCTAAACAAGAAGAGGTCACTGAACTTCTAAGTGAAATGCAGCACAATGATGTCATCGAGCCATCAACGAGTCCTTGGGCCTCTCCCATAGTACTGGTGCGAAAAAAAGATGGTTCAACAAGATTTTGCGTGGATTATCGTCGTTTGAATGACATCACGAAGAAGGACAGCTACCCTCTTCCCAGAATTGACGACACATTAGACACACTTGCTGGCAATAAATGGTTCTCGACTTTGGATCTGAAGAGCGGTTACTGGCAAGTAGAATTACATCCTGATGATCGTGAGAAGACTGCATTCACCACGGGACAAGGACTGTGGCAATTTAAAGTTATGCCATTCGGATTATGCAATGCACCTGCCACCTTCGAACGCCTGATGGAGACAGTGCTGAAAGGACTTTCCTATGAAGCCTGTCTGGTGTATTTGGATGATATTATCATTGTGGGGCGCACCTTTGAAGACCATCTTCGAAATATCCGAAAGGTGCTGGAGAAACTCAGAATGGCTAACCTCAAATTGAATCCAGGCAAGTGTAACTTGTTCCGTCGTGAAGTGAGCTACCTCGGCCATATCATCTCTGCCGAAGGTGTGAGAACTGATCCTGAGAAGATCTCTGCAGTCGAGAACTGGAGTCGCCCTGAAAATGTACACCAACTACGAAGTTTCCTGGGGTTATGCACTTACTACAGGAAGTTTGTCAAGGGTTTCTCAAATATTGCCAGACCACTCCACAAGCTGACGGAAGCCAAACAGAAGTTCCTGTGGACAGATGAATGTGAAAATGCGTTCAAGCGACTTAAAGAGGCCTTAACATCATCGCCTATCTTGACATATCCACAGCCCGACAGACAGTTCATACTTGATACAGATGCCAGCCATGAGAGTGTCGGTGCTGTTCTGTCGCAGGAAATTGATGGTCATGAACATGTCATAGCCTATTGGAGTAAATGCTTATCTAAACCAGAGCGAAATTACTGTACCACCAGGAAAGAGCTACTCGCCATCGTGAAAGCCATAGAACATTTCCATCATTACCTCTATGGCAGAAGATTCCTGCTCCGGACTGACCATGCATCTTTGACGTGGTTGCTCCAGTTCAAGAACCCGGAAGGGCAGATTGCCAGGTGGATACAACGCCTCCAGGAATATGACTTTGAGATACGTCATCGTAAAGGGACTCTACATGGTAATGCAGATGCCTTGTCACGGAAGCCCTGCTCGGAAAGCTGCAAGTACTGCTCTAGAGCCGAACAGAAATACCTACCGATAAATCCGGTTGCCTGCCAAGTTACTGTCTCAACACCATCAGATCAAGGTCCCGATCCATGGAGTGACGAAGAACTTAGACAAGCCCAGTTGGAAGATCCTGACGTAAAGCCAATATTACAGCTGAAGGAGACGACCAGCAACAGACCTACCTGGCAGGACATTTCCAGATTTAGTCCCATTACGAAAAGTTATTGGGCACTTTGGGACTCTCTTCATATCAGAAACGGCGTATTATACAGAAAGTGGGAATCTGATGATGGGAAAAGCTTCAGATGGCAGATTTTATTACCAAGATCGAAAATTCCAGCTGTTTTAGAACAACTGCATAGTAGCTCTACCGGAGGCCATTTTGGGATAATGAAGACTCTGCAGAAAGTTCGGGAACGCTTCTACTGGTGCAAGGCAAAGGAGGATGTGGAGAAATGGTGTAAATCCTGTGATGCTTGTGCGGCACGTAAAGGCCCGCAGAAACGAAGTCGAGGAAGACTGCAACGGTATAACGTGGGAGCACCATTTGAACGGATTGCAATCGACATCTTGGGTCCTTTGCCACGGACCTCCAGTGGAAATAAATACATCCTCGTCGTGATGGACTATTTCACCAAGTGGCCTGAGGCATATCCCATTCCCAATCAAGAGGCATGCACAGTCGCAGAGGTCCTAGTGCAGCAATGGGTGTCAAGGTACGGCACGCCCCTACAACTTCATACCGACCAAGGTAGGAACTTTACCTCTGATGTTTTCAAAGGACTGTGTCAACTACTCGGCATAGACAAAACCCGGACAACACCCTTACATCCCCAGTCGGACGGCATGGTCGAGAGGTTCAATCGTACCATCCTGAATAACCTCTCACTTCTAGTATCAAGGAACCAGCAAGATTGGGACTTGAAGTTGCCATTGTTCCTGCTGGCTTATCGAAGTGCTGTCCATGAAACCACCGGCTATACTCCAGCCCAGATGCTGTTTGGACGTGAACTTCGTCTCCCTTGTGATCTCCTGTTTGGTTGTCCACCCGATGCGCCTTCATCGCCCGAGGAGTACATCCAAGATCTCCAGGCACGATTTGAGGACGTACACAACTTTGCTCGGGAGCGGATTAATATGGCAACGGAGAAAATGAAGACAAGGTACGATCTAAAGGCTACGCAACATGAGTTCCAGGAAGGAGAGAAGGTCTGGTTGTGGAATCCTGTTCGACGCAAAGGACTCTCTCCCAAGTTACAGTGCAACTGGGACGGACCATACACAGTCTTAAAAAGGCTGAATGATGTAGTAGTGCGGATCACTAAAACACCTTCATCAAAACCGAAGGTGGTGCACTATAACCGGCTAGCCAAGTACCACAATTAACGGTAATATTAAAATTTAAAATGTAAATACTGGTAAAATTTGCGCATGCGCACTGTAAATATTTGTATATAAATATTTGTACATATTTGTGAATTTTGTAAATATTTCCCACTTAATTTATATTTCTATGTTATCTTTATGTGCAACTTAGTTCTTGTGTTTTAGATTGTGTAAATTTGTTTAGTTTCGCCTCTTAACCAAGGGTTGCACTGCCCGGGACGTGCAGTCCTTGGGAGGGGGGCAGTGTTACAAAATTGTAAATAATTGTGTTCATTTTTGTATAAATTCTTTCAAAGAGGCTCAGTAAGTTGATAAAGTGCTAATTTTGTACATTTCTAGTCGTTTTAGCGTTGAAATAGCCTTATTTTCCCTTAAAAATGCATTAAAAAGCCCCAGTAATGCAGGGAATGGATTTGGCGCCAAATTTGGCGACTTTTTCCCACCTTGGCGATTTTTTTGGCGACCTTGGCGAGAAAATCCTTATATGGGATATACCAAATATGGAAGCTGTAAGTTGATTGGTTGACCACTTTCTAGAGTTTTCTCGAAAAATCTGGGTTCCATGGAACAGTATATAAGGAAGCGCTTTCCCGCCAAGGCAGTCAGTTCAGTTCAGATCTCAGCCAGCTCCGCTAGTGCTTGCATTGCTCTTAAGCCTCTTTGAGAGAGACTTGCTTCAAGTGTTATTGTTATACAGTTTGTACTGTGGATTTGCTATTGACAGCTGTTGTTTAAGCTGTGTTTACTGTTTGAATTGAAGCTGATACTTGGTTTATAGACTTTATAGACCTGCATTTTTCTGGAATTTTCTGTGAATAAATTACTGAATTTTTGTACGTTTGGCCTTTCATTCCCAGACAACTCACGAACCCCCAAGTACGCAACAATATATACTTTCCCAAATCAGAAGTGCACTATATTTCCTCAATTGTTTTACTAATCATCAGAACACTGAAAATTAGACTTATTATTTTCTTTTCTTCGTGCAACGTTATCTTTCTATTCTAATGCTTACACATTTTATCAACTTACAGATGTATCTCAAAAACGTATTTCCTAAATTGCATCATTTTATCCCCAACTTCTAACCATGTTGGATACATTTTTAGTTAGTATATATATATATATATATATATATATATATATATATATATATATATATATGCATTTACGCATTAAAAAAATAATAAATCTCTTTATCTGTTACGTTGATTACCAGAGCATTCGACCATTTGATCTTTTCTAATCCTCTCAGTCTCATAGCTTGTAAAAGTGACTTCTTCCCCCGACGACAAGTTAAAAACTGCACGATAACAACTCAGGACCATCGGAAGGGAACAAGATCGACGTGAAGTGTGGCGTGAAATCGAAATGGTCATGTTGATGGGCGGGACGGATCTTCACGCAAACACACCCAATGTTAACTTCAATTTTAGCAGAGGGGACTGAACGTCGCGGTATTTCCATAGATCTTTTTTTTTTTTTTTTTTTTTTAAATGAATAATTTTAAACATTTTCCTTTCTTTTCAAAAATCTGTTCTAATTTAGTCGTTAATTGCTGATTGGGTGAGTGAATATTGGATTTTTACGTCACACAAGAGCTATACAGTTGGTTATTAGCGACGGTTTGTGTTTCATCCCTATGGATGGTCCGACGCACACATTATCATACAGGTAAAAAAGTGAAGCCAAAATCGAACCGAAGCGATAGTAGCACCACTAGTGGCAACAGAGAGGAACTAAGAACTTCCACATGTGTCAGGTCTACATGAATAGCATCTTTAATCGAAAATTGTTTTGCTATTTCGCGAGCAGTTAGTAGCAAGTTATAGTATGGAAAGTTTTCTTTTTCTTTACTTTCTATTATTTTTGAATTCACAAAATCATACTCAAAACATTCGCAGATAGTCTTCTAAGAAAATATATATATATATATATATATATATATAATGTTTAATAATATACTTTGCCAAACACATTCATATTCAAATACAGTTAAAATTACAAACTATACTTTTGAAATAGTAGAATGAAATCATTAAATATTTAACATTGCTTGGTTTAAATAATACAAAATGCTTTTAAATGAAAAAAATATTTTTGGTTCATGAATATTTTTAAAATTTATTTTCTTAATATCTAGTACTTCTTTCTTAAAATAAATTACTTTTGACAATCAAGTTTGTAAACAATAACAAAGTTGCCAAACGAAAACATAGATATAATAAAAATAAAGACAAGCGATTGTGCAAACTGGAGAGCTTGAGAAACTTACAGGGGGTTGCCAACAGGGTCACTGTAGTCGTATTTTGATTACCATTGAGTATACGGGAGTGTTCTGTTGGCATAATAATCTGCGGTCTGGAACAGAGGTCCGTATAAATAGTAAATAGTAAGAACCTTCTAACGTTGTAAAAGGCGAAAGCCACCATCAATTGTTTTCTTTCTTCTACATTCAATAGAAGACAGCACTGGTTTCGAAAAAAAATTCCTAGTCGAAATTTTGCGAAATTGATGTTTTCATACGTATTATGAGCTCCTGGACATATTTTGACCATTTTTCGAATGATGTCTATGTTTTTCATGCGTGCGACAAAAGTTTTGTAGCAACTCTTGATCAAAAACTAATGCACGGAATTTCCTATAAAATATATACAATTGCACTTTGACATAACCTTATGATGATCTATATTTGTAAATCGTCAAACCAGTGACGGTGCTATGCTGCAATTTCCTCCATTTCCAGGAAAGTTATATCTCAACTCCTGTAGTATATAACTGCACAAAAATTTAAATGTGAGAGGGCTAATATGAAACACTAAGCTGATTTAGTCAGCTGAGGCTGACTCGGCTACACTGAACTTTTTCCCGTTCGTCGAAAGTCGATTATCTTAGCTTCTATAGCATACAAATGCATTTATTTTATAAATCAAATGACCATTATGAAAAAGAATGCTTTCTTTATATCAGGGTAATTCAGCCGACAGGCTTGCGCTGCTATAACTCATTATCTGTGTGATTTTCAAAATGTCTATATCTATTAATTAAACCTTTAGAAAGATCCTTTACGGACGACACTCTCCCCAGACCTAAAGACCCCAGACCTAGTGCAATCAGTTGGCATCAACCCCAACTCCACCACCATCGCCATCTATTGGTTAAATTGTAACAAATTGCATGCGTAAAATTTTTGTTGTAAGAATTTATATTGATTCAATTTTTCTGCCTGTTAACCGGTATGTAAGCGGTTATATAGAATGATATTGAGGCAGATTTTGTGATGACCGCAACATACTAGTTTGAAAATGAAATAGTTAGGCACATTCCTTCATCAGGCGAAATAAATTGGTACGAATGCAGTGCGATTCATTATTCAACACCGATTTTTCAGGACATTTTGCTATAATATGTCAAGTGTTGCAAAAATTCCAAAAGTTTCTTCAGATAAGGAAAAATCCCAGGTAATTTAGAAGTAGCATTGAATTTAGATACAGGGTGTCCTGTTGGATATGCAGCATGTGTGAATATTATAGATACTGATGAATATCACTGAGACAGTCATTTTGACATCCTACTATGTGAGGTCTAAATATAGCACCATGATAAAAAAAAAAAAAAAAAAAAAACTAAAGTTTAACTAATTGTTACGAATTTTTTTCTCCTGAAAATTTGATCTTTTTTCTGTTTGTAAAATTAATAACGCAGCACTAGTGTGACGTTAGGACCAATCTACCTACCTATCTGTTTGTAAAATTAATTTTCACACCAGAATTTTTGAAAACCTTTTAAAACTTTTAAGACGCAGAATCTTGTCCCGAGAAAATCTGGTTGAAACACTTTTAAATGTTCTGGCATTTTCCAATTATGCGATTCATAAACTTTATTTTAATAACAGAACAACATTATTAACGTTTTCTGTCATAGCTATACAGTAAAACCCACTTATAACGATCTCGCATTTAACAAAGAAAATTGAGTATTTTATTTGATATAATGTCATGAATACATTGGCAAATACCCTTTAGCCAGAATTTTTTTTTTTTTTTTTTTTCAAATGCTTGGATTTAACGAGGGAAATAAATATGGAAGCATTAGATATTTACAAATATAATGAAATACATATATATACAGTCGGTAACAAAAGTCTCCGAACACTAGTAAAAATTCCTATATAAAAAAAAGTACACTTAATACAGTTTTGTTAAATAAATCCTTGTCGAATCCTGTTTTTAGACTGAATAAGAACAGGATTCGACAAGGATTTATTTAACAAAACTGAATTAAGTGTACTTTTTTACATAGGAATTTTTGCTAGTGTTCGGAGACTTTTGTTACCGACTGTACATGTTTGTTTTTTTTTTTTTTCGTTTTTATTATTATTATTATTATTATTATTATTATTATTTAATTAAAAAATACACATTTAGCCTCGAATTTTCCTATCAATTCTTGTGATGAATAAATAATCATTCTTCAAAGTTAAATGCAATAATGAAATACAACCGACAAATACAGTAATGTTGAATTAATGACGATGACTTAATTTTGGGCATTCGTCCCACTGAGGTTAGTGTTACAGAAGTGTTAACCCTTTGCGGCGCAAGGTAATTTGGATCATTTAAATTGCACTGCCACCGGAATACACGAACAAAATTAAAATAAAAGAAATTAACAAGATTTTCTACTATGTTATAAAAGTAAAATTTTGCTAAAAAAAAAATCCGGAATCAGTTAAGAATTAAAATTAGGTGATGCTGTAGTGGCATCACCGCCCCTGAAAGGGTTAAAAAAGCAGGAACACGCACAAAAAAGGAGGTGATTGCAACGATTTGAAATAGGAAATTATACTAAAACAAACATATGTGTTTGTGCTGCGAAGTTATTACAAAATCATAAACAGTTTATTAAACCTTTATCTAATTTATTGAAGAAATGCCATGGATATTTATGAGTGTAAGGCATTTATACCTTATTTTAATCTCACTGCATGGCATTAGACACTACATATAACAGTTTTTGTCCCAGAAAGGATTTCGTAGTGTGTTTTATAGAGAGTGTGTGTATTCTAGTTCTTTTTCATAATTTTCAATCGACGTCACAGTACAAAAGAAAACACGCACTACACATAGTTCCCATGAATGAAAGAAGGGGGCAAAGCCCGCTGTTACATTATTGGGATAATCCCGCTAATTAATCCTTTTGGGGATAAAACCCGTTGATACAGTATGGGGCTATACCCGCTATGCAAAATCCACTGCCACTGCAATCGGAAATCAAACTACTACTGGATCTTGTTATGGTCACATGACCCCGAAAACTTACGGAGCTCGTTCGGCATGCGTAGAAGCCCGAACATGCGCCTGCCTCTTTTGCTTATTTCACTTTCACGATCTACATGTCAACAGTTTCCACGATCTTCACCTGTGTTTTAATTTATTCCTGTATTACAAGAAGAATCTGCCACCAATCTCAAAAAAAAAAAAAAAAATGTATATATACAGTCGGTAACAAAAGTGTCCGAACACTAGTAAAAATTCCTATGTAAAAAAAGTACACATCATATGGTTTTGTTAAATAAATCCTTGTCGAATCCTGTACTTAATCAGTGTAAGAACATGATTCGATAAGGATTTATTTAACAAAACCATATGAAGTGTACGTTTTTTGCATAGGAATTTTTGCTAGTGTTCGGACACTTTTGTTACCGACTGTATATATAAGGAACGTAAAATGTAAATACTTTTAAACGCTTTTTTCTAAGGTCCTAATATCTTTTTCGACCTCTGTATACCAATTGTACGCTAAATTACCATTTCACTAAATCCTCATTCATTACTAGAATAAGGTGCTATGCATAATTTTTACTGCGTATATCTTTAAAAAAAATACTCTTAAATAACTAAAAAAAAATATTTTTCAAATACATTTTTTGTCTATTTTATAATGCGGTAAATAAAAGATTAAAGCAATAGAAAATAAGGACTTCTGGATATTTAAAAATGCATTTAGTATTTCATAACAAAAATTAAACGAAACAAAATTTTGAAGCAAATCATCAATTATCTTTGACTGATTTTTTTTGTTCATTTTTGAGTAAATATTATCAAACAACTCCTGTAAGTATTTGTTAAGCATAAATTTATTTTGTACAAACTTGGATTCGGATTTTTAACGAGCATTTTTCCATATCTCAAGCTCATCGTTATATGCAGGGGTCCTACTATATAATTTTCTTCATCTCTGTATTAGGTAACTTTGTGAGGTTGAGACGTCAGAACGTCACCACAGTTGTTTTAATTAAGCTGGATCCAGCAAAGTAGGAAGTGGGGACGGTTAAAATCACTCCGTCGCCAGTAACTCGGTGAAGGGTGAGGTCGAGCTAGTTTTGTGTCGGCAGGGTGCTGCATTAAAAGACTTAGATTTTGAATATTAGTTAAATTTGAAGTGATTTTTAAAAGTACGGGTTGAAATGTAGTGAAAGGAGGGTGTAGGAAGAAGTATAAAAATAGAGATGGTTTTAGTAGATAGTGTGGATGTTGGAGGATCGTATAGTGGATGTTGGAGGAGATTATAGTGGTTGTGATGAATCTTATTTTGGTGAATATCGGAAGTAGAGTAGGGGAGATTTAGTTGTGTGAAGCAAGTAGTGTTGAGTGTTGGTGAGTGTCTACTAGTTTTCGAAAGTTCAAGCTGGGTCAGAAGGGAATCCTCTGTCCCATAGTGAAGCCGTAGTATTGGAGTACGAGTGTGACCGTCTCTACACCTTTCGACTATCTGCTGGGGTGAGATATTTAAGATAATTAAATCGTTGATTTATATATTTTTGATTTAGTAATACGCTGACTGAGCTAAGATCTATTTTCCAGGCCGCCCTCCCATTAATCTGTTTCAATAAACTTTTATTGTTTGTTCAATTCAAGTCTCTGGTTTTCTTAGTAATCTAAGTATTTAAGTTAAGATGGAGTTTGCAGGAACGCAAACGCCACAACTTATTTTTTATTACTTTTATAATTAGTTATCAAAATAATTGCACTCAACTGTGTTATTAGACTATGATGCTGTACACAAGAAATATATATAATATCACACATATATACAGCAGACTATATAGCATCATATAGCATATATATATATAAATTAAGAATGCCGAAGAATTAAAAAAAAAAAAAAAAAAAAAAAAAAATCCAAAAATAAATAAATAAGTAAATAAATAATAATTATTAGTAAAATTTAGAATTTTATTTTTAAATTAAAATAGCTTTGAAAAAATTTTAATGCATGTAATTTTGTTATATTTTAAGACACTGTCATATTTTATGTATGCAAAGTTTCCTAATTAAAGAGCTTTATAATATCCTACTATCTATTTAATATTGAAAATGAGTTTTTAAACTTCATTAGTCTTCACAACACTATTTTGAAAAGCGTATTAATTTCACCATTGAGGTTATATATCGGTGATGCGGTTGAAATCTTAATCTTAGTAGTTTAAATTAACTTTTGTGTTCTTCTTTTTTTAATCATAACTTTTACCTATTACATTCTTTAATACTTTTATATTTCATTATGAATGGCCATTGAATAATTGAGAGTAATTTCCTACTCACAAGACTTTTTAAATTTCGCCTTAATTGCTTTAGGAAAAAGCTCTTTTTCCCAGAGTAATATACTAGCAATTTAAGAAACTTTGCAACGCAAATTATAAGCATCTCCAACTCCTCTAAAAAAGAAAACAATCTATAATTTACAGGATATTATTTTCTACATTTTTATAGCTGTAAAACATTTGAATGGCATTTCAAAGATACTAATTTTAGAGATTCTTTTCTTGTTTGTTCTATTAAGTTTGTTTTTCTAATCCGAAAGTAGTTATAATAACTGCGTGTCTATGTCGCATTTTCTTTCTCTTTTAACAACCAACTTAAAGATAAAAAAAGAAATCCAGAAAACCATCGCAAGATAGAAATGTTAATTAAACTGTCAGAGAGAAAATAGTTTTTCAAAAAATCTAAAATTCCAAAGAATTAGAAAAATATCTAAGAAAGGAATTTCAACCGGAAAAAAATCACTAAAACATCAGAAATAAAAAACACGCTGTCTAACTTTTATCAGTAAGACTTTTCAAAAAATCATTCGTTTAGAACGAATGGATAGTTTTATGTTGCCAATGATTGATGTAAACAGTGTTTTATAACAATCAACTAAATGTCCCTTACAACTTCCGAAAGTCTCATGCCTTTGGAACTCATATGCCCCATAAATATAGTTACAGTAACAGTTATTAAAGATATTACCTATTATTGTATTCCCATGAGAAAAATAAAAGAGATATGATTCACTCAAAACATATTTCAGACAGAGAGAATACCTGCGTGAGAAGATTTTGTATTAGGTTATATTTCTCATATTAAGTTTTAAAAAATCCGGATTATTTCTAATAGATAAGCCCTTTATAAATAATGCATCGGGTCGACTGATATTTTATATCAATTCGCTATCATGGAATTACCATTGAGTATGTGCAGTGTTATTGCAAACATATAAAAATACACATAAAATTATCATTTGAATAACATGTTTCTACAATCGGAAACGGTTCACGTGAAATTATAATGACCCAATAAAAGCATTTCGACTTCATGTATCGAACAATAATTCCGCTCAGTCTAAATCACAATTTCAAGATTATATATTTAATCTTTAAATTTCAGCTTGAACTTTGCGTTACAGATCAAAATATTTTAAAATGTACTCACAAATTTTCAATTGTATAACGCATGCTTAAATATATAAAAGCTCGTCACATAGTAATACTGTCTTATGTACATTGAAGTATATATATATATATATATATATATATATATATATATATATATATATATGGATGGTCCCTGAAGGAGTCCTGTGAGCTATTTTATTTAATAATCTATACAATTTTTTGTGATATTGTCCAAAAATGTTTTGCTAATCTCAACTTTTATGCTTCATTTCGCTATTGTAAGCTCGATTTTTAACCTTTTTAACACGCTTTTATTAGCTTCACCTGTATGTATGTTTGTTTGTATGTATGTTTGTAACCACTCTGGGAGCAAACAAAAAATTTATATTGTAAAAAAATACTTTCCCTACGTGAACGATGTGGCGTTGATGTAAGGCTCCGCGCTACAAACCTAAAGGTCCAGCGTTCGATCCCGGTCAGGGGAGATTTTAAAAAAATGGTTTTTGTCTAATTCTAAGTTATTTTAATTAAAGATTTAAATGTGTGTAAATAGTATGGTGTGTCACTCACACGATTTTCTCTTACCCTGCATTTTAATACTAAGATAGATAATTTCTGCTTTTTTGTTCACATTTCTATAAAAGCGTGTTCTTTAATTTTTTAAAACTATAATATTATTAATACTATCCATTATTAGTACCTTCTTTTCTACTACATTACCTTGCAAGATCCTTCTTTTATATGTTTGTAACAAGTTTTGCAGTCTAAAAAGCATTAAAATTAGTTATAAATAAAGTAGTATTAATAAAATAGTATAAATAAATTAAAATTATTTATAAAATTAGTTACAAATTTTATTATTTTTTTATAAATATAAATTAATAAAAACTATTCAAATACATTAAAATTATTTAACGTATTCAAGTTAACTAATTACCTAATTGACTTTTGTGGATTTTTGTGGTGAATTATTCAACTGTTTAGTTTTTGTTTTCATTATACTCATGAAAAAGTATTTATATATATATATAATAAATCATGAAATTTAGTAGAAATAAAACTTGAATCTTTTATAAAAAGAACTTCAAATAGAGTATTTATAAACCAGTGTGCAGATTCAGAAAAAGAAATATTATACCAAAATTGTGCTATTACATGTATGTATACATGCAATAGCACATGAAGAAGTGTTTTTTTTTTTTTTTTTTGAAAAAATAAGAATAATTGATAAATATATATCCTGTCAGAAAGCTTTTGAAAAGACAATGAATAAGTATAACAACAGAAAAGACAAAATATTGTATATTTTTAAAAGTTCGTGGAGTAGAATACCAAAAATATCGTAAATACCAAAAATATCCGGAATACCAAAAGTATAGTACAAATGGCATTGATGTTTGTTTAAACTGAAAACTCCTCACTTTCCCTTCTACCAAACAGTAAACAAATTACTGTTAGTTTTAAAACGAACTACTGCTATACTAAGAATAAAAGACGTATTCGTATTCTTTTGCGTAGCCTTCACTGAGAAAAAAAACATACCGCCTTCATCTAGAATGAATAAGTGGTCATTTTCTAAATTCCATTAACTAGAAATACAGATTTCCAAGCTATGCGAATAAGGCACGCCAATAAACTGAATAGACGAAATGATCGAGTATTTCTAGTCTACACATTTCTAGATGATGAAACAATAGTCTGAATATTCTGAATCTTTTGTATTGTGAGAAATTCTCGCTTAATTTTCTAGAAATGGGTAATAAACCAAGATTATAGTTGCTGAAACTCGCCTCTTGTATACGCATTTATTTGCATAGATTTTTAAATAACTTTTCCCTCGATAATATAGGCAAACGCTCTAGAATTCTAATAGGGGTTTCTAGAACTCGCTTTCAAAGGGGGACTAGAATTTATAAGGATGGCATGGAAATATTTTGTCTGGAGACACAATTTAGATTCTAGATGTCAGTTACAGAATCTTTTCTCAGTGTTGTACATAACCTTTAAATTTTATACGTACCACATAATATATTGAATTTAGCAAATTAAAACTAATATCACTACTGAGAATTCGATTGGAGCAATTTACATTAACATCACATAAAATATGCGAATATTTTTGTGTGGCTCTACAAACCTTTCATTAATTTAAATATACCTCATTCTATAGGAAATATGCTTTTTTTTTTTTTTTTTTTTTTTTTTTTTTGCATCTTAGTAATACATAGGAGTTTGGATGTGTTTTGAAAACTATAAATGTATAAAATATGATTTTGATAAACACCTTTCATAGACCGTCATATATCCAAATTCTTTTCTGAGTGTTTGTACAAAAACGAATATATTTATATCATTTTATATTTTTATATCAGTTTCGATGAAAAAATGCTACAGTTATCCCCCCCTGAATAATATACGTCATGTTCAAGAGATTTTTTTTTTTTTTCAAATGTTCAAGGACATAACAGTAGGAGTATAAAGACAATCAGACAGGTAAATAGAATTCAAAAATACTTTTTAACTGTTGAAAATTATTAAAACAAAAGAATGAATATATAAAACAAGGAGGACATAAGATAAATTCTATAATCTATTGACGTTTGCGCATAAAGCGAATTGGAATTAAAAGAAAATATTTAAACATTTTTGAGGGAATAAGAGAAATTAAAAGATTGTTCTTACTAAGAAATCTCACTTAAGCAAATTTCTCTATGCACTTCTGAATTATTATTCTCGATAGACAACTAATAATCGAAGTATATGCATGGAAAGAATGCATAAGAAAGTATGAATGTAGATCCAGTTACATACTTACCAGCCATCTCATTATGAACCGTACAATTTTTAGTACCCGCCTTTTTTTATTTTTTTTCACACCAGTCATTTTTAGAGTAATTTTATTCTTATTTGATCACAACAACATTTTGGGAGAATTATTCTAAAAATAAAGTGGTGTGAAAAAATGAGCGTTTTTTCATGGGGCGTTAACAATTGTACAGTTATTAATGAGATGGTTGGCAAGTATGCAATTATATAAAAATAAAAGTAAAAACAAAATGAAACTATCACCACTAAACGTATAAAAAATTTAATATAAATTAATGCGTCAAATAAAAGTAAGGATAGTTAACAGGTGAAACCTTTTAGTCTTCGAAATATGCTTAATGTATTCCGTTTGTTAAATGCCGGCAGTTTTACTGAGTATATTGAGATCAGTGTTATGTCATTCGAACATTGAATTTGAAGGAACTGTAGAAAAATTCACGGAACGACAAAAATATATTTTTGAGAAATATTCATTTGTACATGATTCTGCATATTCACATTGTACCTAAACTCTATCTCAAGTAAAATCTCTTAGCATGATATAATGTATCATTCCTTAAAATTCCGATTTTTTGGGAGAGTTATTTTGAAATTATTTATTATTATTATTATTAAAAAAACTGCCGAGAGGCTGTTGGCGTAACATTCTATACCACTGTTTTAGTAAAATTTTCTCTTTTTTATTGAATCGCACACACATCGTATAAAAATTGTATAAAAATTTTTTATTTATGAATAGTGGTAAAGACAGTTAGTGGCAAGAGCAACTGTGAAAATTAATAATTTCACAAAAGAACAATATTTTTGATCTGTCAAAGTAGCCCACAAGCCGTAATTGACTTCTTTCATAAAAGATTTGAATGCGAATCGTAGTTAATGTTAATGTTGACACAATAGGTAGTTTTATATTGTAATTCAAACTTAATGTAATTACGTCTTAATTAATCGCATCCAATATATTATCTAAATCTTCTTACTTTTCACTTGAGCTTTTACCTACACAATCTGTAAGAGATGAAGTACCGATATAAGATTTTATTCACTTCCAAATTGCCAGACAGCAAAATTAACTTCTCTCATGAATTTAGATTTGTAAACATCCATTCTTAAACTTTTGGGGGCAAGGACTTTTTGCGCATATAAAATCAACAGTCACCGGAATTTTTGAACAATATTAGAAAAGAAGACTCTAAGCTATTCAAGTAAAATTAAAAAGAAAGAAGAAATAAAAGTGGCGAGTATTTTGGAGTTGAGAATTAAAATTTGGGCTCCTGAAAGGGTTTTTAAGAGTTCTATAATATGCTTTCATTTTCCGCCGCTCCTCCATTTTATTTCACTTTAATGGAAATTTTTTAAGCAAATTTTCATGAAAAATTTTCAGCAGTGAGAATATTACTTTCTTCTAAACATGTACATAAAAGTCTGGTGTGAAACAACCACACGACTTCCATTACCCACTATTTCACGAATTATATGCATTTTTGAGAGATAATGCATATAATACGTGATCAGAAAACATAAAAGTGACCTAAAGAGAAAATCGTCAGAGCCATTTTTGAGATACCAACATTTACAAAAAATCAATTATTGACAGGAAAACAATAATTACATACAAAAGCATATTTAAACGTGAGTTAAAATGGCGAGTTTGAAAAAAATCCGTACAGCTGTTTTTAAAGGAACGCCCTTGGGAGACCTGAAATTGAGCTATTTATACAGGACGCGTATCAATTTTCCTGAACTAACCAACTATATCTTTCGAAAGGACATCTAATAGAGTGTTTATATAGCAAATTTGAAGAAAATCGTTAGAGCCGGTTTTGAGATACGGACTTACGGTCCCACTTCCGGTTTCCGATGTCCCACTTCCGTTTAAACTCAATTATTGACAGGAAAACAATAATAATTACATACAAAAGCATATTTAAAAGTGAGTTAAAATGGCGAGTTTAAAAAAAATCCGTACAACCGTTTTTAAAGGAACGCCTTTGCGAGGCCTGAAATTGAGCTATTTATACAGGACGCCTATCAATTTTCCTGAACTAACCAACTATATCATTCGAAAGGACATCTAACAGAGTGTTTATATAGCAAGTTTGAAGAAAATCGTTAGAGCCGTTTTTGAGATACGGACTTACGGTCCCACTTCCGGTTTCCGATGTCCCACTTCCGGTTTTTCAATTTTCACCAAAATTTGGAAATTTCATCTGTACACCAGACGTATTTCAATTCCAAAATTTCGTAGCTCTATCTTTATTAGTTTCTGAGCTACAGTAGCCAGAAGATTCTCCACATACATACACACACACACACACACACACACACATACATACACACTGACCAATTGCCAAAAACCACTTTTTTGGACTCAGGGGACCTTAAAACGTGTAAATCAGGTGAAAACCCGATATCGAATTTTCAGACCGAATACAATACTTCCATTACCTACGGTAGTAGGGTAATGGAAGTAAAAAGAAAAATATGGTCCCTTAAATTTTTTGATCTACGATTTTTCATGGATTTAGACATTTTGAGATTACTTAAATATGATTTGACCATTTTTGGAAAATATGTCTTTGTGTATCTCTTTTTGTGTATTGTTTACTATTTATTATTTTGTGGACGCTGTATCTTACGAACCAATTGACGGAATTTTATATAAATTTATATGGTGTTCTTTTTAGCTTTGGCGCATATCGGCTAACATGTAGCGATGTCGTCCCGATTTTTCAAAATAGTTAATAGGGCAGCACAGGACAAAACTTCATATAAATGTTAAAATTTTGAATTATTTTTAACTAATATTTATGAAATTAAAAAATGTTAAATGAATTTTTAAACCCTGTATCTTTAAAAAATATCTTTTTTTTTTTTTTTTTTTTTTTTTTTTTTTTTTTTTCCCGGGAAAGGGAAAAAAAAAAAAAGGTGAAAAATGCATTTTATAAAATAAAGGCACAAAATTGATTATTATTTATTTATTGGCATTTAGTGTTATACGTTTCTGAAATGAAAATCGGCTGAACTGACCATGGAAAATAGTTTTAATAAATAATTCGTACTGCGTGAGTTTTTATTGGAAGAACACAGAGGAAAGTTTTGTGATGGCCACAACATACACTAGTTTTCTGTGATGTATCTTTTTTCATTATATAAGACTTAATCTCTGTTAGGATATAAATTCCTTCTAACATAGTCTATTTCTATTGTTAAAAATCGTCCTTTATAATCAGTAATGAAATTTAGATAAGATGTAATGTTTTAACCCTTTCAGTCGCAGTGTTCCCGCTGATGGAACACCTAATTTTAATTCTCAAGTACAAAAGCTCATCCCGGAAACTTTTTAGCAAAAATTTACATTTATAACACAGCAGAAAAGGCCCTTATTTTTTTTAACATGAAAATTTAAAATTTCTTTTATTTTAATTTTGTTCGTAAATTCCGGTGGCAGTGTAATTTAAATAATCCGAATTACCCTGCGCCGCAAAAGGGTTAAGGATCATGTGACATTTTTTTTTTTTGGTTTATACCCAAACATCAAGCAACTAAAATAATTTTTAACGAGATTACGTATTTTAATCTCCTCCAAAAATATTTTCTATAAGAAATTTCTTTTATAGGTTGCATGCATCTGTTTGACAACTGGAGTTTTCTTTAGGCACACATGATAATTTTCCTGTAAGCTGCGTTTTCTTAGCTCCACCAAAAGCCGAGAGTTTCTGCTCTCAAAGTTGGGAGACGGAAAATGAAGTCCGTATACGATCCCAGCCCGCTCTAGTCGGCTTAACTGTTGGTAGTATTCTATAACTTTTCCAGAACTCGCAAATATACGGGGTAGGATTCTACAAAAAGATTTACGGGTAGGGCAGGTAGTTTCTTGCGTAGATTTATTTGTTTTTAACTAAACGTGTAATTATTATTTAAAATTTAAATTAGATGCAGCATTACTATATAAAAATTGTAAAAATAAGAGATTAAAAGATTTATACTGCAAAATGAATATTTACAGTTAATGTTTAATATAAATATGGAATACAATTTAAAGAAAAAGAAACGTTTATAGAAGATATTCGACTAGAGGGATTCTGCTTTTATTTGACAACAAAATTTGATTCCAATTTCTTTGTGAGGAAAACAAATACACATTTTAGAATTAAATTGAAATTATATATGTATATATATATATATATACAGAGAAAGAAATTCTGTGTGCCCTGATATACCTAATTAAATCAGCTTAAGTTTCTTCACAAATCCGATTTTTAAATTAAGTTTTGAAATCTCCTAAATTTCTAAGTCTTACATTTATCTTTATTGTTCAAGTGAGGATGAAAGTTCAGTGTGCAATCATCATACGAACAATCAATATGTTTCTTTTCTTTACTTTTTTTTTTTTTTTTTTTTTTTTTCTAAACTTTTTTTCTATTTTTTCCCGAACATTCTCTAACTAACAGACCACCCGGCCATCCATGATTTTAAATACTGACTAAAAGAATATATATATATATATATATATATATATATATATATTTTTTTTTTGATAAAATATTATTTTGCATGTGAAATATGTAATACTTCCCTATTCTTAAATTCTATTTTCTCCAGACATATAGTTTACCTAAAAACAGACTTAACAACGTTTAACTCAGCCAATTTACTTTTCTCTTCCCCCCTTTAATCTCATTTCTAGCCCCATTCGAGTGAAACCTATTCATGTAGTTTATCATTTCAACATTGAGTTCCAGACGCCATAACAGGTAGTCGGAAATCATCCATTATCCCGAAATTGCAACATGAAAAATGCGTGTCTCTGTGTTCTTCTTCAGTGATGTTTACTACGCTACTCCCGAGTCGTTACATGGCACCGAAAAGTCCATTAAATTCTCTAACCGAGTGAGATGACACACGCGAAACGCACTCAAGTGACAAGAAAAGTGCCTATTTAGAAAATAAAGTCCTTTTTCAAGCACCGACACTTGTAATGTGATTTTCCATGTGTGAGAACATGTGGGTTTCAACGCTGAATCTTTAGACAGGTTAAATCTAAACAATCAAATTGTGATTTAAATAATTGGAATTGTGGATTTTATTTTATCGATTCTTGCTTTTTAGTGCAGCGGTTTAAAAATGAAATAGCATTAACGACATTATTTTTAAAGTTGTCAGAGATGTACTGTTTTTCTTCTATTATTATTCTCTAGTTAAGTAGTGTAAGATTTAAGTTTGTGTATAAAGAAATCGATTAGGATTGATATTCTCACGCTAATAAACGTTTTAAAGCAGGGGTCGCGAATATTTCGGATTTCACGGACTACTAAATTCATAATTTAAAATACCATGAAACCAGACGATAAGTGGAGCTGCTATTATTTAAGAATTACCTTTTTCGGCAAACATTTTTTGGACAGATTATCATTTCATTCTAGATTAGCAGGTGGCAGTACCAAACAATACTATCAGTTGTAAGAAAAATTAATTAATGAAAAAAAAAAAAAAAGAAAACTTAATCAAAAATTCAAAAATTGGGCAAGACACTGAAAGATTTTATTTGGATTTGGAGGATCTAACTCACGAGCTTCCCATTTTTAGCCTTACGCGATAACCATCTGAGCTAATGGACCACGGGGAGTCCCTTTACTTTTATGTTTTTGTTTTTAGAGACCACACCATTTAAGAAATTTATAGATTTTAATTAATTTTTAAAAATAATCAAAATTTTGGAAATCGGACTTCGAGGTGTATGAGGAGAGGTTAATACGGAATTCCATGCAAAATTCTGTACCTCTGCGGTCAGCTGTTTGGATATACACAGATACACAAAGAGGCGGGCATACACACATATACATCTAATTTTATATATGTAGAGATAAAATACTACAAATGATTGCTTTATTATAAGAAAACCAAAAATGTTTATTTAATCGCATGTAATCTGTTTAATATAAAATAACACAAATGCTTGTTTTATTACAAGAAGACCAAAAATGTTTATTTAATCATAATAAATATACGTAAAAATTGTTTAATATATGTAGAGATAAAATAATACAAATGATTGCTTTATTATAAGAAAACCGAAAATGTTTATTTAATTACATATAATCTGTTTAATATAAAATAATATAAATGCTTGTTTTATTACAAGAAGACCAAAAATGTTTATTTAATCACATATAATCTGTTTAATGTAAAATAATACAAATGCATGCGTGTTTTATTACAAGAAGACCAAAAATGCCTATTTAATCATAATAAATATACGTAAAAATTACTTAATTAAAATAAAACAATAAAATTAGTTACCGCATAATATTTTAACCAAAATTAAATTTATTTAAATATTGCCCATTTTTAGTTTAAGGATTTTTCCTTCATCTTCAAAACCTTTTCATTGATTTTGGGTCCAGTAATGTTGCTAAAGGATAGAAAGCGAATTTCATTTCAATGTTTTGTAATTTTATCCATCTTTGTTAACACTTGCTTTTCTAAGTTAGGGTCATTTTGACCCCTTTTGGAAGTTCGAATAAGGAGGCCTGACTTTATTGGCACGTAACATAATTGTGAAAGTGCGCTAATTTGTCAGAGATAGCAAACTCTCAAGAAAGTGATTTGTACATCGTTTGTGCGCAAAGTAAAGGGATTTGGTACATCTGTGCGTGGGGAAACATCATTTGAAAATGTATTTTCAAATAAATGTTATGTCGTACAAAATTTTTCGGAAAAGTTCACTAAACCTTTCATTCAGGAATATAAATTTTATCACTTGTTGTATTTTAGTAATATAATGATAAAGAGGCGTGATGAAGGACGTGATTAACTTCAATCGTTTGAGAAAAATGTCCGCAACATCACGAGCTAATGATTCAGTTTAAATTCTCACATATTAATATGTAAATTGACAGGAAAAAAACATCTTGCCAACACAAAAGCGGACAAAAATGTAAAAAATATCCCAAAAATACATATATATCCCAAAATAAAAAATCTCAAAACATATATATATATATATACATACATTTGTTCGCTTTAGTCATTTTTTTCCATCTAGAAATTGGAGAAGTAAGTCCTGATGTCAAGGTCTAACTACGCCTAAATATCTGTATATGACAGGAAAATATTATCATTAAAACGTTATAATTAATACCAGAAAATAAAATTACTAAAAATAATATAAGAAGAAGTAAATCAAATATGATATATACTTTCTTAAATACTAGAAAGGTTATCCACTAAAACGTAAAATTTAAACGATATAAATAGGACCATGTAAAATTCATTGGCTAAATATCAAAGTGTCACAACATGTGAACCCTAATTTCTGCATTGTCGATTTTCATACAATTTTGCGATTAGTTTTTGCATTGAAATTTGTGTTCTAAGTAATTTTCTTTGATTAATTTTCGTTTCACTTCGGGTATTGGGAAGTCTAATATTTGAAAACTATGTTTTATTATGATTTTATGTTTTTAAACTATCTCTGAACATATTTAGAGTTTTGTTTCATAAGCCGAAAACATTGTCGCTATATTATGTAACCAGTGGAATGTTACAACTTCTAAACGATACAGAAAGGCGCCATAATGGAATATTTGTCAAACGCGCCAAGCGGAACCTTTAAGCAAATTTTCTCCAGTAACGTCTTGATCTTAGGACTGGTAGCTTGAATACATCATAATGAATCCATTTTAGTGTAACCACGTTTCGCCCGCCTAGCATAGATGACGATTCGGAAGGCTTGGAGGGGGTGCCAAACTGACCAATAGGTAGGGATTTAATAAACATTCAATCATCCCTTAATGCTATTTTCTCTCAGCCACGAAGGTTTTCATCTTTACTTTAACAGTCGACTGGTGAGTCAGCACCTGCGCAGAGGCTCCCATGATTACAAGAAACATGATTGGAGAATATATGAAATATCGTGGAACAAAATAAATTTTATCCATTTTTAATAATAGTTCAATACATGAAATCAATTGTGCGAGTATGAGCGATTCATAAAATTCTGAAGTTGAAACTGAAATAAATAACCATTATAACCTATAATAAAATATTATATATATATATATATATATAAGATTAGATTTTTCTGCAGACCATCAAATTTTTTCGAAACTAGTAGTGGTCCATATATTACTGGTTGACAATTTCTCTTTTAAAAGACTTAAAGGAAATAGTGTTTGACGTGAAAAGTGAGCGTAAAAATGTCTTCTTAAACGTTATTAAATCTCTCGGCACAACACTTTGTATCATTGTATGAAAACATTTTACTTTTCCGAATTTTTTAATAATTTAATTCTATTTTTGTTTTCTTAATTTAAATTCACGAATCTTAATATATATAAATCTCGTGTCACAATGTTTGTCCTCAATGGACTCCTAAACCACTTAACCGATTATAATAAAATTCGCACACCATGTGCAGTTCGATCCAACTTGAGAGATAGGATAGTTTAAATCTCAAATTATAGTCGCAATTTTAATTTATTGCTAATTATTTGTCTGTTATTATTTGACAGTCACAATTATCTGTTAACTCCAAATGATTCTAACAGATGTCGATACCTTTCGACTGGGTTGAAATGAAAGCTGAAATATATTTGGTGCTGCCATCTACACAAAGAATCTTCAACTTTTTAACCTATTAATAAATTTCGTATAATTCAATTATTTCCACTTTTTAAATTTTTGGTGTTAGCATAGCCGGCCACGTGTTACTTAGACTGAAGTGTAAATTGAATTCATATTATAATGAAGATAATACAGTGAAATTAATCCTGTTTTTTACTTATTTGTGCTTCATTGATCAAAACTTTATAATTTAATATATATATATATATATCTTTATATATAAAATTTATTATGTTTGTCCGCGATGAACTCCTAAACTAATGAGCCGATTTTAATGAAATTTGGACACTGTGTGCAATTTGGTCCAACTTGAGAGATAGGATAGTTTTTATTGCAAAATTCGCCTCCCAAAAGGGGGGGGGGAGGGGCCAAAACGTGATTTCACAAACAAACAAACAAACAACAACAACCAAAAAAAAAAAAAAAAAAAAAAAATAGAAATGCAGATAGACTGTTCAAAATTGGTATAGAGAGGTTTTAGAGGCCTGCAAATCGAATGAGGATATTTTCGAAAGTGTAAAGTTATTAGGAGGGGCGGGTAAGGGGGCGGAGGGGCAAAAAAATAAAAATAGAGTTACATCGCTAAAAATTGGTACATAGAAGTTTTTGATACGTACAAATCGATTGCAGATATTTTCGAATTTGTAAAATTATTAAGAGGAGCGGGAAAGGGGGGGGGCAGAGGAGCAAAATATAAAAATGGAGTTAGATCATTCAAAATTGGTGCATAGAATTTTTGATACCAACAAATCGATTGCGGATATTTTCGAATTTGTAAATTTATTAGGAGGGGCGGGAAGGGGGGCAGAGGGGCAAAAAATAAAAATATAGTTAGATCGTTCAAATTGGTGCATACAGGTTTTTGACACCTACAAATAAACTGTAGATATTTTCGAATTTGTAAAATTATTTAGAATAGTGGGAGGGGGGGGGGAGGGCAAAGGGGCAAAATAATAGAAATAAGAGTTAGAACTTTGAAAATTAGTATTATTAAGTTTTAAGGCCCGATAAATCGATTGCGGATATTTTCGAAAGTATAGAGTTATTAAGAAGGGCGGGAACGGTGGATGAAGAAACGGTGCGCATGGTTTGCGCAGGTATACACTGCCGCAGGCAGTGGGGGTCCGAACAGATTATTCCACCAATGAGAGAAGATTTTTTTGTATTTTATATCATTTTCCTTTCGATAATATATGGATTCATTATGAGTGTCGAACATTTTTCCCGATCAGATTTTTTTTTTCTCTTTTTTTTTCACATGTTAAAAATTAATGCAATTTTGAGAATTCTTTAATTATAGTGAATCATTTAAAAATAGGGACCAGCGAAGCGGGCTAAGTCTGCTAAGATCAAGGATGTTATCAAGGATGGTCTTTATTCGTAAATAATAATTTTAATATATTGAATATTTTACTACATTATAATTCAACGTATAACATAGCCACAGCAACGCGTGGCCGGGTCTGCTAGTAAATGAATAAATTTCACACACAGCACTTGAGATAACACTTACATAACTCATATGCATGGTTTATCTTAAAATTGGAGTAATTAATTGAAATAACCTGTTATACAAATAGGAATAGAATTTTTGAAATGCAAATTAAAAGACTGGGTCATGAAGCTGGAAATTAGAATTTTCTCTTGAAATATATAATCGCATATTTGAATAATACACGCAGAATATATAAAATGTTAGATGCCTTCATGTACGTTCTTTGTATTTGTTACATCGTAGGCTTGTATACTGTGAGGAATAAAATTCCTTAAAGTAAATTCAAACTGTAAAACTAATTAACGGATGCGCAAAATGAACAAGCATTTTTTCTTTATTTGATAAAATACAATTTAATTTATTAAATATTCTAAGTATGTACGAAATATATTTTAAGGGACCATTCATAAGTTACTGAAATTAATGATCATATAAGAAGTAAGTGAAGTGGTCAAAAATACGTCCAGTGGTGAGGGTAAAAAATATACGTCTTGACTTATTGTATTTTGGTCAAAAAGTACCATATGATGGCTGGTAACATAAATCTTTATGACGTTACATTTTTCATGCTCACCAAATTAAAATTTTAGAGATAACATAGTTGCAGTTTGTTATGTATATTACACGTATAATTTTTTGAAAAAGCTTTCAGAAAAATACAGTGCAAACTGTTATTCAAAAAGGCAAAAATCCGCGAACTATTTTATTCCCGAATCCATTTTATATGTCCTCCTGGCAAAAACGCTCCCACAAAGCGACTTTTTTCTTCAATGAACAAAATGTAGATATGTAAAAAACACTCCCTTTTTTATATACTTACATTAAAAAACTTATTAACTACTAAGAACAATTTGCGTTTATACTTGTGAGAAATTTTGTAAAATGTTGATAAAGAATGACTGTTCGTTAAAACAAATCGTTTCATCTGCCGAATATAAATTTTATTTTTTCATTTACCAATTTCATTTTTTATTTTACGATTATGATTTTAATAAAAAAATGTCTACCAACTTCTTTTTTATGTAACTGCATGTAAGTACCGCCAAAAAAAAAAAAAAAAAAAAAAAAAACTAGTATGTTGTGGCCACCACATGACTTTCTTCTATATAATTTTACACAAAATTTATTCAAATTGTTTATTAAATTATCAAATTATGTTTCTTTATAAGTGCAGACAATTTTTATCTGACAGAATTATATCACTAAATGCCGAAAGAAAGACATTTTTTTGCAATTATCAGAAGAAATTGTTTTTTTTTTTTTTTCTAAGTTTTTTTTTTCGTTAAAAGTAAAAAAAAAAATCGATAACTTTGTTTTAAATTATTACAAATCTACAGTTCAACCATTCATTTTACAGGTATTGACGAGATCTTTCGAAAAATACCCAAATTGAAAATTTACTCCCCCACAAGCACAATTTTTTTCCTAGATAACTACTACTATTATCAATAATTCATATTAATTTTACATTCACACGATTAAAATAACTCTCATTATGTACATTTATACGAAATTTTGTCCTATACTGCCATGTTAAAAATTTAGAAAAAATGCGATCACAGCGCCACCTGTGGAGCGAATGATCCCCAAATCTAGTCAGTACCCGTTTATGTCAAGGTCCAACTAAATACCAAGTTTAGTTAAATTTCGTTCATTGGTTCGTGAGATACAGCGTACATAAAATTCGTGATACACACACACAGACAGACATTTTCTAAAAACAGTCGAATCGTGTTCAGGACACACCAAAACGTGCAAATCCATCGAAAACAGGAATTTGAAAATTTTCGCGAATCCAATACTTTCTCTATATATACATACAGAAGAAAGTAAAAAAGTTTTTTTCTGTAGCAAAAAGTAATAATTAAAAAAAAAAAATCTATATTGTGCAGTGACACCTATAAAAATTAGGGATTTTTCCTCTCGTATCCGTATATTATTAATTTAAATTAAGGTTGACTGATCCAAATTCATCATTTGAGATAAAAATGTTTCCACCACTTGTGTAAAGTGCCTTTTAAATCGGTTTTTATAATCATTTTCATTCAATTTTGTGTCCTCTAAAATGACCTCTTTTTCAAAATTGAATGTCTTCTATTTTCTCATAAAATAAAAGACATTGCGTAATTTCTCCTCTTTTTCAATAAAAATTCTGGTCACCTTATACGTAAAAAATAGTGTGAGTTAATCATATATTGTGGCGAGTAACTTTTTTTTTTCAGCGAGTGTAAGCTAAGTTGAAATTTCGGGCCCTGTATTAGAATATTTATCCATCTTTTTGAGAGAAAACAAATTTCATAATATGTGATAATATTTATCACACATTTACTTAATATACATCACCGTAATATGTATTAATTTTTTCTTAAAATTAAGCTGACTCTTTTTTTCCCCCTCAAAACTGATCGTTTTGAACAAAGTAATTTTAAAAATTTCCTTCCCTTTGTTGTTATTTGAACTCATGTAAATTGTTTCCCGAAAGAAAAATTTTTGATGTAGTTTTCCTTAAAATATAAAGAATAAATTAAAGTGTAATGTAGGCGAACAAAAAATAGAAGTTTTTGAATACACATACAGGGCAATGAATAGGAAAGTTAGATTAACGTTTTATTGGACTATTTCTTGCACATTGGACCGCCTTTTGCATGGATAACAACACGTATTCGTGAGAAAAATGATTCTACAAACTTCTGGAGTGTATTTACATTTAGAGGATAGCATACTTCGTCTACACAGACTTTATTATCATATAAATTGGATAGAACAGGGGATTGCTATAGGATGCGTCTTTCCAACAAGTCGCAAGCATTTTTCTCCTTTAGATTATTTAATTAACTTCATATGATTAGATCCCATAGAACTTTATTTGTCTAAATTTTTTCGTGTTTCACTGTAAAAGAACTATAATTAATAAGCCCGTTATTTCTCACGATGGTCATATCCTACAGTAAAGCAGTGTAACATGCATCAGACTTTGTATTTTAAACAAAGTAACATTAATAAAACGAGCGTCAAGTAATTTAAGTCCATAAACATTAGTTTATACGTTTTCTATTTTGTATCCTTGTAAATAATAATAATAATCTATATAATATTTCTCTAACGTGGACCAGATTCAATTATTTTTCATCGAAACGATACGATACGCGAGGATAAAAAAATAATACTTATACATGAACAATATTTAAGCACGCAGACGTAGCTCAATGGACTAATAAGAAAAAATGACGACATTTGTCTGACGAGATTATTTTACGAAAAAAATGTATTTTTAACAGTTGTTTCTTCAGAATCTTTGCAAGCGTCGTTTTAAACCTAACAATATTTTAAAGATATATACAGAATATGAACTTTTGTGTCATAAATTGAATAAAAAACACAATCATAGAAATATAATCAAAATAGGAATTATTTTATTTTATTTTATTTTATTTATTTATTTATTAAAAAAAAAAAAAAAAATAGTAAAAAGTCATCGCCAACATGACGACAAAAATTTAAAAGGCGTCGTAGGAGTCCTATATTAAAATTGTACTGCCTGTGGAAGTATGAAAATTGGGTCGTGAACCATGAATTTTATTTGGAAATCTTTCTTTGAATGATTTTGGTTTTGTACAATATAAATTTGGTTTTATTAATAATTTGGCTTCTGGTCAATTAAAATTTTAATTAAGTGGTGAAATTGGTATAACATTTATGAGTTTCAAATTTTAAAGGTAAATAAGAAAAATAAAATAAAATGCGAACATTTCGCACGGGTTTGCTAGTAATAATAGTAATAATAATAATAATTACACTCATGAAAACTTACAGTAAGAGAAATGATTCCTTGAATGAACAAAAATTTCTGCTTAAATGAGTTCAATAAAAATTTTGTTTAGATTAGCAAAACAGTTTTGGTTGCAATTCTAACTAAATTATTTAGTTTTTATAATAAAGAATTGCTTTTAATTAGAAATATAGAAAAATTATAGTAAAGTTAAACAAAACACTTTGTTAATACATGCAAATACAAAGAAATTTTGTTAAAATTTTCTGAATTTTTGTTAACAATATCTTTTCTGTTGTCATAACAAGATTGATTTTTTATTTCTAATGAAAATTTAGTTTACAACAACAAAATAACCTCAATTAAACACACTTTGTAGCTTTAATCAAATTTTTTTTTAGGTATTACACAGCTCTTGTAACGATGATCTTACTATATATGATGATATGATCGATAAACCTATCTAATTTTATCTTAATTAAATCAGGTTGGATGTTACAGTACTTCAAATAATTTGAGCCTGTAGGCCTTTATGAAAAATAAATGTCTGTGTCCATGTAATAGAATTATGTCTCACACTCATGAAAATCTGTCGAGTTGGTGATTTTTAGCATACCTACCAATTTTGAGCTTTGTCGAATAAAGCATTTAGCTGTTATCATGTTGACATACACACATATACACATTTATAGATACATCATCGTAAAAATTGAATTCAAGAAACCTCGAAACGTTAAGATACTCTAAATTCTCAATGAAAAATATTTTCATAATTGCGACAGTATTTCTTTGATATGTTTCCAAAACGTGCTTTTGCCTTATATGTAAATCCAAATAATTCGGCATCCATATAACTTGAATAACTATTAAAAAAAAAAAAAAAAAAAAAGAAGAAGAAGAAAGAAAGAAAGAAAAAGGTTTTCATATAGTATGGTGAAAATTTTTATTTACTGATATTTTTAATAAATATGTAATTTGAAAGAGAATGAGAATTAAACATATATATATAAAATTAACTCTTTCCTAATCTCAAATCCCAAACCTTTGACATTATCTTAATAATTATCCCGGAAACATAAATACATGGAGATAATAATAGCTCTGATTTTGTTTATATGAGAGTAATTTTCTATTAAACAGAGAGCGATATAGTCAAAGTTCATTTATTTCGCTCATTTATTTAATAATGAGAAAAACGAATTCATGAACGTTTAACTCTGTTTCTTGGAAATTTTGTTTTCAGTTAATTGTATTTCAGTCGTCAAATGAATATCGTCAAAATCAAAAACAAAACAGAGAAGCTTCAGCGTTATTGTTATTATTATTATTATTTATCATAATAATTTCCTAAAAAGTGGATAGAGAAAAATATCAAAGATCATTAAAATGGAGCTGAAAAACAAATTCAAGATCATTAAATTCTGTTTTAAAAAGTTTCAATTCCAGGAAATCGTATTTCCTATATCATCAGCATCAATTACAAATTAGCGAAGCTTCAATATTTATTATTATTATTATTATTATTATTATTATCTGTATAAACAGAAATTGGGAAAATAAAAAGAGGAAGTAATAAGAAAAATAAAGTGGTAAATAATTGGAAATTGAAAGGGGAAAATCAAATTCGGAAATATTAAATCTTATTTCCAAGATGTTCCATTTCCAGTTGATCGCCTTTCTGATATCTTCAGTGCCAACAACAAAATCGTGGAGCACCACTATTTTACATTGAATTATAATAATTTTCTAATAAACGGATAGCGATGCAATCAAAGTTCGTTTATAAAATTTATAAAGCTGAGAAACGAATACAAAAACATTAAATATCATTTTCAGGAAGTTCCATTTCCAAAAATTATATTACACTTCTCACACACCATAAAATGGAATGAAATACGTCAAAAATTCGTGTATGACGATAAGTTTAGAAATATGAAAAACAAGTTCAGGAAAGGTTAATCGTATTTCTAGAAAGTTTCCTTTTTAAAAAAATTAAATAGCAATATTCCAATCTTTTTATTTATTTACTTATTTATTTAAAAATAGTAACACTCGTTCGATAAATTTGCGCAATAATTCTTCTCTTGCAAATGGCAGTGTTTCGTATTTTTTCTTCTCCAATAAAAACAAAGAAAGAATGTCAGGAATATTTCAATAGGTAAATTTGGCACATATAGAGGGAAGTGTATTATGCAGATAATTTGATGAATGGAGGTCTTGCATTGAATTTAATCATGATCACGAAGTAGAAACGTGATCTTTTGCAGATGGCATTCTCCCGTTTGCTGTGGTTGGACAATATGCTCATGTTTTTGCTAAAGAGTTTATGAGATAACATCGTTTTGATCAACTGGTTCAGAATAAATTTAGAAAATATTTCACGGCCAGAAGATTCAAACTTGCTCTAGTAAACTTCCCAAGAACTATTCTGGCAAACAACGTATGTCTGGCAAACAACGTATGGAAACGTATAGCAAACGTATGGCAAACCGCTGTCTGGCAAACAACGTATGCAAAATATAATAATACTTACATATATTCATATATCCATATATATATATATATATAAATATATATATATATATATATATATATATATATATATATATATATATATATATATATATATATATATGTAAAAATAAAATTAATATCTCCTTAATCTGGATAATTAATTTAATTTAATTATTATTATTTATTAAGAATTTATAATTTTAATTATATATTTCATTCGGGTTTAGATATTGCATCAGCCTTGCCACGTGTCGAAAAAGATGATTGCGTAAGATTCCCAAACCTTTGTCCATCTGTCATTACCATATAAGGTTATAAAAAGTAAACGTAAAGCTAAAATGTACATGTACTACCATGTAGACGTAGTCTATTGGTCTATATCTACTAGCTTGTATATTTGGCACTTCGGAGTTAGCCACTGAACAATAAAGATGTATGATATATTAGCTCATGGAATTCGTTTAATTTTTGATTATTCAATGTTTATTAATTTCAAGTAACATGCGAAAATAGAATGTTACATATATATATATATATATATATATATATATATATATATACCATAATCTATACGAAACATTTTTTTAGCGTATTAACAATAAATATCAACTTCATTGGGATTTGCGTAGTACAAAGTTATTTATATATAATTTATAAAAATATCTCTGAAAACTCAATGCATTGGAATTCTTTTGGATGTCCATCTACTTCTACACAAACTGGTTGTGCTATTAATGTCATTTAAAATAGATAACATTAAACGGGAAACATAAATAGCATATATTTCTTTAAAGAAAATCTAAAGGCGTACAGACAGACAAATGGACAAAAATACAGACCGACAGACGAATTCAAATCATAATCAGCCTTGATTTTTGTTTGAAAGTGTTAAAAATGCTTAATAAAAATAAAAATGCAATTACAGCAATTTCCAATATAGCCCTTATGTATCTGAATATTTTTGTGTGGTACTGTAAATCTTAATAGTAATTACACTTATAAGCTAAAGAAAGCATCTTCTTGTTCATAAGAATAATAAATTTTAATTTCGTTAAGAATCTGTGCAAAATAAAGTATTAAATATGGTTTATAAAAATGCATATAATAGAACGGTGTATTTTCGAATACTTTCAGGTGTCCCTGTACAGAAGCAAATTGTGTTGTTTACTTCATTTTCATTAAGACATTTCCAATAGTAAACTTGAATAATATATATATATAAATAAATAAATAAATAAATAAATAAATATATATATATATATATATATATATTTCTGAATCTACAACATTAAATATAAAACATAGACTAATAAGCATTAGGTTCTTACAACAAATAAGTTTGATCATCGAATTCATCGTATTGAAATCCCGACTAAGGTACCAAATTAATAATATAAGAAAGAAAAATCATAAGAATCGAATGTATTATAAAATAATTTCCAACTGTATCTATTCATTACACCATCTACAGTCGGCTGCAAAATTATTCGAGCACTAGCAATAATCCTTGCCAAAAAAGAGTACACTTAAAACAGCTTTGTTAAATAAATCCTTGTCGAGTCATGTTCTTAATCAGTCTAAGAACATGATTCGACAAGGATTTACTTAGCAAAACAGTCTTAAGTGTACTTTTTAAATATAGGAATTATTGGCTAGTGCTCGAATAATTTTGCAGCCGACTGTAACATTTAATGTATTTTATCTTTGGAATGACAATCTAAAATAGATATTGTTTCAGATTGCGGGGAAGGGGGAAGGGGCTAAATAAAAAAATCTACATTTGTAGTTTTACTTTTTAAAAAATATGAGCTTTGTATATTACTAAAACAGAAAAAAAAAATTACTGATAACGACGTCAAATTTTTTTGTCTCCTCGTGGGTCTTCAGCATATGAATATTGTCCGAATACTCCAAGGGACACATTTCTCTTGGTTAGAAATTTCTATCGCCATAATTAACTAAGTTATCAATTAAAAAACACTCGGGTTAACAAAGGTACTCTTTTACCAATTTGAAAATAGTTTCTCTTATTACATTGCTTTTTCTGTCACTGACGTCATTTTCCACAGGGAAATTAAAATGCAATAAATAGTGTAAAAATAAATAAATAAATAAATAAATAAAACTAAATGTCAATGTTGCTTTTGATGAAATACAAATTTATCGTCTTCAAACAAATAAAAACCGTTATTTTACATATTTTCAACGAAAAAATGAATTTAGGATTGTAATTAATCCTCTGAAGACACTTTTTTCTACTTTTAGGATATCAAAATTTTTAATGGCAATTTCTTATGTTCTTTATGAACTTTTTTATATGTTCATTTTTTTGTATTCGGTCAAATTTTCTATACCAATTTTTCACCTGATTTACATGTTTTAACATCTTCTAAGTTCAAAAGAGTGGTTTTTGGAAATTGGGCAGTGTATATATGTGTGGGAAATCGTCTGACTATCATATCTCCGAAACTAATAAAGATAGAACGATGAAACGTCAGAATTATAACAGGTCTAGAGCTTAGAGGGTTTTGCTTTGGGCAAAATTAGAAAACTGGAAGTAGGACCTTAGGTCCATATCCCAAAAACGACTCTAACGATTTTCGTCAAATTTGCTTTTTAAACCCCCTTTTAGATGTGCTTCTTATGTATTAGTTGATCAGTTTAGGAAAATTAATAAACATCCTGTGTAAATACGTCAGTTTTAAATCTCACAAGTACTTTTCTTTAAATAATATTATAGTTTTAAAAAATTAAAGAATACGCTTTTATAGAAATGTGAACTAAAAAGCACAAAATATCTATCTTAGTATTAAAATGCAGGGTAAGAGAAAATCGTGTGAATTACACATCATGATATTTACATAAATTTAAATCTTTAATTAAAATAATTTAGAATTAAACAAAAACCATTTTTAAATAATCTTCCCTGACTGGGCTCGAACGCTAGACCTTTAGGTTCGTAGCGCGGAGCTTTACCTCACAGCCACAACGTTCACGTAGGGAAAGTCTTTTTTTTACAATATAGATTTTTTGTTTGCTCCCAGAGCGGTTACAAACATACAAACATACATACAGGTGAAGCTAATAGAAGCGTGTTAAAAAAAGACTCAACGGATTTTCTCCAAATTCGTTTAATTAACTCCCTTTTATGAGTCTTTTCGTACGTAACAGCTAGTTTTCGGTAAGCAGAGGAATCTGCCAAGTTTCGGTGAAACGTGCAATGTCACCAAAAATCATTAATGGCTCAAACAATTTTTTTTTCCAAATTTGCTGCATAAACGCTTGTTACATGAGTGTCCTTTCATATGTGTTACTTGGTTACTACAAAAAAAAAAAAAAAAAAAAAATGACAATCGTTCTGTTAAATAAGTAAGTCAGTTTCAGATCTCGGAAATTGGAACTTCAAAAAAATGGCTCTACAGGTTTATATATATATATATATATATATATACATGTCTTTATAGAGTATGTATTAGTTTGATCTTACATGAAAATTGTCTGATTTGCTCAGTCAATTTTATGTCTGCAGGCCATACTATATCCAAAAAAAGAATTAAAAATTTTGTTCAAACCAAGAGTAAACATTAGTTTCGTAAAAATTTTCGACTTCGGGTTTTTGATGTATATACACGTTTTGAGAGTTCTAAAACATGATTTAACCAATTTTAGAAAATGTCTGTCTTTGTGTGTATCACATAAATTTCGTGGCAACTATAGTTTAGGAACTACTGCACATAATTTTCTTATGTTATGTGAAAGATAAAGATATAAAAATACGCTTCAAAGCATACTTTGCATAAAATATCGTAAAAATGTAGTAATGTCGTGCATATTATCGTATATTATCATGTACTAATGTTTTTTAAAATCGACTTATCAGTCCCTGTACGCGAACAACTAACGCTATTTACACTATTTTCAACAGATAACACTGCTCGGCTTGAAAATTGCCCCCAACACCATTTTTGCAAATTCTTATATAAAATGACCTCCTGAATCCAAATATGACGCCAATTTTGCCCTATCACCCACCGTTTTTTAGGGATAGCCCCCTATTTTTATCCCTTTTCGGTAATTTTATGACTATAAATTTTATTTTTAAGGGGAAAAAGGAATATTTTAACTGTTAAAAATCTTCTGAGGGGTTACAGAGTTGGAAAATTCTAAAACATGAACATTTGCGGCAAGGGGAAAATTTAGGGGGGGGGGGGGATTTGCCACTGAAATTATGTATTACATTTCTTATATTTTTTTAATCTATTATTAATGTTATTTATTAAACATTATATATATATATTTATTTTTAGAGTTAAATTAATTCTTTTTCATTCTCCAAATCAAATTCATGTCCATAAAATTACCGAATAGTGATAAAAATTGGGGGAGGGGTGGTGTCCCGAGAAAACGGTGGTTGACTGGGCAAAATGGGAGTCATATTAGGATTCAGGAGATCATTTTACATAAGAATCAGCAAAAACGATATCAGGGCTCGAATTTTTTTTTTTCAGCGCAGTGTAATATGCCTCAGAGAAATTAATTTATTCGTGCTCTGATATTCCTTATTATTTTTAGAATGCCTTGAAACTGGTATATGTTATTCAGTAATAGCAAGTTATAAACGTTTTTCATAATTGTTGGAAAATGTTTTAAAAACATCATTTACTCTTCGTTCAATATAGCCCTACCAGTAGCCGAGGGGTTCTGCTCTCAAAGTTGAAAGCGAGCGGTGCCTGTTTCGATCTCGAACGCTCTCATAGGCTTAGATACTCGGAAGTTTTTTGTAGTTGTCTCTAAAACTCACGTAAATACGGGTTAGAGCCCCTCAGAATGTCTTCACGGATGGCATTTCACCCAGGCACAGGGACCTAACGCTTTCAATCGGCCCTAACCCACATAACCACAAAAACCAATCAATCACAACTATGAATATAAGTCTTAGTGAAACACTGTCAATACTTTTTATACACTATTAAATAAATATGCATTACATGCATTATAAATACAATTATATCTAAAAGAAATCTTGAAATGGTAGAATGATAGCTATGGTACATAGTATATAGAGGAAGATTATTTGAAGTGTGATGTACAATTTTCCGCTTTTTTGAAACAACCCCTTAATATTTGTCGAAAAGTGTTCGAATTTTCAAATTGCAATAATCCGAGAACTTTTCACCTAAAAAGATGCAATTTTTTTCTTTTTATTCATTTTTTGGATAGAAGATAATATTTTTCTGAATATAACTCGTAGGAAAGGAGTGATTGTAAAAAAATTAAATTTTGCACTTTAATTTCTATATATACATATTAAATAAATATATATATATAATAAAACTCCTTGTACAAAAAATGCCATATCTAAAATCTGCTCTTGATTTGAACCAATTTTGTAAATGGAAACATATGTATCTATGACTCTTAGTTTAAGATATTATTGCTATAACATCTATTTTGAATCACCCAGTATGTAAAATTTGTGAAATGGGTGATGGAAACAATGTAGTTGTTACACACCAGATTTTTCTAATTACTTAGTACGTAGGAAACAAGAAAAATTATGCTTATCTTCTTATTGTAGCAATTAAGGAGGATTTAGTAAAGCGGTACTTTAGTACCATTTGTACGTAAATTTTGAAAAAGATCAAGGCATTGAATAAAATGTAAAAAAATATTTATTTTTCCTACAATTAGTCGTAAATTCTTAAGTTAATATCTATAAATTGATTGTAACACAGATGAAGATTGTGGAAAATGCTAATCAAAAACAAAGACCTATAAAATTCTTCCTCGAATCAAAACCACAAAGTATAGTAATACCATACATTGTTTGTGTTTGTGTTTTGGGATTAATTGCCTTCTTCACTCACCGCCGCCAGAAGCCGAAGCTAATGTTATTCTATGGGAAATTTTTCTTTGCAAATAACTTATTAACTAATACATTTTTTTAAATTCTGTTTTCACATTCAGAAAATTCCCAGCTGTTAAATTGACGGACCTTTTTTTAAAAAATATTATTTTATTTTTTTATATTTTATTTTGAAGCTGCAAAATACGAATTTTCAATATGTGAATTTTTTTCATTTGGAAATTTCAAAATAAAATATTAAAATTTAAGAAAATACTTTTTTTTAAAAAAGGTCCGTCCATTTAACAGTTGGGAATTTTCTGAATGTGAAAACAGAATTTACAAATATGTATTAGTTAATAAGTTATTTGTAAAGAAAATTTCCCCATAGTATAACAATGGCTCCGGCTTCCGGCGACGGTAAGTGAAGAGGGCCGTTAAGGCCGATTGATTTCACGAAGGTCCAAGGTCTATAGGTGGAGTGTCTCTTCGTGTGGGCCTTTGTAAGGGGTCCTAGAACGTATTCACGCCAGTTTCGGATACCCCCCCCCCCCAAAAAAAAAAAAAAAAAAAAAAAAGACTCCGAATGACTAGGTCGATTAACGCGACCTAAGATCGAACCCGGCACTTCCCAAGTACCATGTATTGAGATTAGAGTGAGGTATATGCGTTCAGACCTTATCTACATATTTACTGTCAAAGGATTAAAAAATTTAAAATGACTTCTGCATATGGCTTATGGCTTGCTCTGATACATCATTTGTTGATTATGATTACCTTTGACTATCTTTCCATAAAAGTCGATTTTATACACTTTTTAATCTAATGACATTTTAAAGTACAGTCGATAGATAAAGAGTTAAGAAAAGTTTCTTCATATTTTCAAACAAGAAGAAACTTATTTATTTCGGTAGTCAATCGAAACATTCCTTAAAAAAAAAAAAAAAAAAAAAAGAAAGAAAGAAAGAAAGAAAAAGAAAGAAAGAAAGAACTATAATAACTTAAAATTTCGATTTTCAGGTTTAGAAAGTAATCCTTCTAAGTCCCCAGAAGCAGGTTGAATTAATTCTGATTTTCAAAGAGATATAAAATATTTGTTAGTTCATTTATTTATTTATTTATTTTTTAAAGTAATTATATACATGAGTTAAAATATAGTTTAATTTTTTTATTTGAAAAAACGATTGATAAAAATAATTTGTAATAACTTTTCCAATTTGTAATCCTCATACTTATTTGTCATAAACTATGGTCTGCTACTTTTAAATACTTTGTATAAAATTTTTTTACAGATTTAAGAATAAATTAACTGCATTAGGAATTTTAATTTTAATGCCGTCAGAGGGCAGCACCAAAATATATTTCTTAGTTAGGAATCTATGTACTTAAGTATTACATCGATTTCTTCCAAATAAATGTAGTTTAAATTTTTTTTCAGATACTTTGTAATAAATATTAAAAAGAAATAATGTTAACCTCGTAACTTATAAAATAACTAAAATTATTTATTATTTATTATTAAATACAGATAATTTATTTATTACTACAAATAATTCTAAAAGATGGCAGCACCACTACAAATTTGTAATGATAATTTTGTAATTAATTGTCAATTTCTTATTTTTATATTTCCGTAAAAATATACTTTCAACTTTTATTATTATGCATGAAATTTTCAAATCACCATTTTAAATAAGAAGAAAAACTGAACATTAAAATTGTAACGGAGGGGAGAATCTGAAATCAACAGTTTCATATATATATATACTTTATTCTTTTAAGAGGTGAAAACATAAAATTGGGTTTCACTATTTTAAATTTAAATTATTTTCCACCCGAATTTTATTTAGAAGTAGCTAATAGGTTCTGCTGTCTAAGCTGGTTGATGTGAAATGACGGCTTTGAAACCAGGCCGTGATCGTCGGTCTAGCTGTTAAGAGTTTCCGTAGTTTATTGTGAAGCTAGTGTAGATATAGACTAGAATTCCTGGGGGGCATTTCACACAAGCCTAGGGCAGACAATCGACCTATAATCTAACACCATCTGCCTGCAATTTTTAGTTTTAATGAAGATTAAGGCTAAAATTACCAATTTACGTAATATTTCCTAGCGTTGGTGTTAGAATTAAGGCCAATTGATTATAGGCTAGCACGAGCTAGGATTAATTTTTCCTAGAAATGCTAGTTTGCATTATAGTGTAACATTCTAGTTAATTGTATCTAGAATGTCTAATCGTTTAACGTTCTTTAACGTTACACTGAAGCCAAACATTTAATATTTTTTATGCAATAATTTTTCAATATTTTTCCGTGTTATAATAGTTAAGTAAATTTTGATAATATATATATATATATGTATGTATATATATATGATGATGATGAAATTTTGCAGTTGGGAATTAATAATTTTCCCCTCGTGACGAGGGCGCTAAAGGTTTAATACACACGACTGCACCTTGTTGCTTTGACGATGTTCTTCCAGCTTAATTTCTTCACTTGCTGTAGGCCATGCCGTTACTTTGACCTGAAACAATTGTTACGAGTTATTTCAGTCTTCAGTGTTTACTCACGAAGTAATTTATTAATTAAATTAATTATTATTTGAATTGAATTAAAATAACATACATACAGATATTTCAAACAAAACATTTTTTGAAAACTAAAATTGACTTTTTTTTTTTTTTTTGACATATTTATGATCAATTAGTGCCTAATGGCTACTTTTGAAAACTTTTTGAGCAATTTTCAGAATAAACTATGCAGTGAACTTTAAAAGGTTAATAAACTGAAACAGGATCTTGAAATTTTGCTTGGTATTTCATTTTGCAAGAGAAAATAATACATTAATTTATTAATTTAACCTTAAGACGTTTAAATAATTAAATATGTATTTGCAAATGAATTTAAAAGAAACTGACTTTGATAATTACATATTTTACTTCATTAGTGAAAATTTACATCTAAAAAAAATAAAGAAAAAGAAAAAACAAATTCTGTTTATATTCTTTGTAAACAGAATTTTAATCTGTTCTTCCCCATAAAGGCATGCAGTAAATGTGTTTCATTCTCTAGCATCACTAACTATACTCATTTCTTAAAATTTCTTTTCTATAGCTTTAGCATAGGAGCTCCTTGACAGCTTTTACACTTTTGTGTTCATTTTGGCGTTGAATTAAAATGGCTATTGCAAATGCGTAAGTAAACGTCTTGGTGAAAAACATCCGAGATACTTCAATGATAAATTTCAATTTTCGCCAAAGGGTTCTTTACTGAAGCTGTTTCATTTCTTTAGCACGATTTTTCTCACATTTATTTTAATTATTTTTTAAAAATGCTTGCACTTTCTTTCTTTCTTACTTTTTTTTTTTGAAGTGAAAACTTCTTTAGGCGCGTTGAGCACTTTTGGGTGAACAAAAATCATGGAACTCGCGTCATCGTTACTGAACGCTTTCCATGAGCTATATGTATACTGTGTATATATGTACATAGATATACCTCCGTGCGTTATTAGTATACATTATATATATATATATATATATATATATATATATATACATATATATATATATATATATATATATATATATATATATATATACAAAGAGTATATCTCTCCACACATATATCCATATATGTAGCGCACGGCGCGGCATGCCTCATATATATATATGTATAAAATGTATACTAATACGAGTAGTATACTGGCTACTGGCATCTGTCTCTTTCTAGTTCTATACTCTATGTATGTATGTACTTTTTCCGCAGTATATACATAGTTCACAAAGTACAAGCACGTGTTTTTATACAGACTGTTATATTCTTCTTTTTGCTTTCAATATAAATTTAAAGTTTAAATGATTAAAGTTTAAATTGGTCATTAACACTTCTTTACAAACCAAAAATAATTCAAAAATAATAATCTAATAGTTCGACGATACAAGTCACAAGTGACTTAGTTTTCACTTCTATCGGCAGTCCCCGAAGACTACCCCGCAATTTTTTTTTTTTTTTTTCCCGACGAAAAGGAATATATTTACTTATTTATTTTTGATATCTTTCTTTCTTTCTTTTCTTTTTTTTAATAATAATTTTAGTTTCAAAATGGTGTTTTCATATAATATCTTTTGACGGCCCTCTTCACTTACCGTCGCCGGAAGCCCGGGCCAATGCTATTCTATTTGAAATTTTCTTTACTTATAACTCATTAACTAATACATATTTTAAAATTCTGTTTTCACATTCCGAAAATTCCTAACTGTTAAATTGACGGACCTTTTTTAAAAATGGATTTTTTTTTTTTTTTTTTTTTTTTTTTTTAATATTTTGTTTTGAAGCTGTAAAATACGAATTTTCAATGTGTGAAATTTTTCATTTTACAATTTCGATATAAAATATTAAAAAAAGTTCCGTCAATTGAACAGTTGGGAATTTTCTGAATGTGAAAGCAGAATTAAAAAATATGTAATAGTTAATGAGTTATAAGTAGAGAAAATTTCCCATAGAATAACATTAGCTTCATCTTCCGGTGACGGTGAGTGAAGCGGACCCGCCGATTATCCGAGTGAACTAAAGAAATACGGCGTGAACTTGATTTTGTTCTTATTTATAAGTGTACCAATTTTTGATAAATTCTAATAATCTGGACAGATACAACGACAATCTTTAAGCTTTTTTATATTTAGATAAAAACAAAAATGTTTGCACCTTTCTTCAAGATCATAGATAAAAATTGATAACGCCAAAATTGCTGTCTGAAAAAAATAATACTACCTGTCGTACTACAACTTACAATTTACTCTTTAGACAACATACCTTATGAAACACATATACAATAATGAATGAAAAAATTTGTAAGAAAACACTACCAATTGCAAAAGCTCGCAACAAATATTTTGGGTGAAAATAACTACAAAACTCTTCTTCAGGTAGAAAAACATTGCCACGAGTACAGCATAAAAGTGGCAACGTAGCACTCGTACCGACATTTTTTCGCCATATAAAAAGTCGGGTCGAAATAGTAATTTCAGTACGAAACAGTTGTTACGTGTTTTTTAATTTGTGCTGTCTTATTAAAAAGCTTTCATTCAATATCGTACAGCACAAGTTTTTATGGTGCACTGAAACGTATAATAGTTAAAAAATTGTGACAATATTAATATTGCAAAATGAATAAGACCAATTACAGAAATCAGTTTTTATTTGTACAAAATGTAAAATTCCATCTCTCATCTGTTATAATATACATATGTCTGAATTCCTCTTCTATTTATATCCATCTGTGATGCATTGTAACAGAATTTCATAACATAGGGAAATTTTAACCCTTTAAGCGTTAAGCCCGTCTTTTTCTCTCATGCATAGTGAAAATAAAAGGCTGGTATGGTAAAATTTTGAGATATATGTTGCTTTTTTCAAGAAAATAAGATTAATAAACATGTGTAGTGTACAGTATTGAATTTTCATATTTACACTGTGCATAGTATTAATTTTATGAATCATTAAAAATGGTTACTGGATAACGATAAATTGTTAAATGAAACAGCACTGAAAACTATTTTAAAAATTGTATGTTTTTAATTATTTATTTATTTATTTATAATCATAAATATGCAATAAACAAACACTATCATTAAATACCATCGTCCTAATTAGTTTACATATTAATTTAACAATCTAGCACCTATCGTAGAAAAAATATAAATATGATTAAAAATATTTTTAATTATGTATTTATTTATTTAATCTTAATTTTCTTTTCTTCAAAGTCTCATTTTTTTCCTTTTAATCTCAATGTACTTTGATTTACCGCCTAACCAAATCCTCATTAATTACTATGATGGGGTTATATGTATAATTTTCATTAATTATATCTTTCAAAAAAATTCTTAAATAACTAAAATAAAAACTATCAGAAGCATGTTTGTTTCCTTCAGAATGTAATAAAAGTTAAATTCAGAATTTCCAAATTTAGGATTTTCAACAAAACCACCCAGTTTAATCTGTTTGTTTACTTTGAAAAAATATCTATTTTTAGGTCTTTATATCTGGCAAATTCACGGCTTTTGATATTAAATCTTGTTGGAGAGTTTAAAATGCAGTTAAAACATAAAATAGGAGATTTAAAATTGATAACAATATGGAGCTTTTGCTGTTTCTGAAAATGTGATAAGTCATTAGTAAGCCTGCATTTTTCTTAACTTTTTGCAAAATGAATAAAGTTAAAACTAAATGAATAAATATTAAAATGTAGGCGTGTAGAATCGAAACTTATTTTTGACAGATTTTTGTATAGTTTCTTTCGCAGTGACGATTTCTTTTTCTACGAATATGAGAAAGTGTTCCATAATTTTTGAGTGATGCATAAATTTTCGATTTCTTTACATTTATATGATTTTTTAAAACAATTAATTCAATTATTTACATTATCTTTTATTTTAATTATATACCGCAATGGTAGAATATCTTTCATTATGCATATCACATGAATAATTTTAACTTCTTCTGATATTATTACCTTTTTTACTTTCTCTTACCCATAGGGTCGAGAAAGTATTGTTTTAGGGTCAAATTTTCGAACGTGAGTTTTTGTTATATTTACATGTTCTGAGGTCCCCTGAATACGAAAATCATGTTTTTAAAGAATGTGTGTCTGTCTGTGTGTCTGTTATCAGCATATCGCAAAAACAAATAGTAGCAGAAATTCCAAATTCGGTATTCTAAATGTGTATCATATAGGAATAGATCATATAGAATTGCTAGAGTAAGCTTTTCGTTGAGATGAAGCAAATGGTTCGTGTACAGGGACACTCAAAAGTATTCAAATACATTGCGTCTATGGGGGAAATTGCAGGTAAGTAGAGTTTAACATCTATAGGCTGCACTAAACCAAATGAAACGAATATATATTTTTTGTAATAGAGATAGTCAACTGGGGAAAAAAATTATGTATGTAGGAGCCCTGCCTCCCCCCCCCCACCCACCCCAATAAATTTTCATGATGGGTATCTTTCAAAAGAGCTCTCCAATACCTTTAAAACGAATGGTTGAACCATCTATCTGTGATAATTTAAAATAAAGTTATCAATTCTTTTCATTTTTAACATTTTTTTTTCTTTTAAATGTAATATTGAGAATAAATTCAACTTTTTTTTTTTTTTTTTTTTTTTTTTTTTTTTTACATATATTTAGTGTTATACTACTTCTCTAATGTGGAAATCGTCTGCATTATCATAAAAGATAATTCTTTTAAATAATAATTTTAATAAATTATTTTTTAAAAACTGAATTATTTTTCAATAACCGAATTAAATTGTATATAAATGTAGGTGCATTAATGAAACGGGGGGTTGAGGGGGGGGCAGTAGCCCCCCTCACACAGGACTAATTATCATATAAAACTCTTAAGAAGCCTAATTTGAATTATTTAACACATGTTTACATAACAGTACTCGTTATCTTACCTCTTAATCTGCAACCTGTATTTATAGTATTAAATTTCAGGGAAGGTCGTGTGAGTGACACACCAGATTATTTAACATATATTTATATATAACATTCCCTCAATTCCCAAACTCACACTCATTATTACTAAAATTACATCTGGTAATATGAGAAAAGTGCTTCATAATTAATGAGTGTGCATGATTTTATTTTCTTGTTTATAAATAATAGTCATTCACTCATTCAATTTTATAAATATTTGTTATATTGCAAATCTGCTTTTATTTACCTCAATGCGTTAAGGCTCTCTCTTTTACAATTTTCCCGTCTCCCGCCACCTCGGTATTTGTTTTCCAAAAATTTATTTATTTTTTATTTTAGCGTCTCATTTTGCAGCTAGCTAAAAAATGAGAAAAATGCAGTTATTTAATTTTTTGCATTTGTAAAATCAAAATTTAAAATATCAGTTTTTAGAAAACGAGTATTAATTTAACGATTGTGAAAAATATCAGTTAGGTAAATGTAATTGTATAAACAATTTTACCCATAGAATAACATGGTATTTGGCTGACCTTGACGATCTGGGATGTACCCTATTAAATATAATGAATTTGGTAGGAATATCATCTATTTTCTAGTTTGTTCTCTTCCGTCGATGGTTTTGCTGTGGCAATGCAGGCTAGGATTTCTTAGAAAGTCCCCCATGGAAGACATCCCAACCAAGTCTAAATCTTTAGCGCAGCCAATCGGCTTTAACGCCTAAACTACCAGGATTTTGTCGAAGCATAATCGCTAGAAAATATTATGTAATGAAATTCTGTTTGATGCACATTACATTTTACAAAATTAAATGGTGATAGTTTATCTATTAATCATATATATAAATACATACATCAAAGTAAAATTTGTTTATTTTTAATGTTACTCAACATGATACAGTATCTCTCATTGATTCTTCAAGAACAATTGCCGAACAACATTAAAATGTTTCTTGTTTTCGTTCCTTCAATTGGAATTGAGATGGAAGCACATTTACGTGAATGTATTATTCTACATTGCTATTCAATTAACGGAAGAATTATTTACAGTCTTCATTGAATGAACACAGATGACTTTTTTTTTTTCTTACATTTAAAAGTTTTTCATTTTCTTTATATAAGGAAAAAATCTATTTTATTTATTTATTTAAGTTTTATGTTCACTTTTCCAGCATAACATGTATATGGTAAAATGGCTTTTGGCTTTTCACCAATAAGACCATCTTGGGAGGATGAAGAATCAACGAATTAAAACATTTCTAATACATTCAATATACTCATTTTAATAATGTTATATATTTAGTATGTTATATGTCATTTTACCAGTGATCTGTATAATCTGTTCTGTTTATTCGATTTATACCTGTACACCAGGAATGCACTAACAAATAAATATTGGCAAGTCAGTTTCCGATTACAGGGAATTCATTGCTTATTTGAAGTCTGATTGAAGAAATAATCATGTTGGTGAAATGGGGAGGGGGATGTCTGTATACAAAATTAACCTAATAACCAACAGGTTTTCCGTTGCCCCAAATCTTTGTTCGCCGATCTTCTGCAATTTTAAATTTTCGAGCTTCAGGTGGAAATTTCTTGTTGATGTGGTTTACTCCATCTTTCTCTGTTTCTGGAAGAAATTAAAATGAATTAATCAACTTTCGAAAATTTTAAGTGATTGTATTTATTATTGAGAAGTAAAAATCTTAATCAATAATCTGGTTTTATTCAAATTTTTGATTTTAGTTCAATTATATATAAATTCAAAGCATTTTTTAAAACAGATTTCTGTTTAACTACGCACAAGATTTTTTTAACATATTTGTTCCCTCACTAACATTTTAATAAATAATCTATCTTTCGCACTCTGGATTATTCTAGATCTTTTCTGAATGAATTTCATTCGGGATTCTATACACATAAAAGCAGTTTTTATTTATGTCAAAATTCAGCACAAAAGTCGAAGTCCTCTGTGCTCGCCCCCCCCCCCCCCCCCAAAAAAAAAAAAAAAAAAACTGCCAAAGACCGAAAAAGAGTTCCTATGCAGTGCAGTTCCAATGTATGTACAAAATATTAAAATGGGTATAAACCACGTATTAAACTAAATAGTCACGTTTATTTTAGCGGCAAACAGCACGAATGTCTAGAATTCCTAACAGCCAATCGGATCTCCTATTTTTCCTATAAAACCTATTGTTGACCTTTACATCCTACAGTAGGCTGACCATATGTTCTCGAACCTCGAGGATAGTCCCCGAAAACAACCTTCGTCCCCAAAACATTACAACACATTTGGGGACACCAGTTATAAAGTTATTAATGTTTTATTATAATAATTTATTATATGTATAATAAATAAGCTGAAATAAGTTCTTTTAGGTGCTTAATACATAAAAATTACTAAAATTTTACAATTGAAGGTGATTTAATTATTATTATTTATTTATTTTATTTATTTATTTCCTTTTTTTTTTTTTTTTTTTTTTTTTTTTTTTTTTTGTCCACGAAATTCGAGGACACCGCCATATTTGTCCTCGAATTCAATGAAAAAAATATGGTCACTCTATCCTACAGCAGCAGTAAACCAATACACTGTTCAATTTGATATATGTTGAATCAAAAAATAAAATATAGGGTCCAAAACTTTAGAAACAGATCACAAACGCGCGTTATTCGAACTGCCAAAACATTTTGAATAGTGTCAGAGCTTGAAGTCTCCGACCTTTTTTCAGGACATTTTCAGAGATAAGAAATTTCTACCTTTTTTGCTACCACTATTTTTCTAAAATAATGTCTATTTCAATTTTTTCGTCTAGAATGTAATCGTCTATGTCTGCAGCACAACCTAAAGAACAAGCAGGATTTCGAAGTGGTTTTAGTATCATATTCGTACAATTAGAGAAATTATTGAAAGAAGTAATGAATACCATCCTCTCTGTGAGTTTTTTGTGCACTATGAAAAAGCTTTTGACTCTATGTATTATCACTAGCAGTTATGCATGCATTAAGGAATACTAATATTATTCCAGGATATATTTCCCCTATTGTAACCATTTATAAAGAAGTAACAGTCAAATTAAAATTTTACGAGACGAGTGATGCATTCAAAATCAGAATGAGGGTAAGACTATAAGACACAATTTCACCTAGACTCTTCAATGCAGTGCTTCAAGAAGTTTATAAAAAATTAAATTGGGAAGAGAAAGGCATAAAAATTCATATTTATAAACCATTTGAGATTTACGTACTATACTGTATTGCTTGCCTCATCGTTTGAGGATTTGCAAGAAATGCTTCAGGAATTAAACAAAGAAAGTAAGCTCGTTAGATTGAAAATTAACCTCAGTAAGGCAAAATTTATGGCTAATTCCTTTGTTTCACCACTGAAGATGACTGTTGATATGGATGAATTAGAAACGGTATATAATTATACTTATGTGGAACAATTCCTTAAGGTGAACGAGAACATCTTGGAAGAAATTAACAACCGAGTTAAACTTGCATGGAGAGCATTCGGAAGAAATAGCGCTGTATTTAAAAGAATGGAGAAGAATTGCAGAAAACAGAGGAATTGTAATCATCTAGGAGAGTCCTTCATCCTGCAGTGGATTATAAAAGGCTGAAATTGATGATGATACTTAATCAAGACACTTTACTGTGAAAATATGGTAAATATTTCTGGAAAAAAAAAATAGTGGTAGTAAAAGAGGCAGAAATTTCTCATCCCTGAAAGTGTCCTGAAAAAAGAACAGAGACTTCGTGTTCTGATACTGTAGTGTAAAACTAAAAAATAATTATATACAACATGTAAAACAGGTATTTTTGCAATTTTTTTGCTGGAGTTACGTTAAAGTAATATTATTTAGAATAGCTTTGAGTTTAAACTCTTGGTTTTTAAAATAGAAATTAAAGCTAATTAATATAATTCTATTTTTAAATTGTGATACATTTGTTTTTACAATATTTCTACTCTGTTTCAATTAAAAAAAAAAAAATTAGTATTTTCGATTTTAAACGAGTTCTGGGTCAAAACATTTATATACATAAACGACGATACATAAAGTACCAAGGAAAAAGTAATTCAATAAGTCGTAATTAGCTTGTATTTTTTTATTTTAAAAAAATAAAAATAAAAGTCTTACGTCTCATGCGATTATAAGCGAGTATCTCCGAGTCTGAACTTGCTCCTTTGCCTCTCCTTTGCCTGAGGGATGGTAAAAGCCCAAAGCGCTTTCTCAAAGGTTCCTCGAGTTCTTCATGTTTTTTCTGTTACAAAAGAAAAGTAAATCATTAAAATTAACATGATTTCAATAAAAATGTTCACTTAAAAAATAAGTAACCGTGCTTAAAAAATAAATAAATAAAAATGTTTCTTTAAGAAATTTTTTACAACAATTTATTTTTAAGTACACTTCAATTGTGTTATTGTTCTGAATACATAAATGTTTTATTTAATTTCAAGGCTAAAGCCATGGGAAAATTTGTTTCCAGACTCCTTATTCAATATTTTTTGTTTCGTGCTTATAACCCTTTAAAGCCTTGGTTTTTAAGAACACGAGAAGCAAACGTCAACGTTTCCGTTGCCGCGACGCTGTGTTTGAATTGATTGTACACAAAAGAAGAAGCCAGAAGTTTTATAACTCTATTAAAGAAACTGTTGCTTCTTCCCAAACTCAGGGCAGCAAAGTTTTAAGACTGTGTTTTGAGTTTATGGCGTTTTTTGATTTACCCAAAATACCAGTTAAGGATCTTTATTACTACCGACAGCTTGGCTTCAATATTCATAATTCGAGTGGCAATACCATGAAAAATTATGTTTATCATGAGGGAGTTGCAAAAAAATATCTTGATGATGTAATATCGTTTTCACGAACTTAAAAGTTTCACTCCTTCGAAGTTCAGGAGATCTATCTTTTTTGTGACAACTACGAGGGGCAGAACAAATCCGTGCATTCATTCGGACCATAATGGAATTAGTGGAACTCAAGATTTTAAAGAAAATCAAAGTTTTTTTTTTCTCTCTCTCAATGAGAGGTCACGCCTACCTACCTTAAGGCCGAAAATTTGGATTAATGAAGAAGAAATTAAAAAGTATTGATACACTGTAAAAAAATAGTTTCTTAAAAATGAGCTAAATTGTCTCAAAATAGCTCCGAACCAATATACACTTAAATTTGAAAACCCATGTACTCATTTTTGAATATACTGACATACTCAAAAATGGGGTTGACCAATAATAATCCCAATATCCCCATGTTTGACATGTCAGTATACTCAAAAACGAGTACATGAGTTTTCAAATTTAAGTATATATTGGTTCGGAGCTATTTTGAGACAATTTAGCCCATTTTTAAGAAACCATTTTTAACAGTGTAGGATGTATACTCCTGACGAGTACATTATTACAGTGGCAAATGCTTCAAACGAAATTGTAACGCCTGTGGTTTTTGGCGGATTCATCATCAATCTTTTTTTTTTTTTTTTTTTTTTTTTTTTTTTAAGCATAATGATTCTCATCTTCTCAAAATGCCGCCTACGAGAGAAATTATAACTGCAGAAAAATCTTATAAACATCAATAAAATGAAAGACCTTAAAAGTCTAAAACAGTGCATTCCGGATAAGAAATTACGCGTCTTTTGGATGGAACTTTATGAATGGCCAACTCATTAAGAATTTTACCAACCTCTGCAATTAAGTGTAATTTAGTGCTTTTTATGTTTCTTCTGCTTATACCATGTTGTATAAAGCAGTACATAGATTTTCAATGAAGAGATTGGAAGTAAACCAATGATTTTCGAGAATTACTGTAATACATGAAGAAAAAATAGGTTTTAAGTGCAAAAAACAGACATGTCCATAATGCAAAAATGATCGCTATGGTCGTGTGTATTATTGAATTTTGATTAAAATGTGGTATTTGTGATAGGGATAGGAATAAAAATGCTATGTAATTTTTTTCAGAATTTTAAATTTACGCAAAATTTGTAAAAACATTTTTTTGTACCTCCTGTAAAGTTAGGCTTTTGAGACATGTCTCGTTCATGCGGTCAGTGATTCACATGAAGTTTGGATAGCAACTAGATGGATAGCTGACTAGATGAATAAAGCGTCTTTTAGTAATGCTGTTTTACCTCGGTTAAGAATCGTTGACTGAAGCTGAAGTTAGCGGCGTTATAACTCATTTGCAAACTGTAATTTATGGTAATGGTAGACACATTGAATAAAAGTTATATGCTTTTAAATATTTGCATCCAAATAAATATAAAAAATTTTTACGGAAATGTGGGGTTTGTTCACGTACAGTGACCTCTATGGACGTAAATTTTAACAAATATTTTTTTCTTAACAATCCCCCCGCCCACCCCCCAAAAAAATAAATAAATAAGTAAGTAAAAATAAAAAATAAATAAAAAAAAACTTTACAAGAGAATAACGTTTTTTTTTTTTTTTTTTTTTTTTTTTTGCTGGATCTTCCCAATTTTAAGTATATTTCTTGAACATGATCTAAAACAAACAAACAAACAAAAAAAAATATATATATATATATGAAAAAAAAATATGTCCGTTTGTGTGTATTATAAAATTTTTGTTGACACTGTATCTCACGAAAAAATCGACGATCACAGAATTCCGCGAAACTTTATATGTTCTTGAACTTCGATATAAATTGATACTGATTAGATTTTGTCATATATCGTCGCTCGCTCCCCCACTGAAGCTTTAGATAGCAAATTTGAAGTTATTCACTGGAGACGCTTAAAAAGTGAATAGATTTTATTATTTATATAATTTTTTTGTTTAATATTAAAATTCATTTAATAAAATTATTACTATCTCTTTCAGAATACAAGAGATTCAAAATACCTGAGTCTGTTCCTCTGAAGAGTTGCTGCTTCGACCATTAGAACTGCTGTTCGAATAGGTTGTGTATTCCAGAGGACTGTCTGTTGAAAATGATCTGCAAAAAAGAATGGAATATGTGTAATTAACTACACTTTCAATTCAACTATTAGATTCACAAAAATATTTATGTGTGGTGATTTAATTAATTTAATCGAATTTTTCCTAAAGGCATAATTTTTAAAAATAAAATTGAGTCAATAAATCACAAACGTTTGATAATATTGTGTAAAATTTCAAACTTGCCCAATAAGTTATTTTTGTAAATCTGTTTATTAAAGCTTTTCTTTCTTGGGAAAAAAGAAAAAAAAAATCTGTAGTGACAGACAAAAATGTTTCAAAAACTAGTCATACACTTTTGTGGAAAATAATAATAATAATAATAATAATAATAAATATAAATAAAATCATTTATTCAATAAATTAGCATCCTTCTGCGATCAACCGTTTCTTAATCCTTTAAAAAACGGACCGTGATAAACTCACACCTTAGGGTTGCCACATGTACCCAGCGCGTTTCTCTGAAAAACAAACGACAAACATTTTTTTTAATCGTCTTACGTTACTTTAGAGTAACTTGTTTTATTATATTTCATAATTTTAGCTAAGTAAACTATGATATGGAAGTTTGTTTAGCTATAAACTGCTATAATCATTCAATAAGTGAATATAAAGTGTTCAAAGGCCTTCTATTACTGTGTATTTGAGTTTTGGCGACATCTTGTAAAAGAAATAGAAACCGCCCTAACAACACATCTTACCCCAGTACATCCATAGGATATCCTCAGAATAAAATGACATCCTGAGAACGTACTGTGAAAAAAATGTGTTTTTAGGAATATTATTGTTGCTTATTGCTCTTATCTTGACCGGATTAGCTTCAGATCAAGATTTCTTAAAATCATTAGGGAAGCGATAAGGACGCCAAGCGGGAATGCTGTCCTCTTCGGAGGCAAAAAAATGGCGGTGATGCACTGGCCTATTATTTTATTTAGGGGCTGTATCAGAAACTACAGTAACTTGTTCGCTCATCGTGCAAACGCCTTTGAAAATTCTGATTATAGCAAACTCCCATTGGGTGAAGCCTGCGGCAATCTCTCCTAATTTCATAACCTAAAACAGCCTGTTTGCTCACCCTGTGAGGTTGCAAGAAGTTGGATTTTCATATATGTAGGATTTTATAAGGATACAAAGAAAATTTCTTTATTATTATGGCTTATGGACTCAAATATTTTGAAGTGCGCTAGTGTCTAAACTATATTCCATTAAAATCTATATTGATAGACATGATCTTCTAGATTCTAGGTCATCATTGCATGAGCTGTGCACATTTATATAAATATAGAACTTACACTTTTTTTTTTTTGGGGGGGGGGGGGGAGAGAAAGTACAGTTTTTATGCAATGCGGTCTACTGACCCAAACTATTTAAAGTTCGCTTTAGTAAAGTTTACTCTTTTAAAGCATTAAAAAAAAGTGCTAATCGTCTAAATTTTCTTTACAAAGATACGCAAAATAATTCGGATGCATTTTCTTTATTTGCCGACTTCTCTCATTTAAATTTATTTTAAACATTACTACCTGTTCGTAAAATCGAGTCGAATTACTCAGATATTTTTGAGTAAGTTAAAATTTTCGGCCATTCAGATTTATCAAGTACTAAATCAGTGAAATACCTTCGTTCCGTTATAGATGAGGATGAATTGGATGAGGAGTTCGAAAATCTTGAAAATGCCCGTCCTCCGAGTGGTGGAAGTTGATGAGCTATCGAGCTGTCATCCGAGAGTCGTCGAAATGGCTCTCTTCTCCGCCTCATAAAAAGCCTCTTATCTGGATCGCTATTTTCCCTTTAATAATAATAATAAAAAAATGGAATTGTTATTTTCTAAAAAATTGATTACAGTCATAAAAGATTTAAAAAAAAAAAAAAAAAAAAAATCAGCTTAATTTTGAAACAGCATGTTCTTTTAAAGTACCATATACACACGCTGACCAATGAATTAGAAAGTGAGACTTTCTACAAACATTCGCAATAATTAGTACAGAACAACGGAAAATATTTCTTACCCTTGAGATGCGATGGGAGGTAATGGATTGTTCTTCATTGTTGGAGATCCTGAGTATTTGTTTGAGTCTAGTTGGTGAAGTTCAAGCATACTGCCACTGCTTCCCAAGGGACGCAGACCACTTGAATTTGGCTAAGCGAGGAGAAAAAAACATATCGTCAAGCATTTCATTGAAGAAAAACATAAGTATGTTGATGTGAAATTATATAAATGCCGTCGTACCATGAAAATCATTATATCTATAAAATAGCAAGCGGGAGGGGGGGGGGATAAAATGATAAAAACCTCACTTGAAGATTAGTTAATACGATGCGGATCTTTAAATTAAATATATCACAAATAATTAGAAATCTTACACCTATATCAATGGCCTGAAAATTATACTTTAATGTTAAGATTAAAAATAATTTAGAGAATTCTTAATAAAGATTTAAGCAAAGATATATTTATACAGTGTGTCCTAAAAGTTCCAGTACTGACGCTGATGTATTTTTTATTTACAAAACAACAAACCTTAAAACGATTATTTTATGCTAATGATAAAGACACATTTAAAATAACGGAGGAAAAAATACAGAACTTACATTTATAATAAATGTTCAAAATGTCCACCCTTTTCTAGGAGGCAAAGCTGAACTCGTTTGCGCATGTGTTTAGAAACGCGTTTTAACATGCTGGGAGTGACTTCTTGTAGAGAAACCTGTACACACCTGCACAGAACCTGTATTACGAAATTGTCGAACGAGCTGATGTAGCATATTTTTACTCGGTATTACATCATCTGGATATTTATATCGCCAAACATCTTTGCATCTTCCATACAATTTACATTCAAAATAAGCTACAAACAGCGTAATTCTCTGAATGCGTGATAAACCCATTTCACTATGAAGAACAAAATAACACAAAACTTTATTCTCACGCAACTTGATCGAGAAAAGAAACAAACGATAAAAATTAAAGAATGGATGCAATAATAAGCAGACGATAAAATTTAATATTTAAAAAAAAATTCATGGACACTTTGAGTTCTTTAAGTTGGAGTACTGGAACTTTTAGGACACACTGTATATATAAATGGTGAAGATTGAAAGGGAGGAAACCATGACCGAAGACTCCAAGAACGATTATAAATAAAACCTTTTAAAGTTATTGAGGGATAAAAACTAATCTTTTTCTATACTTTGTAAACAAATGTTTCCAGGTAAAATTGAATTGTAAATATCAATAGTAACGATTTATATGTTATTTCATAGGCATTGAAAATAATTACAGATTCTTTGCAAACATACAGGGTGGGTTAAAAGTCCATGATGTAATTTAAACTTGAATATAAATCAAGTAATTGGCATATAATAATACAGCTTGTAGTAGAATTCTTATAGCGAAAAGTTTGGTTTATAAAAATAAAAAAAAGCTAGTTCAAAATCTTACTCATATAGGTGGCACTGTACCTTGTATTTTGTTTATATAGTGCTTCTTGTAGTTTTGCTGTGGTTTTGAGAATCTCCATTATTCATCTTTAACAAAAAACTATTGTAATTTTACAGAGCTTCAAAAATTTCCTAGTCTTAATCATTTTATTAATAAAAGATACACATAATTGCTGTGCTGTATAAAAATAAAAATTTTGTGGAGGATGTAGGTTTTAAGTCGCAAAAACGATAGCTTAAAAAAAAACGAGTTTCAATATTTTTTTAACAAAAGTTATATAACGTAAATTAAGGCAAGAGGGAAAGAATGTGCTTTAAGATGTGTAAATCTTCAAGCCAGTATGATGATTACTTCAATGTGTAAATAAATACGTTAATTACAATTCTTCACTTACCCTGTAAATTGTGCTGTAGGGGCTGAGATGACCTAAATCAGAGTTTCTTCCGCTATTTAATTCTTGAATTTCTTGTTGGTATATACGATATAATTCATTCAACTCTCTTCTTGCATTCACTACATTGAAAATTTAATGAATAAACTTTTCTCGCATTGTTATAGAAAATGTTTATATACAGTACATTAAAAAGTATATAACTACATTAACCATTCAGATTCAATATTAAGGTAATCATTCTAATTTCAGTTTAAATAAAATATGAGAGAAAAAAAAAATTCATTCAGTACTCTGTTTATTTGATAATTTAGAAAAATAAGTAAATTAGAATATCCTTCAAAAACAGAAACTGAGTACAACTGTTAACAAAGTCTAAAACCATTTGCATTTAATAAAATCAGAATTAATGAAAGATGGCAACGCTGTTTTTGTGCATAACTTCAAAAATTTGCTTTTGTTCAAAAGAAATTAAATCAAAATATCTGAGATTTTTGTATATAGTAATTTTGATTGTTTAAAAATTCACTCATCCAGCATAAGAAATATTTCAGTTCTTGTCTTCATCAGATCCATTATTACAAGACATATATTTGACCAGTTTAAATGATTCTCCAAGATCTTTAAACAATTGAAAAATAAGCATTTTTTAAATTTAGAATTTTAGCTATTGAATTTAAATGCAAATTATTACTTACCATACAGCTTACATAGAAAAATTCTTTAATTATCGACCTTAATTCATTTTAGATAATTTGGAGCGGAAGGCGGATTTTTATACCAACTATGTGAAAAATACCAGAGCCGGGAATCGAACCCGGGCCTTCCGCTTAACGCGCGGATGCTCTACCACTGAGCTTCCCTGGGTGATAACCAGCTAGGCATTTCTCACATAAATGTGAGAAATTCCTAGTGTGAGCATTTCTAATAATGTGATTATAAATGTGAGAAATGCCTAGCTGGTTATCACCCAGGGTAGCTCAGTGGTAGAGCATCCGCGCGTTAAGCGGAAGACCCGGGTTCGATTACCGGTTCTGGTATTTTTCACATAGTTAGTATAAAAATCAGCCTTCCGCTCCAAATTACCTAAAACATACAGCTTATACTTTGTACCTTAACTCAACCAACATTCAACGGAATGAAAAAGGAGATTTTTACGATCCCTCTAGAAATTGCTTTGTATTAGAATAAACTCAACCCCGTATTTTAAAAACAGACTTCAAATTGTAATATACACTTCCTTTAGATTTCATGAGATGAAGACATGGGTGAAATTGAGTCCAAAGTTCAATAAAAATATGTGTGCTGATAACTTTCTCAATCAAAACAGTTTGAAAATAAATTAAAATGTCATAAACATTGATTTTTTTTTTTTTTTTTTTTTTTTTTTAATTATCACCATGTAAGCTTTTAAGGGAAATAAAGCAATCTGCAGGGGAACACTTAGTTGCGATGCAAATAGAATGTAAAACATTGGTAGGTCGTGTCTACCCCAACACATGCTACTACTTCGTAGAAGTCTCACGTATGTTACTCTTTTAGTATTCCTAATTTGCCTTATTATTGTATACTTAGCCTTTCCCACGCATAAAACCTGCATGAAAGTATCTACATACCTAATATGATATTCAGGAATAAAATCACTGAAAAATTTCAGCACAAACATAGTTTTCAACCGCTTTATTTTACATACAAGGTATTTCAAAAGAGTTCCCACAAACGTTAAGGGTAGAACAAGCATATCGAAACAAATGAATTTTTGCCATGTATGTTCATTAGAGGGACCGAATGTGAATTGGGCAACACGAGCCATGATCATTCCAATCAAAGATGTAGCGAAAGTAGGATAGTGTTGTACAGCAATGAAGAGATGGCAGACATGCATCTAGTGTATGGAGAAGCTAATGGAAATGGGCGAGCAGCAGTCCGTTTGTATCGTCAAAAAGAAGCATCACGAGTCTCCAGCAGACCTGGACTGTTTGAAAGCGTCCGCCAATCCATGACTCATCGTTGTAAGGCTTGTATTGTTGCAGATGGCATTAATTTTGAACACCTTCTGTAACATTATGAACACAGTGTTTAATAAACCTGTTTTTGTAACCGATATCAACATTGACTTATTTTGTATTCTTATCTCGTTAGCGCGCATGCAGGACGTTTCCACCTATGTGTTTCTATGTAAAAATGATTTGTTTCGGTATATCTGACCTACCCTTAAAGTTTGTCGGCACTCTTTTGAAACACCCTGTATATATTTTGGATGTATCTCGCATAAGATATTATGTGGTGTTTTATCAAACACCACATAAAGTACATCTTTCTGATATACTTCTGCAGTCTTTCATAGAACATCAACACTTCACGGAGACTATTCTCAGGTAGAGCAACCCAATAAGGAAAGGGCATGTTTACAAACAAACGCTATGTCAATCAATATTTGTCACTCTCGAGTAGCAAAAGACCAACCTGTATTGGTGGAAATGCCAATGTTATGCCACTTTACCCATAACTTGACTGCGAGTGACGTCACGTGCCCTTTCCTTATTCTCAGGTACAGTCGGCAGCAAAAGCATCCGAGCACTAGCAAAAATTCCTATGTTAAAAATGTACACTTAATACAGTTTTGTTAAATAAATTCTTGTCGAATCCTGTTCTTAGACTGACTAAGAACATAATTCGACAAGGATTTATTTAACAAAACAGTATTAAGTGTACTTTTTTATATAGGAAATTTTGCTAGTACTCGGATACTTTTGCTGCCGACTGTACTCTGGAATGATCTTGAATATTTCATGATCACTTAGGCGCATTTGATTGCTCTGGCATTTCATTCGCCCTTCTAAATCTTCCAAGAGCATTAAATGTTTCGGGATTTCGTGTGGTAAGCATATTAAAAATTTTAAGTGTCAATAAATGTTGTCTTTTTTATTTTTATTTTTATTTATTTATTATTTTTTTATTCACACAGTAGATCCGCGAGTTCAGTGCGATTCTATGATGTCAGTTTTTGTATGAATTACTTTTTGAAGAAAAGAAAGCGGTTTGCGTTTTTTTTCAAATAAATCGAAAACTGAATATACTTTTAAGAATTATTTTTAAAAATCAATAATATTACGCGTGTATCAGATAATATATTTATATCGAAATCTTTAGCAGCCGAATTTATACTTTTGATCAATCCGATCTGGGTTGAATAACCAGATAGAATCTTTGACATGTGCATCACACGGCGTATTTGCTAAATTATTTTGAATCACAATTAAAAACTAAAAATCTTGCTTTAAAATGTCGATTGATGCTCTATATTCTATTATTATTATCTACAGTGATTATTTTGTTTTATTTTATTTTATTTTTAAATCTTTTTTAAATTAGTTTACACTATCAATCTAATAAATTTGTTCTCCCATGCCGTGCCAACTGGTCCACATTAGAGAAATATTTATATAAATAACCATTCAATGATTAAACGTTCTTTCTTAAATAACTATTAACATTCATTATCCACCGCGAAGCAACGAGTTATTCTTGATCCAGAGTAGAACGATAGATTTTGGTTCTTTTGGTATAGTTATAAACATGCTTCTTTATCTCAAAAAATATTTGTACGAAAAAATAATCAATTTGAAAATACAAATGGGCTTACCATTGTGAGATTTTTCTCCTGTTGCCATCGCTAAAATGAAATAATAAAAAAAAAATTAAATATAAGGTAAGATTTAAATACTTTTAATTAGAAAAAAAGAGTAATCCGCGTTTGTAATGATCGATAGATGGCGCTTTTTCAGTTTTTGTTGTTAGTAAATATAATAACCACGTGTATTTATTATTGTTGTATGTTACTACTTAAAATTCGTGCTATAATTTCTCCGCCATTACATCATGGAAAATTGATTGCTTTTGGAAAAAATATTTCAGTTTATTCAAAGTTCGATCGGAAGTCGATTTTTAACTGAAGCTGAACAAATATTAGTTTCAAATATTCGTTACTTCCATTAGCCGAAGCAACTGAAATTTTAAATTTGTCATTTGGAAATAAATGGAAGCTTAATTCTGGATTTCTTGATCCTTTGGAGTTATACTGTAGTACACAACAGTATGTGTTATCTTTTTTACCGGATTTGTTAATTTTTATTCAATAAATATATGTGAAACTAAACATCGGCAAGCAATGGCGTCTGGACGAAAGCCGAAAGCTATTCATGTTAATTGTAATTTCACCTTAGCCTACCAGAGGGCGAGCATTTCATTACAATCGCGGATAGGAAACCAAACATTTGTTTGAAGAATAAACATTTATAGATTCAAATTTTTTATCATTAAATAAATTAAGCTGCAAGGAAGTACTTATAAAGAAAAAATTTATACGATTTTTGCATAGTTTCTCTTTTCTAGCTACTACTGCTATATCTGTCATTGATAAATGCAATTTAGCATTAAAGATTTGTTAATGAATACACTTTTAGATTTTTTTTTATATTTTAATAATGCACAATTTCCCTGACATAAACATAAGTCTTACTTTGACTGAAACATATATAAAGCGAAAACTTTTCCTATAATCATATATGTATATATATTAATACTTATTCTCATGTTTCAGCTCCTACAGGCATATTATGATCTTAGTAGATGAATTAAGTTACGTTTTCTGCATTCTGTTCTATTATTGATAATTTTTTTAGCAGTCTAGAATTTTTTCCTTTTTCTTTTTTGCATGTGTGTGTGTTTCAGATAAGACAATAAATATTCAATTCAGAAAATAAGAAGGGGGGGGGCAGGAACTGAAATTTTATACTTAGATAAAGCTCTGCAAAATAAATTTTTTTTTTTTTTTTTTTTTTGTTTTTTTTAAACGTAACGTTAAAATCAATGTTATAAAGTTATCTAAAAAATATTGAGGAATTTTAAGGTCCTGTTGAGAAACAAAAGCTTTAATGTAATTTTAAAATTTATAAATCTTGATGCTTTTCTATTATAGCCTTACATCTTGTCTTTTCGCAAAAACCAACTATGTTATATCTTTTTTTTTTTTTTTAAAGTTTAATCATTTGTTTATTAACAATAAACATTTTTTGCAATTAATAACAGGAGACTTGGCGTTGGAATATTAAAACCCGAATAAACTACTACGTCAGAAACGCCAAAGAAAAATATTGGAAATACATACAGCTGTTTCGGTTGCCTATAGCGTACCGTCTTCAGTGCAAAAAAGGAAAAAATCCTTTTTTGCACAGAAGACGGTACGCTATAGGCTACCGAAACAGCTGTATGCATTTCCAATATTTTTCTTTGGCGTTTCTGACGTAGTAGTTTATTCGGGTTTTAATTTTTTGCAATTCTTTGGGAAAATGAACATTATCATGTGGTCGTACCCAATAAAAGATTATAATTGCCGAAATACCCATACATTTGGCAACATTTAAGCTTTTTTAATACACTTTAATTGAGTAGAAAATTTTATTACATTTAATCTGTGAAAATTCTTGCGAAAATGTATAAAAGAATTACACTGGTGACCGAAAAGTGTAAAAGTTGGCAGCTAAGAATATCAGCTCTGGAATTATAGAGTTTACGAAATTCAGAGACTTGAGTATCGTTTCCATAAAGTAAGCGAAATCGATCACTTAACAAGAATGCATATGGAACTTATTGGCCTCACCGTCGATGAGAATCCTCTGCTTGGTGATAATTTCATCGCAAAGTTGCCTCTGCCTGTCGTACCGCAAGATCATGAGATCGCGACATCGAAGTTCGTGTTCTCGGATCAGCTGAGAAGACTGCATTTACAATTCTGGAAAAAAGTTTGTTAAAGAAATGTAACAGGAAATTCTGCCGTAGCAACTTTTGTATTTTTTTCTTCATCTTTATTTTATTTTTGAAAAAACCATAGCATAACAGAAAATTTCAATTTTACACCATAATATTTAAAAATTCTTATTTTCTGACTAAAATACTTTCACATTAAATATTCTTATTATTGTTATACTTGTCATCCTCATTTATGTTTAAAAGTATAAAGTGCGTTTTAATGTCTAAAGTAGACCAGTGTTGGAAAGTGGAAGCGTATTAACAAAATAAATAAATTTGATTTTTTAAATGCATTCCAATGAAAAAAAGCTTTTTTTTTTTTTTTTTTTCCACACACCCATTTATACAATAATAATATAAATTCATCATCATAGTGAAAAATAAGAAATATAAAGTGATATAAGTGATATAAGAAATTTTAATACACTTAATATTGCCATACTTGAGTGCAAATGTAAAAGAAAAATTTAAACTCTAAGACAGTAATTTACGAAAAAGATTTGCCTACCTATCTCTTAAATTTAAACAAAGGCAAAATATTTTATTTGCCATTGAATTCTGAAAATTTATTTTTTACGCGTTTAGATCATTTGGAAAAATTTCATGCGTGCGTGGAAGGGGGTAATATGGAGATTAGTATATAATTTCTACCCACTTGCTTTTTATTTAAATATTAATGTTTTCTCTATCCTACGAGTTATCCTCACAAAAAGGTATAAGGCCTTCCGCGTGTTGTTTTAAAAACTTTCCTATCACGAAAGGAACTTTTTAAGACAGCGTTATACTGAGTGTAATCTAATCGTTATCTAGTGAAAATATACTATAGTGGTATTTCGTGTTCTTTAAACACACAATATTCAAATTTAAATTCATAACGATTAAAAAGCCGTTCATAAAACTGAGAAATCTTAAACTTTTTTCAAAAAATCTAAAAAAGAGAAAATGAAAGAAAGAAATACAGCACGCAATTTTTTTAATGTTTTAATCGATAATTTTGTCGATTACACTGGAAAAAAAATTCGGTAACTGACATCTAGAAAGTAAATTGTGTCTTTAGTAAATATAGTTCCATGTCATACTTATAAATTCTAGTTACCTTTGTTAGCGAGTTCAAAAAAAAAAAAAAAAAAAAGAACGAAAAGAAAAAAACTCTATTAAAATTCTAGATCATTTTTCTATATTATCGTGGTCAAACTTATTTAAACATTTCTGCAAATAAATGTAAACTCAAGAGGCGAGATTTAGTAACTATAACCTTGGTTTATGACCCAATTCTAGAAAATCAAGCTAGAATTTCTCGCATAACAAAAAATTCGTAATGTTCATAATATTGTTTCACCATCTAGAAAACTATAGACTACAAAACCTCGATCATTTCGTCTATTCAGGTTATTTGTTTACCTTATACGCATAGCTCGTAAATCTATATTTCTAGTTTAGGGTTTGAGAAAATGACTACTTATTTGTTCTAGTTGGAGACAGTACAGTCGGTAACAAAAGTGTCCGAACACTAGCAAAAATTCCTATGTAAAAAAAGCACACTTCATACGGTTTTGTTAAATAAATCCTTGTTGAATCCAGTTCTTAGTCAGTGTAAGAACATGATTCGATAAGGATTTACTTAACAAAACCGTATGAAGTGTACTTTTTTTACATAGGAATTTTTGCTAGTGTTCGGACACTTTTGTTACCGACTGTATATATTCTTTCTCAGTGTAAACATGGGAAACAAAATCGCTTTGTGAAACGCTTGATAAAATTCGCTGAAATAAAAGTTGATATTTCATTTTACTCTACATTTGGACATGCGAATAAAATTATCACTATTACATGTGATGATTGTCTCGCTAATCTGGAGTGACTCTACTACACTTTTCGAATTAATAATTAATAAACATTTAAATGAATAAGGATCACTGAATGTTTTACAAATAAAGGAAAATTCATCATAAAGTATGCGTAAATATGCATTAGTTTTATTTGTTTATTTATTCTTTAATAATTCAATAAATTTCAGATAATTAGCCATATTATGACATGATACATGCAAATTCTATCGTGTTTTCCTGTAAAATAACTATAAGTAATGCGCATACTCTTTCCCATTATGAGCATATATTAGCAAGGCAACGTAACATATATCAGCTTAACTGTTTTAAATAACTAACTTTACTAATACGAAATTCAAATAATTTGAGTCATAAAAATTCTGTTTTGAATCCCTGCGAAAAAATTCTTTTTAAGTTCTACAAACATCAAAAATTGTATAAGTCTTACCGTGATGACCTATAACAGGTTACCCAATTTGATCTTGATCTAATATAAATGTTATACACTGGTGCCTATAAAATAATTTGAGTCCATAGTCTGTAATGATACAAATTTCTTCTGTGTGTCCCTGTAAAAGAGCTATGAGCCCTATACTCGTGAAAATCTATGGAGTTCACGGGATATAGACCTGTAACATACTTATCAACTTTGAATTCAATATAATAAAGTATTTAGACGCTATTGCATTCTCTCACATACATACATAAGTATAAAAACAACAATCAATGAATTCAGGAAACCTGAAAACGTATAGATACCCTAAAATCACGTAATCGAATATTTTCATGATTACAATACTTTCATTACATAATATATTTGGTGATACAATATATTAACCTGGTTATTGCATTGAATTATAGGAATGCGTATAGTGTAAGCATTAACTCGCCTCTTTAATCACCATTTCTCTATCCATGTATGGTTTTACTTTTTGCGCTATATCAGGAGAGAATGCATACGAAAAAACTAAGCGCTCTCGCTGCCATTTTTCCAGTCATCGAAAAAGAAATACAGTAGATATCCAGAAAAGTGTTCGAATTTGTGTTTAACAATTGCAACATTCGCCTCTGTTGTAAAAAACACTGGTCTTCAAAAATAATGTTGGCAAAATTTGATTTGATACACTGTTAAAAAATGGTTTCTCAAAAATGAGCAAAATTGTCTCAAAATAGCTCCGAAACAATACATATTTAAATTTGATACTGACATGCTCAAAAGTGGAGACATTGGGATTCTTACTGGTCAACCCCATTTTTTAGCATGTCAATATACTCAAAAATGAGTACCTGGGTTTTCAAATTTAAGTGTATATTGTTTCGGAACTATTTTGAGACAATTTTGCTCATGTTTGAGAAACTATTTTAACAGTGTAATTTTAGCTGATACATTGGTGTGCTGAAACCGAAAACGAAGCTCATTTTTGCCTATCACGTGTAGTTTTTTTGTCAATACAAGGTGTCGACCGACACTATTTCTTAATTTTCTGTAGTTTCTGGTATGTTTCCATGAAACATTCTGTAAAAGTTACCGGGTAATTATATTGGTAGAAGGATCACTGAAAAAATTGTGTCGGTAGACACCCTGTATCCATAAAAATCTGTACGTGATAGAGAAAACCTGGCTTCAGTTTCGGTTTCAGCGCGCTAAAAAACATAAAGATCAGCCAAAAATACCAAATCAAAATTTTAGACGTAGACCTGTGTCATTGCGAATCGCACGCTACATTGTAAATTCCACCTGTTGCTACATCAAATGCTTTTTGAACCATCCCATTATCTAAAATAACTTAGGAATAATAAACTTGTTTTATTGGATAGTCTTTTTTTTAACACACTTTATGTTCCGAAAATGAAAAATATTTTTAGTAAAAAGGATACTCTCAATCTCGAGCTGATACACTCGGGCTAAGAGATGCAGGAGTTCTCTTTGCTCTCTTGAGCTGGCTTTCTCTGTCATAGATTCTGTCACGGCCAACGTTTTCCGCTTGCACGCCTTGTAGTCGGACTCGCTGTCCTCGCGCATCTCTAGATATCTAGAAAAAATAAGTAGTATTAAAACAAAATGTACAATGTATTAATCAAATTTATTAAACTTGCGGATATTTCTTGATTATTGTACGGCTGTCAACACTTCCGCTTTTCGCTGAAGACTTTTAAACCAGAATTTTATTATAATAGTGAAGTTCAAGTTTTTAAATTGCAGAAAATTATCATCAGAGGTTTTTATTAGGAAATATTGGTACAAAAAATCCTTAATTTTAAAAAAATATAAATGTTGGCAGAGCTATGTAATTCCGCGTTATAATTGCAGAAACCAGCAGTAAATGGCTAGATAAAACTTATTTATGACCCAGAAGAAAATTATTTTTTCTTCTTTATGATTTGATTTTTTAAAGCTATATAAATGTAAGGTTCTATCATTTATTTCATCTGAGGTTTATTCATATGTAACTTATAATTTATGGACAAATGTTAGATAACAAATTTTCATGTATTTCCACAATTTAATTATTATTATTATTCTTTTTTGTAAAATTGCGAACAGTGTTGTGTTATATTTTAATCTTTAAATATTAATATACACTTTAACTTGTTTTTGAGACCTGTGTGATTTAACGGCGATATTTTTCAAATGATTGATTAAAAGTAAATAATCTTAAAATAGTCTCTTTATCTTTTAATGCATCAAATTTTGATTTTTGATAAATTCGATTTTTATGAATACTCAGTTTTTGTGAGCAAATCATGTCGGCCATTTCTTTTTCATAATAAACAAGTTCGATTTTTTATATAAATATTACAATGGTATATTCTAAATTTTTATGTATCGCCCCCTGCAAGGAAAGGGACACAACTCAAAAATACATTATTTGAAAATAATCATCTTAAAGATGACGTTAAAACATTAAGAAACCTACAATAAAATTAACATAACTACTTCTCTGGTGGATAAATTGCGAGATAGAGATGCTTCTCATGCAAGCAGGGGTGCTTCATATACATTTATGAATGACATAAACTCAAATTTGCCTTTTGTGTGTGTGTGTGTGTGTGTCATTTTTCTTGCCGGGATGGGACGTATACGCTTGAATTTCTAAAATTAAACATACAGATTTTTCATTAAATGTTTACAACATGCACAATTGCAATAAGCATTATGCAAAATTACCCAATAAAGTGCCACTTGAGGGCGTTACCATTTTACATTGCATGCTTAAAAATAATTGACTGAATCTAAGTTCTTACATGAATCACTATGTACGATAGATTAAATGTTTCTTATTAGCTTCTTTTGATAATAATTGCCTGTTCTTAGAAATACTGCAAAATCATTAGAAATGTTTGATTTATAAATTTCACTGTAATTAAACGGACTCCAAGACTTGATTTCTCAAGGGGTAAATGGGCAAATGTACGAGTTCTCATTTGTAAGAAAGCTGATAAATCAGCTGCCTTTTATTATTGAAACACGTCAAATATGACCAAAACTTAACCAATTATTTCATGATCTGAGAGTCCAACAAAAAATTACTCTATTTGACATAACATTTTTTTTTTTTTTTTAATCTAAATTAAATTAAATCACCTTTAATAAAAGTGTTGCTTTATTTAATTTGTTTTCAAATTTAAAATCATAGTTACAGAAATGCACTCCTGAATATCAAAATGTGAGCAGACATTCAGAATTTTTTTATATATTCGTGCACTCTGTATTGTAATTGTAAGAAATAGGGATGACTACCAACTGCACTCGTTTATTTTTTCCCCACTTTAAAAAAATACCAACTGCACTTGGATATGCAAACGCCTGCTGCTTCCTGAAACCACCGTTATAAATTTAGATTCTTCCACTGAAAGTAATGAAATAGAAAACGAAAGATGTAATGGGAAACAAACAAACAAACAAACAAAAAAAAAAAATCACTGGACACCCCTACCACGCTGTGCATGAATCTGAGAACGCCTGCAACTCGGTTCCACGGCAATCACTACCACGCACTTAAAAATCAAAAAAACATTGGACACCCCTACCTCACTGCGCAGGAATCTGAGAACGCCCGTAACACAGTTCCGCGACAATCACTACCACGTAAGGAAAAAAAAAAAAAAAAAAAAAAAAAAAATCGATGGACACCCCTACCACGCTGTGCATAAATCTGAGAACGCCTGTAACTTGGTTCCACGGCAATCACTACCACGCACTTAAAAACCAAAAAAACATTGGACACCCCTAGCTCGCTGTGCATGAATCTGAGAACGCCCGTAACTCGGTTCCGTTGCAATCACTACCACGCACGTAAAAAAAAAAAAAAAAAAAAAAAAAAAAAAAAAATCACTGGACACCCTTACCTCGCAGTGCATGAATCTGAAAATGCACGTAACTCGGTTAAATTACAAATAAAATTATAAACTTCCAGCTAGGACAGGTAGTATAATTCTACCAACAAACTTTTGGGGTTTTCCTATTCAGAGCGAAGGGGTGGTAAGATAGAAACTCCCAAGAGAGTAAGTGAAAGAGAGGTTAAGACTAGCAAGTGCAGTTGGTATATTTCGAGTACAGTTGGATAACACGCAAAGAGGACCCTGAATTAAAGAATTTGTTCCAGGCTCCCATTTCAGTAAGTTGGTCATTGACAGAATCCCAAAGCTAGAACATTGGTGAAATATAGCCAGTCGATTCGAATCATCAATTTATTTTATTTATTTTCAGTTCATATGATTAGTGCCCCTTTTCACGAGTTGATAATCATTTCGTAACTAAAGTTTTAGTAATTTTAACTTCAATCTTCTATTCTATGAGATTTAGAAAATACTAAAATATTTATTTAGCATTTATTGAGGTTTAATACAGTAGATATTTCGCGAATTCAGTATTACAATACTAAGCCTAATATCAAAATCAGTAAATATAAATTTCCTTATTTAATATGTATTTTTACTTTCTTTTAAATATATAAGAAGAAAGCACTGGATTCGTAAAAATTTTCAACTTCTGGATTTCGACTTATTTACATGTTTTGTGAGGCCTAGAATATAATTTGACCATTTCTAGAAAATGACTGTTCGTTTGCGTGCTTAAAAATTTTTGAGACAGATTTTCCTTTAAGAAATTATACACAAAATTTCACAAATGTTTGCATTTAGATGCGCTTCGACAAGAAATTGCGCCTATCAAGTTTCGGTGCAAATCGCCCGACAGGTTGCGCTGCTACATCACGATTTCTTCCATTTACGGGAAGGCTATATGTCAGCTTCTATTGTGTACATTGCACAAAACTTGATGTTTAGAGAGCCTTTATAAAACATGACGCTGATTCAATTTGGATACATATCGCCCGATAGATGACGCTTCTTTGTTGCGATTTCCTCCGTGCATTTAAGGATATACTTCAGCTTCCATTGTGTACAATTCTACAAAAACTTGATATGTGCAAGCACCATTACAGAGCATTATGCTGATTTAGTTTGGAGGTGCATCGGTCGATGTAATTTTTCCGTGAATGGGAAGACTATATCTCAGTTTTTTAAGGCGTATAATTGCAAAAAATTTTACATGTGGTATGAGCATTTTGAGACGAATGCTGACAATTTAAGTATATATCGGCTGACAAGTGATTACTCAGTTATATACCGATATTACTGTTATTACTCAGCATCTGTCAGCATTTGTTTTGTAAAATTGCATTAGGTGGTGTATGTAAAATCTTTATTGTGAGTAGCTAGGATTAAATATTTGTTTATATTAACTGGTGGTGACGCTGTTATGTAAAGTGATACAGAAGAAAATTTTGTGATGGCCACAACATACCAATTTAGTTATGCGTTATTTTGATTTGGGTGCATTTATAAAGAAATTTTGCGATCACATAAAAAAAAAATATTTTACATAATTTGTTGTATTGTTCAAATGTATTTAATTCTGTGCGTGTGGAAAAACTGAATAAATATTTTGTTTAAAGCCCCAATTATTATTGAGTAAACAAAAAACATGAAATGGAAAATATCGACAATAATGTTATAAGCATTAAAAAGGGGGAAAAAAAAAAAAAAAAAAAAAAAAAAAAAACTTGTTTTTAACTGCATTATTTATGAAATAAAGTTAAAAATTAAATTTCAGATTTTGACGACATACATCAGGATCTACAGCACTAAATAAAAAATGAAGTCCTTTCTACATGCGAACATTATAATGATACAAATAAACTAGCGTATTGTGGCCATTACAAAACTTTCTTCTATATCTTTCTACACAACAGCGCCGCCTATCCTTTAACATGAACAAATATTCAATCTTTTCGTAATAAAGATATGCACATACGCAGTTTAGTGCAATTTTAACAGTCAAATGCTGAAGTATAGCTATATAGAAAATCGCAAAAAATAATAGAAGCTCTGCTATCGGCCAATATGCAAATTAAGTCAGCATATATTTTCATAATGGCTATATCAGATATTAAGTTTCATGCATTATACACTGTAGAAGCTGAGACAGAACCTTTTTACATATGGGGACAATTGCAGCGTAGTAGTACCCCCCCCCCCCCATCGACACATACGCCCCCATATTGAATCAACATAGTGTTTCATACTGATCTTCTCACAGATCAAATTTTGAAATGTGCAATATATGCAATTTTGCGCAATCGAAACTGAGAATAACATTTCCGTAAATAAAAGAGAACACCACCTATTCATAGATTTGCACCAAAAGTTGATAGGCACTAATTTATATCAAAGTAAAAATAAATATAAAATTCTATGAAATTCTGTGCAATATTTCTTGAGCTAAAGCTGCCACAAAGTTTTTGTTACAGACATAGAGACATTTTCTAAGTATGGTAAAATCGTGTTTAGGAAATCTCAAAACCTGTAAATTCTTGGAAAACCGGAAGTCGAAAATTTACGTATCATCGTATCGAATACTTTCTTTTAAGCAGATTTATAGAAGAAAGTAAAACTGAATAAACTAAAATAAAGTTTTATAAATAATACTTATATATAAAAGAAAAACTTTATGTAAGGCCGGTATATATGATTTCATAATTTCATAATTTTTTGAGCTTCAAATGCAAAACAAATTAGATGAAAAGCAAAACTTCATGAGAGTTTGCAAATTAATAAATGAATAAGTCTCTGCCACATAAAGTAATCTTATCCTTGAATTTTTTATGTTTTGACGGGTTAAACTGTCCATTTTGATAGAGGTGAAAGACCACCCTGTATCATTTTCTCATATATATTTCGTTTCGCAGTAATAATTATTCTGGCACCTCTCCAGATGTAGTTGCGTCGATTTTACTGGTTAGGTCATTCTAACGGAATACAAACTATTTCTAAAGACGAATTCTCAGAAATGGCTTTTTATGAAAGGAAGGTAGACATGAAGGAGTTTGTAGGCGTAAGAGTTCTACAAACATTTATGTAAACAGCTAGTATAAATATATATTTCTAGAAAACTTTTTTCTTTTAATGATATTTTAAAAGACAACATAATTTAATACGTATTTAATTCTAGAAATTTTAAAAAGAAATTAAACTTTAAAAAGAAAGAAAGAAATAGACAAATTTTTAGTATTCCCTTTTAGGAAACGTTGAGGGGAAGGGGAGCATATGAGATGCAGCATTTACTGATAACAGAACGTGGCAAATAAAAATCTTGAAACATGGCCGGTAACTTAACCGCCATGTTATCCTATGGGGAATTTTTTTTTCAAATTTACCTATTACTTTATTTTTATTTTTTAATATAAAATTTACGACTGTCAAGTTGTTTCTTTTTTTCCAAAGTAATAATAATAATAATAATAATAATAATAATAACAATAACTAAGCGATTTCTTTTTTGTGCACTTTATAACATTAAAATTAAGTATTAAAAGTTTAAAATATTAATTTTTCAGAAACAAGTAACAATTTATTGGTCTTGATTTTTCTGAATGTGAAAACGCAATGTAAAAAAAAAACGTTAGATAATGAGCAATTTGGAAAAGAAAAAAATATAAATCCCCATAGTATAACATGGGTTTAAGCTGCCCGCCACGTTCGGTGAAGCATCTCCTGAACTTTGTTATGTTATTAAATGTGTTACTAGTATTACACACACACACACACACACACACACATATATTATGTATTCACAGAACAAATTGAATAACTCCATAAAACAGAAAATGAAGGAAATATAGTAAAAATGTCATTACATTCGTTTCCTTTTCGTTTAATGGAGTTAATCGACTTATCTTGTGAACAGCCCATACATATATACTTGTCTGTCTTTGCTCGTTTAGTAGTTAATATTTCCAAATGAATCTATTTTCATATTTGCCATATTCGTTAAATCAAAAACAGGGACTAAATGTCGTGATAAATAACCAATAACGAAAAAATAAAAAAATGATTATTTAAATTTTAACTTTATTATTATTATTATTATTATTTTTTTTTTTTTTTTTTTTTTTAATCAAAATAATGTATATTTCGAGTTTACGAAATGTAATTTAAAAATCATTTACGAAAATTAATTCAGCGCAAATTCCTCAAAATTGTCGCTAGTCTATTTGTCGAAAGAATAATACTTAAATACCCCAAATTACTTTTTTTTTTTTTTTTTTTTTTTTTTTTACTCTACCTGAATCCGATCCCGATAACAGGAAAGTACCAGAATTTTTTCGGTTTGAATTTATTATCATTTATAATATTTATAATATTATTTATTTATTTTTTTTTTTTTTTACATTTTCCTCTAATTTAGCTAAATGTTTCGAACGTAATTTGGCGGTTTATAGCGGAAAGAGAATCGCCAAATGGCGCGCCTTACACAGAATTGCACCTATTCTTTTAAATTATCTTTTATTCTTATTTTATTTGTTTCAGTCACGGATATATATATATATATATATATATATTTTTCCAACACATTGTTTCAATTGTGAAAATATTTTCACTTTCTCTTACTCTTATATTTGGTGCAAAAAGTTTTTTTTTTTTTTTTTTTTTTTTGGAGGGGGGGGGTCAAATTTCTGAAATTGAGTTTTAGTTATATTTACACGTTTTGAGCTCCCATGAGTCCGAAAATTATGGTTTTAGCGGTTGATCTGTGTGTCTGTTTATTATCAACATATCTCAAGAAAAAATAATAACAGAAAGTCCGAACTCGGTGTACAAAATGTGTATCATATAGGAACGCTACACTAAACATTTAGTTGAGATCAAGCAAATAGTTCGTGTACAGGGACATCCAAGATAATTCAGATACATTATGTCTATGGGGAAATTTCAGGTAAGCACAATATAACAACTAAAAGCTTACTTAAACAAAACAGAATTGAACAAAAAATTTTATATGCATGAAAGCATGTTTTGTGTAGATTGCGGTAGGGGAACCATTCATCATTCGTTTACAGGGCTACCCAAACTTTTTGGAAATATTAGGGCTATACTTGAAAATTGCTGGAATTGTAATTCATTTTGTGTTAGACGTTTTTCACGAAAGACTAAATTTTAGTACTGTTTATAGTGTATGTTGTTTATAGACAATATACTGGGCTATCTAAAATTGAGCTAAACGTACTTTTCTATCGAATGTAATTGATGAAAGTGCTTTACTGTACTTTACTATGTTGACAAACATTGCTCAGGAAGGAAAATTAATTTTTCATACTCATACTGTAAAGAAAGTATTTTTTTAAGTTCAATTTTTAACTTTTGTGTGTGTGTGTGTGTGTGTAATATGTTTTGAAGTTCAATTTTTATCGGTTAATCAGTATTTATATCTGTTATTATCATAACTTAAAAACAAATGACAGCAAGAAATCCGAATTTGATATTTTGAAGTTCACATTAGGTTGCCATTTCAAAATTTGATCAAGATTGGTAAGTAAGAAGTCAAATTAATAACATTTTTTTTTTTTTTTTTCATTTTTGAAATAATTGCAGGCACTACTAACTTATGGAAGTACTTTGTACATTTACTTTGTCGACGAACACTGCAAGATAAATTTTTCATAACCATACTGGAAACAAAGTATTTTTTGAAGTTCTATTTTCAACTCTGTTTTTCGCAAATCCTTATGTACTTACTGTCATTCACTACGGTATGTTTGTGAATCTCAACCAAATAAAAAATACGCCTCTATTTTAAGGTAAATGCAAGTTATTTCATTTGTCTCTCCGTTGCTGAGGTGGTTAGAGCGCCATTTTAGTAATCCGGTGGTCCCGCGTTCGATACCCTGAAGGTGCGGAGTGTTAACTTTTGCAGACAATTAGTAGAAAAGATGTCAATTGATAAAAGAAAATTAATCGTTGACTACACAGTATCCTAAGTATTTTTGAAGAGTTTTTTAAGAAGCCTTTTTCTTACATCTCTTTTTAGAAACAAAAAAGAGTTTTTTGTGGACTACAAGCGCCCTCTATTGGGCGAAATATTCACTAAAATGTCAATGAAACAATTTATAATACAAAATAAAAATGATTAGGAAAAACACATAAACATTAACCAAATCAGTAAAATGTTAAGTTATAATATACAAAAATAATAATAAACTAAAATAATAATAAAAAAAAGTGTCTCAAACGAATAATTAAATTGCAGATATTGGCCCTTAATCAGAAAATAAAATCACAAAACTTATAGGCAATCGTGTGAGGCTGCCATCTGTTGTGAATTTTAAGAAATAATTTCTCTTTTCTTAACATAGTTCAAATTTCCCCAATTTTGGTTAATAAGCAAAGAAGTTACTTTTTTTTTTTTTTTTTTTTTTTTCAAATTAAATTTTATTCTAACTTCGAAAACATTTATATGATACACTGTAATAAGAATTTGGGTTTTTAAATAGATTATTGTATAATATCACTTTTTGAGGTTACCTGATAACGAAAGTCCAATCTTTAGTGGTTGATATGTGTGTATATCTATTATCAGCGTAACTTAAAAACAAATAATTGCAGGAAATTCACATTTGGTATTCTGAAATTCGTATTAGGTTGCCACTTAAAAATTTGATCAAGATTGGCAAATTTAAAGACAAAGTAATATATATATATATTTAAATAATTGTATGCACTATGATTGAATGAAGGGTTGAAGGAGGCAGTAGCCCCCCCCCCCCCCCCACATAGAATTATATGTCAAATAAAACTCTTCCTAAACCATGTTTAGATTAATTTTAAAGTACATTGAACTTTATTATCTTACGTTATTGATCTCAAGACTTATACAATCTATCTTTATAGCATTCAAAGGAAGGGTAAGAGAAAGTCATGTGAGTGACACACCAGATTATTTTTCTGCTAAAGCATCCTTATTTCCTTATTTTATTTATTCTTCCAAACCAAGGATTTTTTTTTTTTTTTTTCCAATACATTTTCGTAGCTGTTATGTTAATTTCAAGCATCATCCTGGGGGAAACTTCGGTTTTATTATTAAAAAAAAAGATTATTGAAGAATTCGAAATGAAATTTCAAATTGCCTGGTAGCGAAATTCTTTTAACACTAATTTTAAATTCTCACAGGTGCTTTTTACTCGCAAAGTGTCTCTAGTTTTGTGAAAAGTTCAAACTTTCAACTATTTTGACTCTATCACGCAATAAAATAGTTAAAGGCTAAAAATATACACTCTTTAGAAAAACAGATTTATTATTTCCATATCCTTTTTTATCTAAAACTAGAATATATATTTAAATATTTTTAACGCTACTCTTCTCCGCTGATGAATATTATTAAAATATATAAATTATCCTGTGCAAAAGTGAATTATTAATCTGAAAAATTTGTATTTTTAGCGGTACGTTAAAGGAAAAAAAAAACTGATATGTTTTTATTTTTATTTTTTAAGTATTTTTATTTTATTTATTTGTTTATTTATTTATTTTTTATTTTAAAATTTTGCTGTGAATACTTTTTTCCAAAACTAAGCAAAAATAGTTCGAAAAACCATTTTTCTTTTATTTTCATACATAAATGTTTAATCCTAGAATAGTCGTGAACATGCTTTTGCGATTTTTTTGTCACTAAATAAACATATATTTTAAATGTGTATAATTATAATTTTTAAGCTTGTTTCTTTAAACATGAAGGTCATATGTAATAATCATGAGGTTTATTTTTATATGTATAGTAAAAAATCCATTGCTTTTCTACATTATAAAGAACATACAGTGAAAACAACATTGCAATTTTCCCACTCAGACGCTTAAAGAATTAATTGCTGTAGCATTATTATATGTTGATATTAGTGACAGAGTATAATTATTTACATACAACAGCCAAGCTGTTGTGACGGTATAATATAGATCTGTTTTTGTTAGACATTATTTTAAAAATTAATGATTCCTTTAACAGAAATTTGAATACTAATTTGAGTATTGTTTTTTCATTTTGTATATTCAATACTGGAATTTCAACTCGTGATTTAATTTTATGACAGCACTAGAGTGTAAGAAAAGGACAAATTAATAAAATATAAGCTTTTTTTTTTTTTTTTTTACAACAAGGATGTTTGTTTTGCTGTTACATTCATTTTGGGAGATAAATTGGTAAATGAGATGTTTTCACATATTTTAGATCTATTTTATTTTTATTTAACAATACTAAAATTTCCTAGACTTCCTAATAGTACAAAATATACTAACCACTATCTACAGAAACTAAACAATAGTAAGGAAATCATTAATACTAGATGTAGAACACCTTATAAATACAAAATTGACACCATCCAATCATATACACTAAGAGATAAAAAAAAAAAAAAAAAAAAAAAAGCCGCACTTGGATATTTTTTATTTTTCTTTCTGTAATCTCTAATTTTATTGTTTCAAAAGTAAATTTTTGAACAGATTTTATTACGTTGTGTTCCGCGTGCAATTTAGGATTGAGACAAGTGTTAAAAACAAGATGCAATTGTTCGGAAAATTGTAATTTTAGAAAGTATTTCAAAAGTGGTAAGAATAAGGCAATTAACGATACTCCAAAAAATATTAATTTTAGAGTGAAAATCAAAAAAATATTTTAATACGTGGGATGTCAAAATGATTAAATTTTAACAAAATATTAGTGATCTGGTTTTTAGCAAGATATAATATTTTTTGGCTGTTTAAACTGTACATTTGTCCTTAAGCGGCCATGTTACTCATCCAGTCAAGATGACCCCAAGTTAAAAAGCCAGCGCTTAAAAAATCAGTTTGTATTACATTTAGAACATAGCAGGATTTCAGAAAAAGTGTTTAGTAACGTAATTTATCTAAATACAGTGAAATAACAATGAAACAACGCAGGTTTAATTGCCAGAAAATCTGAAAAAAATTCATTCTTAACAAAAAGAATTAGAAAACCAAGACATTGGAGGGTTAAAAAAAATGAAAAAATGATCAATTAATTATTGGGCTGAAGTTGCTCTCTCTGGTGAGTCAAGTTTAACTTATTTCGAACTGACTTAAACAAGCAGATCTGATCACGAAAATGTGACTGACTTAATGTAAATCGCACTTTTAAAACGATGATATATTCCCCGTACATTACGATACGAAAATGCATATTTTTTCGGTGAGTCTGGCAATTTTTTATGTTTAAGGGATCATTTAACCCGAAATAAAACTTGGACAATAAAAAAATTGATACTTGACCGACTTCTTTAGGGGTATTTTAGACTCTTCCATAATCAGCATTTCAAGATGATAATGCACCTTGTTATATGGCACCTGTGATACATTTATTTGATTCAAGCTGTTAAAATTACTTATCCATTATCATGAGCATCTATAATTTTGTAAGTTATCATAACTTTTTTTACTTAAAATTAAATCCCACAAAGAATATCGCAGGATTTCTTCTTTATTAGACCTGAAAATTGTCCTAATCTCAACTTTTTTTACTTAAAATTAAATCCCACAAAGAATATCGCAGGATTTCTTCTTTATTAGACCTGAAAATTGTCCTAATCTCAATCTGCTCGAAATTGTTTAGTTTATAAAAGAGGGTGGGGATTAAAAATTTGTAGCCTACAACTTTGAAAGAACTAGAAAAAAATATTTATGATATTTGGCACAGTGAAATTTCTGAGTTTCATGTTAAAAAACTGTAAAATACTATGTCATTGCACATTAAAGCAGTAATTCCATAAAAAGCCGGAATTATCCAATCCAAATACATATTTTTATTAAATAACTGTTTATATCTAACAAATAAATAGTTTTATTTCATACATTAAAATAGCACTTGTTTATTTCATATAATAAATCACGATAGAATACAAAGTATATGCTTATTACATTACGTTTAAAAAGAAAATTCTACGTAGATTTTTATTAAATACTTTGTAGGATGTAATAAAACGAATTGTTAAATCGAAAATGTACATAGGTATAATGTTATGACTTCCATATTATGCAAACATAACAATTTTATTTGTTGCAATCATTAGTTTTTAAATTATTACAAACCCAAAAGGTATAAGTCAATTTTTCTACAGTGCAGCTTTTTTTTTTTTTTTTTTTTGTCGCTTAGTGTATAAACGTGATATAAGCATATGCGTTAACGAACGTGTTATGAAACTGACATACTATGCAATAAAATGACACAGAAACATTTTCCAAAGGATCCGTAACGATAAAGATCGAATTAACCCACTTGAAATTTCAAGAATTTATCATATTAATTGCCAAAAGGATGCCAAATGAATAACGAAAAGAAAAATTAACAATATGGTTAAAAAACAGCAAACTAACAATAAAAACAATAAATAACCTCAATCCTAACCAAAACTAACTAAAACCAAAACATAAAAATTGACTTTGAAAATATATGAAATATAATCAATTATGAAAATTTCCAATATGTCTTGAAACGGGAAGCTGAAAAAATATTGTCCAATGAGCATGCCTGAAGATGATCGAGTTCCGGAACGAAAGCGTGTAGGAAAAAAATCTCTCAAGGTATTTTTGTTTATATTTAACTAAAATGTTCTTTATGAATTATAATTCAAGACACCGTAGCGATATGTTTGGATCATTTAGCAGAAGGTGCTTCTGTACTAAGCTTTTATTTTCTTCTTCTTTTTTTCTTTCTTTATTTCTTTCTTCGTATTTTTTTAAGAATATGAATATTGTTTCTCAGATTCTTTGTGTCGAAGTGTACCCAATATATGCCTCACCCGTCTAATACACTGAGTTTAAAACGACTATAATATATATTAGAATTTGCTAAAAGAAAATTGTGTGGTAACCGGACCTCAGCACACTGTCACGAGTTTTGACTCTGACTTCAGACTGGAAAGATTGTTCGATATTCTTACGGAAGATAAACCCGGTTTTCACTAAGACAAAGGCAAGTGAAGCAAATGCCTTAGGCCACCTTGCTTAGGTGTTCCCCAAAATCAAATGTAAAACTTATTTCAATGGCATTTTTTTAGCTTTAAGTAAGTGTTAGGAGACCCTTATAGAAGTATTTTCCCTAGACCCTGGTTTGGTTAAGTCAGATCCTGAAAGAAACGTGTCTCCGCTGCGCTCTGTACACCGGTGATTTTATTTCAAACAATCAACCATTTTCTAATTTTTACAGAGATGATAAGGAATCAACTAAATTCATACAAATAAGAAAAATCTTTCAGTTGATTTTTGATGTCCCTTTCAGTGGTTTTCGCCTTGGTTTTAGGGCGAAAAATATTTCCCTTTGTATTTCCACTCAGTACCCTAGCTTGTATGATCTCGCCGTGCAAGTTTATTTATTTATTTATTCTTTATTTTTTTTCATAAAGTTATTATTATTATTATTATTATTATTATTATTATTATTATATGTCGTTCTATGCTAAATAGCTCTAACGCCTATGTTATTTTCTTTCCTTCTGTAAACACCGACAATACTTCGAAAGGGTTAACTCTTACCTTTACTCTCCTGTTCTTAAGAAAGAATGAGTAATTTTTATCATTATTATTTTTTTTAAATAATTTTTAAAGGTAATTCTTGGTAATTTTTTCTAGGCCAATTATTGTCATCATACACATCAAAAATAAATTATCTCTAAAAAAGAGCGTTAAGTTAAAACGCGTGCCATTTGCTATTTAGATTAATAAAATCTTTTTGTAAAAAAATAGAACCGATTCAAAAAAGGAACTACTATTCAAACAACTAAAAAGGAAAGAAAATTTGCAGAAAATGGAACTGTAAATTGCGCCTAAAAGTATAAAATAATTTCCTTCTCCAAACAACCTATAACACTACAATTAATCATAACTTTTGAAGTCGGCGCAAAATTAAATAAAATTTAATTAGTTTTTAAAGGTTTGTCTTTAGATCGGTAGCAACCAATGCTGTTGTCTCGAATGATCCATTTTCATGTTTCCTTTATTATTTTATCACTGTATACAATTGGTCCATTAATAGCATCTACATAGAACAGTGAACATTCTACACAATGTGGTATTTAGGCTTCTACGAAGTTAGAGTTTCCTTTGCAAGTTTGGTATAACTTTGATAACTACCATCCTTGGTGGCTTTTGGATTTCGCGATCAAAACGTGAGGCAAAAATATGCAAGATGTATATTTTCATAATATATATATTGTACGATGTGTTGTTTCATATTCTTGATTACTCTCTTGATATACCTTATCAAAATAATCATGATATCCCAAAGAAATTAAATATGTTTGCCAGTTAATTTTGCGATTTTTTTTTCACCAAGGACGTCAGATACCAGCATCTTCGCCAACTTTTGCTGCTTACGAAATATTATTTGTTTTCTTGAATGAAAGAAGTTTTCGGCTGCGTTTTGCAGGTAACAATGTGAGATGTGTATTTTGAATAGGATTTGATTTTTGAATTGAATAAAGGTATCAATTTTTATTTAATTTTGCGCCGACTTCAAAAGTTATGATTAATTGTAGTGTTATAGGTTGTTTGGAGAAGGAAATTATTTTATACTTTTAGGCGCAATTTACAGTTCCATTTTCAGCAAATTTTCTTTCCTTTTTAGTTGTTTGAATAGTAGTTCCTTTTTGGAGTCGGTTCTATTTTTTTACAAAAAGATTTTATTTTTCTCTTTTCAGTGAAAACTTATTTATATGGCAGAGCATCAGAAGACGTTCGCTGGAAGTTTCACAAATCACAACTTCCAAGAAAAGTGACATTACTCAAAAAAATGGTTTATATCACTGAAAAATACATGAAATGCACCCAATGTGAACAAAAAAGTTACATCTCCATCTAGAACATTATCTACTCGAGAGACAGTTTTGCCAGTTTTATTCTAGTCAAGTTATTTTTAAGTTGATTTTTCTAAAATACTGCTTTTTTAAGTTGTGTCACTTTTCTTGCCTTTATCGGATATGAGCAAAAAACTATCTATTGAACGAACATACGTTAAATTAAAAAGTGTTTAGAAATGTAAAGAACGGATACGCTGTATTCGTAACCGAAAATTCAGTTAGGCATATATATTGAACTTTACAGTGAATACGTGTCACTCGCTGCGCTGGAAATTGCGCCGCGTAAATTTCAAACAAAGAGCAAAATTTGCATTGCAGCGGACGGACAGAAGTTTCAACAGCGATACTTACATACTGCTTTTACCAGTGTAGCTGCATGCGTTCAGCAGTTAGAGAGAGAACAGACTTTTGTGAGTATCCTGTAATTTGTTTATATCTTAATGAAATCATAATGAAACCTATTTCAGGCTAAGATCATTACGATAACAAAAAAAGTATTAAAATTAAATCATCTCCTACGAAGTTATAAGCTAACAAATTTCAACAACAACAACGAGAAACATGTTTTGTATTGAGAACCTCTTCCTTTATGAAGTCGGTTTAAAATGTCTATGCATTAATCGATGTGGCCGCTCACAATAACCATACTTTGAATTTTACATAGCATAAATTTCACCCGTTACGCTACAACATATGCAATGTCGTTCAAATGTGCACAAAATAGGAAATTGTGAACAAACAAATGCATGTTTTAAGCGTTCTGATTTTAGCATTAATGTCTAAACTATCTTTGCGTAATACATCGATGATGCTCTGCAATTTTATAAGTTACTTTTTTCCCCTGTCTTGAAACGTTTCTGAGATAGGATCGCTAACTCCACTCTTTTCCACCAGTTGGCGCTTTAGGCGGTTGAATTGCGTAGCACATGTCCAATCCTACTTTTATGACTATAGCTGCAGCTGTTTAGCAGTTAAAAGAGTCGGGGCTGACTTTTTTGGGAACTCTGTATTTTCTTTTGATCGTAAAGATCTTACAATGGGACCTATTTCAGACCAAGACCTTTACAATAAAACAGAAAGTATCAAAATCGGATCATCCGTTCAGAAGTTATGAGATAACAAACAAAAACAGAAAAAACATAGGCTTTGAATTGAGAACCTCCTCCTTTTTGAAGTCGGTTAATTAGAGCATCTCTTACGAAATTATAAGCTTACAAACACCAACAACAACACATAGCTCGAATTAAGAACACCCTTCTTTCTGAAGTTGGTTGTAAACGACTTTGCGCTAATCGATGTGACCGCTTACAGTAACAGTATTTTGAACCACAGAGTATACATGTCATCCGCTACGCTGCAAAGTGTGCAACGTAGTTCAAGTTTGCACAGTGTAGTAAATTGCAAACAAACAACTGCCCGTTTTAAGCGTTCTATTTGTAGCAATAATGTCTAAAAAATGTATTTTCGTAGTAAATCGATGATGCTCTACAACTTCTTAATTAACTTTTCTCCCATCTTGAACCGTTTTTGAGATAGGAGCGCTAATTCTGCTGTTTTTCACCAGATGGCACTTTATTTTCTTTAGATTGTAAAGATGTTATAATGGGACGTACTTCAGACCGAGATCTCTACAACAAAACTAAAAGTATCAAGTAACCGTATTTTCAACTATATAGCGTATGTCTCACCAGCTACGCTACAACGTGAGCAATGTAGCTTAAGTGCGTATAGTGTAAGAAATTGCGAAAAAAAAAAAAAAAAATGCGCGTTTTTAGCCTTATATTTTTACCATCAATGTCAAAACTGTCTTTTCGTACTAAATCGATGATGCTCTGTAATTTTATAATTCACTTTTTCAACCTGTCTTGAAACGTTTACGAGATAGGAACGTTAGCATGAATGTCTAAACTACCTTTTTGTACTAAATCGGTGATACTCTTCAGCTTTGTAATTCACTTTTTCTTTAGAACCGTTTTCGAGATAGGAACACTAACTCCGCTATGTTCCACCAGGTGGCGCTTCAAGCGGTTTAACCTTGTACTTTTGCTATACTTATATACCATTTTTATCATTATAGCTGCAGCCGTTTAGCTGTTAACCTTTTGCTTACGGGCGGGAAGACCGTGATCCCGCGAAAAAAGGTGCTGAAGAAACCGGGGTCGGTCCAATCGCTGTCCCAGGCATTTTCACCCCTCAAGTATGGGGTGCAGTAATTGATTTTCTCCGTGGGTGGCTTATTAATTGCTGGAGCAGGGAACTGTGTAGGGATGATAGTATTTAATGAGAGGAAAATAGGGGGGAAAATTATCTATTCGGAGGACATTTAATATCATCCTGCGTCTTTATCTCGTTAGCAATACATTTTGCTTAGATGTTCGAAAAATATTTTAATTTCAATTTTTCTTTTCTTGTATGTATTATTCTATACCATAGAATGATCGGGAAAAGAGGCCAAGATCGCATTCATTATGTTGTAATAATGAAATGTTTGTTTCATATATAATTTTTTTTTTTTTTGTTTCATATAATATTAAATAACATTAATAAAATTACTATCAGATTTTTGTTTCGGTACTCTAAAAAGCTTACTATACGAAAAGAAAGAATCACACACCAATATTAGCCTAGAAAAACTATTACTTTCAATCAAAAAAATAAATGTTTTAATCATTTCAATAAACTATTTGCTATGAAAGTGGAGAAAAATATAATATTGTTATAGTTGCAACCCGTGGAAAATACGGGATACGGAATAAATTGAAATAAGTACACATATTTCAATAATATTCCACGCTTACTATTAAAAATATAAGTCCATATAATAATAATAATAATAATAAACAAGAAATTAATTCATGATCATAAATTAGGAAACATATTTCGAGGCATTTTATTGGGAAAATAGAAAATTTACAAAACGATTTACATGAAATGTATTGAGTAATCAATGCATTTTACTGGGAAAAAATAAATAAATAAATGAAAATAAATAAATAAATAAATAAAAAGAAAGAAATAAATAAATAAAAAGAAAGAAAGAATAAAACTACTAAAATCTGTTGCATGCAGGTTTCTATTTTAATAATATATCCACGCATACATGAAAGCAAGCGAAGGTAATAATTATGCGTAAAATATGAATTTTACTATATTTTTAAAAAATAGGTTTAATAAAGCGTTAAAAAGGTATTAAAATTTCTGTAACAATAATGATAAAATATAATAAAAAATTTATATTATGAAGTCTTAAAAAGAAAAGAAAAGAAAGAAAAGAAAAGAAAAAGAAAACAGACTTTAAACTCATTTTTAGTAAATCGTGCATTTAATTTTGCCAATTTCAACACATCTTTTACTTAGTCTGTATATGTCTATATGATATACATACAGAGGGTTCTCCAAAATGATTGAAATTCACTTTAATTTTTTATTAGAGATAAATTGACAAAAGATGTTCAAAAGATGTTCAAAATAAAGTAGATAAAAAAGATAGTGTTAGGAAAGCGCTTCTCCCATTAAATTTATAATTCTTACATATTTTATATATTTAATTAAATTCCTCTAGACAAATTTGGTCAGTTAGAAAATTTTTCTTTTACACTCAACAAGACCACTAGAAAAATAATAAATAGTGGATCTGCAGATCAGGAGCTTCAACATCTTATTTCCATCCACAGTATTCATTAGATCATTCTTATTTATTCTGTATTATAATGTATATATATATATATATATATATATATAGATAGATAGATATATAGATATAGATATATATAGATTCGATTGACTTGCTACAAAAACAGATACATTTTTTGAGGGGGGGCTGCTTACCCTCAGTCTTCGCTGTATCTCTCTTTCTATAACTCTCTCTCTCTCTCTATATATATATATATATATATATATATATATATGTGTGTGTGTGTGTGTGTGTGTGTGTATTCCTAATAACTGGTAGTCTTGTATTAATTCTATCTAATTCATAAATACTTTTACCAAATTTTATGCAAAAAAGATTACAAAGCATATCGGAATTATTTTGTGTAACCCTGTAAATTTTTACCAATTCTGTGCTCGCAGTTTTCAAAAGAAAAACATGCTTTTAAAATTCTAGTGCGATTTCATTATATTTAATGGAGTGTAACCATGTTAAAATACATTTTTAAGAAATATCGACTGTAGACCGTAATAGTCCGAAATTCCTTTATGTATACTGGAAAAGGAGCCAGAGTGATTATATACGCCAATAATAAGAATGCACCTTATAATTATAACTCATTAATTTTTAAAACTAATTTGACATCATTTGGATATTACAGTTCGTCATCGTAATTCTTTTGTGTGGTCCCGTAAATAAAATTTTTAGTATATACATACCCTTTCTTTTAGAGTAAACATACTTTTAAGCATCTTTATAATGTACTCTAATTCCATTATGTTTTATACAGCATACGCGCATTAAAGTACGCTTAAAAAAAGAAAAAAAAATGTCCATAGGCTCTAGTGTCATGAATTTCTTTTGTGTGTCTCTGTAAATGAAGCATAAACGTTTTATACATCAGTAAAAACTATTGAACTTAGTCTTTGTTTTTCATGAATAATTGACATAAATTGGATGATTACGTGACATTGTCGGGACGTTTTTGTAAGGCCCTGTATATTAATTAGGAAGTCTAAGCTCACATATTTTCTGCAGAAAATATAAGTTTAAGCATCTCAGTAATTTACGCTGATTTAATTTTGTTGATTGCAAAATAATGATGTTAAAATACTATGAATAGAATATACACCAAAACCATACAGCTTCCGTGGAGCTCATGAATATGTGTACCAGATTGCAACTCTATAGCGTGATTTTTGCAGCCGTTATCGCACGACAAACAGATAGACAAACAGACCCACATATGGAACCCAAAATCTTTATTAGTCTCAACATGGAGGACTCCACTAACATTTCAGCAGTAATAATAATAACAACGGATAACTCTACCTGTAAAATCAGCTGAATTATATAGTAAAAGAAAATGACTTATTGACTACTTAGAAATTGTAATTTTTTCGTATCATTTACAAGGCTTCGTTTAAAAACTGATCATATACAAATTGGTAATCGAAATTTTTGCATCGAAAACATCATATATGTTATGTATGTCTAAATAGAGAAAGTCAAACAGTAAGTCTGTCTAATTACGATGCTGCGTACATATGACCCTCAGTTTTACTTTATGTGACTTTGTAATTTGGATACATAATTATAAGTTATGTAAACAGACAGTAATGTAATGATGTTTTTATTTTTTTATAATTATGTTGTTACTATAAAAATAGCAGGTCGAATTGATCTAGAGTGTCATATAAAACTTTTAAATATGTGAATTTTTTGTAGATTAACCGGAAGAATTTTTTCTAAATTTGTATACTTTTGACAAATTATATTGCGCAGTCATCTCTATTCGGTAAACTATTAAACCACGTTTCAGTCTTTTTGTGACGCCTTTCATATAAGATTCAAAGAATCTTACTATGTCAAACAGGGACACAAGCTTCATTTGTGACCGAGAGTTTCCGTTTTCAAAGCTGGTAGACGGGAGGTGGCAGGTTCGAACCTAGCTCCAGCTCTTCCATCTAGCTGTTTAGATTTTTCCGTACTTTTCTCCGAAATTGACGTAATATAGATGGACACCTCAGACAGACCTCTCAGAGAAGACATATAAAAATTTCGAAAAGGCTAATTCTAAGAGACATTATAATATGTATCTGAAAAAAAAGTTTATTTTTCTTGCTCGTATTTTTTCCTCTTCAAATTTAAAGCACTACGTATATGACTAAATATGTTTATGAGTAAAAATAAATTAACTTTTATAGTGATATACTTTTTTATAATAATAATAATAATAATAATCATTAAAAACAGGGCAAAGGTTACGGTTGTAAATCAGTCCTTGTCAAAGTTACATCCTCTCCCATGAATAAAGCTAAAATGATGCTTTTGAAATATTCTGTTCCTTTTTGGTAAGTTTATTAGAATAACGTAATTATTGTGCTTGGGAAGTTTAGGTACTGATGAGGTGTAATTTACAGTCGAAACGTTTGTCACATTATTAATGTTTTTTAAATTGGGCTTTTACCTTTTATCGTCAGTAAATATATCATTTTAATGCTGACTTAATTTTAATAAGCACTCAGACATATTAATGCTTAAGTATATTAAATTTATGAATACGCAAAACAAATTATTTTCTTTTATAAAACAAATTAAATCTTATCGAAGTTATAATCTTAATATACGTCAAAATCTGGTGTTGGTATGCCTCTAAAGGACAATTTTCAACTCTAGGCACCTTGGCCATGACAGTCTTACAAAAGATTTTTAGACCTTATTCAAGCGAGTTTTGGGGAAAACCACGGAAATTTCTGAAACGTTAGTTGGACAAGCGCGACCAGGCTTCAAACCTGGGAATCACTGGTGTGTTAGCTATGAGAGCAGAACCTCTCGACCATTAAGAGGGAAAATTCCTTCATGTTACATATCTGTTAAAATTCATTAAATGCTAGCTTTTGATTCTTAAAAACATCTGAACGTTAAATTTCTTTTAATTGCCTGCGCTGTTTATTTCATTGATTTTTACACGCTAGATAGGAAAAAATAATTATAGTTGTCCATATTTCGAAATCAATTATTTAGCACTTATTTCGATGAAAATTATCCATCACGCACGATAAATATTAAAGAAGAGACTCCTATTGTGAAAACGTAAAAGATATAAAAATTTAAGTTTTGTATTAGATTTGTAGTTTGCAGTTTGTAGGACATAATAATAATAATAATAATAATAAAACCCTTTTTTTTTTTTTTTTTCTTTTTCAGTTTTCAAGTAGAGAATCTAACTACAATGAAATGAAGTAAAAGATTAGATTTTTGTGTTTAAAAAAACAGAAATAATATTTGGCAAATTATTTTGACACACTTTAGCAAAATATTTTTAAAAAATATTTTTTATGCTTCATTTTTTGTAATTTGAATAAAAATATTTGACACATTTATGGAAAAAATAAATGATTTTAAAATCCTGGAAGTATTTGAGAAATTTAAACAATCTGGAAAAAAAAAAAAAAAAAAAAAAAAAAAAAAACTTATGACACTATTTTTCCCCACATAAAATTCATTTAAAAAGACAATTCTCTTGCTATGGTTATTTTATAAAAGGGCAATTTGAATTTGTTTTTAACCCTAGTAGGTAAGAAGTCCTAACAGAGTTCTCTATGGAAAACAAACTGCTACTCTTTTGATTTTCTGAATTAAAAACAATTACCATATTTTAAGAGTAAAATATTAAAATTTTACATGAATTAAAAAATGTTTAATTCTTCTAAACCATTATGTAATAAAAATGTTTTTCAAAATTTTCTAAATATCTGATATGTTATGTATATCCAGTTTTTAATTATATTTTAAGTGCATTGCCAAAATTCTAATAAAAAGTGATATTTTTTCAACTAACGATATGTTACTTTCTATAGCTTTTCTCTGTTGTGGGCACGGAAGGGAAGGGGGAGGGAAAAGTCGAAAACTTCAAATTTTCTCATGGGAAAGATTCTAGCGTCTTTTATCAGTGAACATCTCATCAAGCGATTACATTTTCTGCTCTTATTTTTAGACATTCAGAAATGAATTAGTTGTCGCATCTAGAAGCACTCTTCTTGTTATATCTTTAACTTTCCGTTTTTTCTTTCCGTATCTATTGAGTATTTTACTTTAAATTTATTTAATTAATTTTTAATTAATTTCATTTTGAATCATTCTACATTTTTCACAATGTCTAAGCCGCCCAGGCCAAAATTCTTGACGGACGAAGAAATAAAAGAAATCATGGAAAATCCAAATAATGAAATATTTGCAGATTCAGATTCTGAATGTGAAGAAGAAAATGAAAATAATACTTCATTCTCAGATGAAAAAGATAACTCTGCGTTTAATCCGCAAGATTCTTTTACAAGTAATGCTTCTAAAAAATCTGAGGATGTGTATGTGTGGTCTCCAGTTACCGGTAATGAAGAAATAAGAAAGCTCAATTTTACTGGAACACCTGGATTATTATTGAATAATCAGGCAATAGAATCTTTGAAAGAAATCGAATATTTTGATTTTTTCTTTTCAACGGAATTAGTTGAATTATTAACAGACGAAACAAACAATTATGCAAATCAGCAAGAAGAACTAAAAAACCAAATTTCTAAGAATTTGCATTCAGCAAAATGGACAAATGTCACGACAGATGAGATGAAAAAGTTTCTTGCAGCAACAATGTTAATGGGCCATATTGATAAAGATAATATTGTTGAATACTGGTCTACGGACGAGTTAATCGAAACACCCATGTTCAATAAAATTATGCCTCGTGATAGGTATTTACTAATATTAAAATATTTGCATTTTGCGGATAATCAAATGGCACCCAATAGAAACGATGAAAATTATGATCGCCTATGGAAAATAAGAAAAATATTTGACATGATAAATTTTTCTTTTAAACAAGCATATAATCCTACCGAAGAGTTGGCTATTGATGAAGTCATCATAAAATTCAAAGGACGGGTTATATTTCGACAATATATTCCCAAAAAGCATAAAAGGTGGGGAATGAAAATGTACAAAATTTCGGACAAATCTGGATACACGTACCATATTCAAATGTATCTTGGAAAAGACAAAACAAATACTTCACAGTCATCTGCACATACATTGGTTATGGAGTTAACAAAATGCATCGAAGGCAAGGGTCACAAACTTTTTATGGACAATTATTTTTGTTCACCGAATTTATTTAAAGATCTTCTTGAAGAACGTAAAATAAACAGTTGTAGCACTATCAGGCAAAACAGGAAAAATTTTCCAAAATTTCCAGAAAAAAGCATTCGGGGAAAAACTCATGTAAGATTTTCTTGTGGAATGACTGCTATGAGATGGACCGACAAAAGAGACGTGTACATGCTGACAAATATGCATGAACCTCCAAAACTAAATGACATAACAAATGATGAGACCAGCAAACCTGAAATCATTCAAGATTACAACAAACATATGGGATACGTAGATTTAAGCGATAGAATGGCGAACAGTTACACATTTGGAAGAAGGACTTTAAAATGGACTAAAAAATTATTTTTCCATTTATTAGACATATCAGTGTTAAATGCATTTTATCTATATAAATCCCAGAACCCAACTGCCACCCACAAAAACTTTCGTATGAATTTAATTCGACAGATTTTAAAACATACAATGAATTCGTCACCATTTTCAAGTCCTTCAACATCCAAAAGACATTACTTGGAAATGGACAGTAATGACCACTGGCCAAAACAAGACAAAAAAAGACGTAGACGCTGTGCTGTTTGCAAAACAAATGGAAAAGAACGGCGAACTACAGTTATATGCATAAAATGCAACGTAGGACTATGCATTAATGACTGCTTCAAAAATTATCATTGTAAAAAAGATTAAATATACGGTATGATACTTCATATAATATTTTACTTATTTTTATTATAATGCAAGAAACTGTTTCTGGATTTTCTTATGTGTATTATATATATTTTGTTTTTCTGCTTTATTCTTATATTTTACTTTGTTATATGCATAACACTACTGTATTCCTAAATATCTGCATGCAATTTAAATCTTAACTATATAGGTAAGAACGCAACGTACATTTAGCTAACGGAAAACAGTAAAATATTTTCAAAAGTCATTTGTGCAGTTTATTATTTACTTCAAATTTCTGAGTATTCTAGATATTTTGTATATATAATTTTATGTTGTATTTTTTAATTGTAAATTAAACAGGAGAAAAATATTTAATCAAACTTAAAATCATTTTTTTCCCTTTTAAATTTATTATTATGATTAACCATAAAATCTGTATCATCTCTAAACCTTGAGAAATCAATCGTTAAATTTTCTACAAAATAATCTGACTAATTTAAAAGTAAATATTTAACTTTTAAAAAATTAAATATATAGTAATTTAAATTCCATGCAAAATAGTTTACCTGAAGTTTATTTTAAAATTTATTTAGCAGAATAAAGAACTCATTGTAAATTTTATCATTTATTTAATTTTTATTAGTTTTTTTTTTTTTTTTTTTTTTTTAATGTTATGTATATATTTCTATTCTAGTATATGTTTTACTTGTCATTTAAACGGAATAAAATTATTTAATCAGGTTTAACATAAATTTAGTTTTGTTTTTAGTTTCATCTTAAATTTGCGTATTTTGTTTAAAAATAAAATCTGCATAATATATCATAGTCGCCAAATTTAAGCTTTTTTGACTAACATCTTCATAATTAGTTCATCTTATTATTATTTTGCTTTTATGTAATTTATAAAACTTCAATTTGCGAATAAAACGAGATTTTTTTTTTTTTTTTTTTTTTTTTACAAAAATGTGGTATTAAAAATGTATAAATTTGGCAACTATGATAAATTAAAACTGTAAATATCTATTAAACGCTGATTCGAAATCCACGCAAAACAATTTGACCAGTTTTTATGTTATGAGTTTATGTAATGAAAACTTTATTTTTCTTGAAATTATTATTATTATTATTATTATTTTGATTTTAAAAGAAATACATTTTATTTATTTATTTTTAATTATTATTACTCATGAAATACTTTAAAATAACGAGGTAAAAAAACTACTTTTTTTTTTTTTTTTTTTTTTAAAGCTGATACAACTTGTTAGATCCCCCCTCCCCTCAAATAATAATAATAATAATTATTATAAATATAAAATTAACTTGATGGAAAATTTTGCTTTAGTATTTTATACTGTTTCTTAACTTAAAGCAATCAATTTCAATTTATTTTCAATACACTGTAAAAATAATATTTTACATTGAATACATTGAACTGTGTGGTATAGTGTGTTGGTTATGGAGAAAACCATGGAAAACTCCGAGCGGCTGAACTGAAAAATGCACACTGTATTTCACACGACTCCTCCCATGTACCAGTTGCGAAAGCCGAATATCTTGGCCATTAGAAAAAAAATAATGTTTAATGTTAAATAATGACTCTTTTGTTTAAAAAAAAAAAAAAAAAAAAAGTTAATTCTGTGTGAGAAGATAAATAAAATTTGCAAAGTGCAGAAATATGTGCATATATTTATGAACATTACGAAATTTTATTATATATATGTATAATATAACAAGAAATTACGAAAAAAAAAAGAAAAGGCTTTCTTTTATTCTTTCTTTATTTTTTCTTTTCTCTCTCTCTCTCTCTCTCTCTCTCTCTTTTTTTTTTTTTTTTTTCTTTTTAAATAAAATATAAGATTTAGCAATTAAAAATCACTTTATTTCTATTCCATTATACATGAAGGAAATCTGTCAAAAAATTAATTACACTTATAATAAACATTTTAATACAAAGATCAAGCTAAAGTATTGTGTTTTATTAACCCATTAACCGCCAAACTAGAAATAATGTTTTTTTTTTTTTTTTTCCTAAATACAAGCAGTAATACTCATTATTTTTATCATATATAACAATAATTTAAAATAAAATTATTAAAATTAGTCTTATCTTACTAAATACAGGGTGTTGTATTTGCACAACTTCAGTGAAATAAGAGTATGTAATGAAGACAAATAAATCTTTACGGAAATTTCCTTGCGGTACTATAAAACAGCAAACACTACAGATGACTTCAAAAGTAATTGGCTTATTGTGAAACATTTTGTTACAAGTTATGTAAACTTATTCAAATATGATGATTTTCGAAAGTTTTGGATTGATTAGTGCTTCAAGTTTGAATTTTTTTTTTTTTTTTTTTACGTAAAATTATTTTTGTGATCAAAACTTTTTGTAATAAAATAAACATCTATTCTTTTCTTATTTAAAAACAATACTTACTTTAAAATATCTTTTTTAGTTTACTGTTAAACGCAATTACTCCTGGTGTTGCGTGAATGCAATACCAAGAGGTAATGGATTAAGATAATAAATTTTATTCGTATCATATCACAGCATTTATCATCCAAATTTTTTAATAGTTATGTTATGTTAAAGTATTTTCAATTCTAATAATTTTGTGAAGTATTTTGTGAGAACTTAAAATAAGGACCATTAAAATTTTCTTTTAGATTCATCTGAAATATTACTTGGCAGAGAAGTAAAGAATTAATTTACTAATACTTCTCTTGAAAACGACTAACAAGTTACTTGCGATATAAGAATTAATAAATAAAAACCTTGGCATTATTTAAAACTTTAAAAGTGACCGTTTCATTAAATAACATTTAAAAAAAAAAAAAAAAAAAAAAAAAAAAAAAAACTCTCTCTCTCTCTTTTATTTTTATTTTTTTCGTATATTGTTGAATAAAAAACCCTATTAAATGTTAAATGATAAATGGTAATGTTGAAATATGCTATTTTTACAAGAAACATAAATTAAAGGAGTTGTGTGCTTTAATGAACATACATCTAAATACATATATATATATATATATATAAATAACAAGAAAGGGAAAAAAAATCATTTAAAAGCATTATTTCTACTCTTATTTAGTAACTAGATTATATATATATATATATATATATATATATATATATAACAAGAAAGGGGAAAAAATCATTTAAAAGCATTATTTTTAGTCTTATTTAGTAACTAGATGTTATATATATATATATATATAACTATCTAATAAATAACTGTTTAACAGTAATTTGAGTGCATTTTCAAATTCAAGTTTAATTACTCACGTTTACTTAATAAATTATACTGTTATTCACATTAAAAGTTAAAAGTTTCTTCTCAATATGCATATTTGATGTAAGAACTGAAAATTAAGTCAAACAGTGTCAAAATTCAAAGAAACAACAAGAAGGAGCAGAGCCCGCCATGGCTCAAGACGGGCAAATCGAGTTATACATAAAAAATTACGTATGAAATTTAAGCTTTATTATAAAGCAAAATATATTGAACAGTTACTAAACGTAGATAAAATTTTAACTATAGAATAAAAAAGTCACAAAGTTTCGCAAAGCCGAATAGGGGTTGAAAGTAATTAGTAAGAAGACTAGGTTGTCTCAAAAAAAAAAAAAAAAAAAAAAAAAAAAACTTGAAATTCCTGCTCTTTCCTGATAAGAATAAATAATGTAACTGGTATATCTTTATCAGAAGCAATAATAGCAGCAAGATAATCAATTGTTTCTGAGACAGTGGTATAAGACATCATACAAAATTACTATCATTGCCACGAATTAAAAGAGATTTAAGACAGAAAAACCAAAAAATCCGTATTCATCTTCATATCGTATAGAGTGTGAATGAAAAGACTAATCCGATAGGTGAATTTTCTCCCAATTTATTTCATGTTTTTGCATTCATAAATTCTTACTATATTTCATACAATACTCATAAAAGTAAGGATTAGGATGATCAGCCACCATACGTTGACTAAAATGCCCCACCCACTAGGTTACTTTTTCGGTGCATTAGTGATTTTTCTTAATTTTGATAGGTAATTATACAGGTATCGTATATTTTACTTTCAAACAATGCATGCTATTTCTTTTGCAATAATCTGAATGATCCAAATTTTGTCAGGTATCATCTGCAATAATATGAAAATACTTAATTTCAAATAACTTACTAAATTTTAAAAGTAAAGATATAATAATAGTTAATGGTCATTTCACTTTCATAAATAATAATTTTAAAACAATCCAAGTTATTTACGAGAAAAAGAATCGCCATAATGCATGTTTATGAGAAATAGCGCCCTATTCTACCATTCAGAAAAAAATATTTTCAGAATAATTTAATTAAATTTTCACAGTAGAATGTTGATAGACAACAGATTCTGACCACTATCGTAAATAATATTTAAAAACTAATTCGAATTATTTACGAAGGAAACACCTCTCATAATGCACGTTTATGTGAGATTTGTCCTATTCTACCATTTGAATAAAGTCTTAAATTTAGAATAACTTAATAAAGGTTTCATAGTAAAACATTAGTATTCAATAGGTTCTTACCACTATCATAAATGACATTTAAAAATTATACTAACACATTGAATCAATACAATTATCATTTTTCATGTTTATGTGAAATTTTGACTTATTCCGCCATGTTAAAGTAGTAATAATAATAATAATGATTGTAATAATAATGGACAGCGTTTTCAAATTAGAATGTTAAGCTTAAAATAATATCTACGTAGTCTAACAAATTTAGGAATTAACTAAACACTTAAATACAAGTTAACAAACAAACTAACATATTAATACTTACAAAACTTTGATTAAACACCATAAAATGCAATAAACTCGCAAAATGCAGCACTCGTTCTTACTTTGTTCACCTGATGAAGAGTCGTGTGCTTTTTTGACCCGAAGCAATTGTTGCGAGTTTGTTGCATTTTATGGTGTTTATTCAAAGTTTTGTAAGTATCATTTTACAACGCCAGTTTTGTGGTGCATTCTTATTAAACTAACATGTTGACTAACTTACAAATGAACATCTCATCTATTTTGCGATTTTCGTATTCCTCAAAGCTCAAAACGTGTATAAAAGTTAAAAACTGAGATCGAAACTTTTCTTGAATGCCAAAATTATCCATATCTAGTAAGATGGGAACTAAAAATTACCAGCTATGAAAAGTAAAATAATGGAAATAATTATTTCAAATGCGTTAAGCGATGTTAAAACGAAAACAATAGTAATAAAAACACATTTTCGTGTATTATCAAAGATACACTGTTTTTGTTAAATTTTGTTAAATTTTCTGTATGACAAACAAAAAGTATTAAAAAATTCCATTCCTGTGTATTTTATTACTTGGACAAAATCGAAAAAAATAATAATTTTCAGCATATCAACAAAGAACAATTAAAACAGGAAAAAGCATTGCGTCTAAAAATATTATTGTGGACATAAATAAATTTAATTTATGATTATTGTATTTTAGGAAGTAATGAAAAATATCAGCAAAATTTAAATAAAAATCGCCAATGAAATAATGCTAATTTTCAACATTTAATCATATATCTACCTGATTCATATTTAATAATTTAAGAAATACATAAAATATTTCATAAGAAGAAGTTTTCTTTAATTCAGTTCATTTTAATTTAAATATGGGTGTTTTTAAGTTTATACTTATTTTGTATAAAATCTGAATCCTGCTTATTAAAAGAACACATGCGTTTTTAATAGTTTTTAAATTCTTTAATTTTCCATATATATTTTTTTTTTTAATTCAGAAGCATTAACAAATATTTCTACTTTATCTGGTTCGGGTAAAAAGCACTAAATTTATTTATAATTATAAGATTATTCCTGTTACTTCGCTTTTTAAAAAGTGAGCCTTTAATTGCTTTGCTAATGGCAAAAAATTTCCAATTATTTTCGAAAAAGATAATTTGATTCCTGAAAAATGGTATCACTTATTTTAATGCCATTAAATCTGTCCATGCATATATTTATCTCCATCAAGTATAAGAGAATCATTATTTATAAACAAGAAATGTTTCCCCTGACATGTGAACGCTTCTTATCTTTCTGCAGAGGGAAAATAAAATCCCTTTTCTGGCTACCGCGACTTAAAAATGAGTTGCGTGTGTGCTAATGATCAACACCTGCGGCGAGTGACCATTAGTAAAGGGGGTAAAAGTTGCTTGAGTTTTCCCGTATGCAGAGCGTTTTGTTAGGCTATCCTTCCCCGTTTCCTAAAGGTTAAAAGAGTTGGGACTGATTTTTTTGGGCACCCTGTATTTTCTTTAGATCGTAAAGATATTACAATGGGACCTATTTCAGACCAAAACCTTTCCAACAAAATAAAAAGTATCAAAATCGGAGCATCCGTTCAGAAGTTATGAGCTAACAAACATAAAAAAAACATACGGTTTGAATTGAGAACCTTCCTTCTTTTTTGAAGTCGGTTAAAAACACTTTAAAAGCACTTTTGTCTAAAATTAAACTTTTTTTTAAACATTTAAAAAGAAATTATCCAAAGTTTTTCGCTTTGAAATATCAAAGCATCATCAGGGATTTTATTACACGTTTCCAATGAGCAGTTTTTATATATTTTACATTTCATGGTTGACAGTTAAGTCCTTTAATAACTTGAACAGAAGCAAAGGCAATTTGAAGTCTGCTGAAGGTTGGATCAAGGAGCGAAGAAAAGTAAGGAGTGAAACTCTTGTGGTTACCAAGGAGCTGCAAGTATCTGTAACTATTGTAGAAACAAAGGTGCTGCAAATAAAAGCTGTCACTATTGTGATTACCAAGGTGCTGCACAGAGCCTGATTAAGGGGGAAGCACACATTATTTATACTTACACCGTTATTTTTTAACAAATACTTTCCTCCTATAATAAACAGAAAATTCTCATTAAAAATTATTTTAAAAGAATTCTGGTGTCTAATAACGGTGAGTAAATTGGATCCTTTTACACCGTTCATTTTTTATAAAAAATATTTCCTCGTCAAAGCGTGGAATTTCTATGACATGAAGTAAAAAAAAAAATTTAAAAATATTCCGGTGAGAGCGGAGATAATGTGTGCTTCCCCCTTAATCAGGCTCTGGTGCTGCAAGTAGAAGCTAGAACTATTGTAGGATCAGGAGGTGCTGCAAGTAGAAGCTGGAACTGTAGTAGAATCAGGAGGTGCTGCAAGTAGAAGCTGGAACTATAGTAGAATCACCAAAGTTAGCAAGATGCTGCAAGTAGAATTTGGAACTATTATAGGATCAGGAGGTGCTGCAAGTAGAGGCTGGAACTATTGTATAATCATCATATCTTCCTTTTTTGACCAGCAGGTCTTTTATGATTCAACAATAGTTCCAGCCTCTACTTTCAGCACCGCCTGATCTACAATTGTTCCAGCTTCTACTTGCAGCACCTTTGTTTCTACAATAGTTACAGCTACTTGCAGCTCCTTGTTAACCACAAGAGTTTCACTCCTTACTTTTCTTCGCTCCTTGATCCAACCTTCACTAGACTTCAAATTGCCTTTGCTTCTGTTGAAGTTATTAAAGGACTTAACTGTTAACCATGAAATGCAAAATACATAAAATCTGCTTATTGGAAACATATAATAAAATCCCTGATGATGCTTTGATATTTCAAAGCGAAAGGCTTTGGATATTTTTTTTAAATGTTTTAAATAAAGTTGTTTTAGACAAACGTGTTTTTAATCTATAAACATCAAGAATGTCCGAGACTAATTGTTGAAGTTCTTGAGACTATCACTGCAAACAGAAGCAGAAGCTTAATTTTAGGTACATATCACAAAAAGAATATAAAATATAATATATATAAATATAAATTATTCATGAATATAAATTATTCATGAATTCGTGAATATAAATCATTCATGATCCTCCATAAATAGGGATTGTTGCAGAATGCATTTCAATTTTAAATGATTATATCGAGCAATATTTTGAATTCCTTACAGACGGCATGTTATCATTTAAATAATTTTTTTAATTTACAGAAGAAAAATATTGATTTTATTTTATCCAAAGAAATTCACTGATGGAAGAGTTTTATCTTTCTGAAATATTCAGTCTGTGATTAGTTTTTATTTCATATTTCTTAAAAAATTAAATAATTAATTACTTGATTAATATTTATATTAATTAATTAATTTTAAAAAATAGTTATTTGATTTAGCCACTTTGGTTTGTTTTCTTTATCTGCCATTCATGTTATAACTATCGTGAATAGGCTTGCATGACTATGAAATCGAAATACGTAATTAAGTGTCATTAAAACATGTTCATATTTCCTACTGTAAATGGCGTGCGTAAACATTTTTACAGACTATTTCAACAATAACAATAGTCGTTTTCAGATTTTGTCCCAGATATTATTGATCTGGATATGAAAAGTTAGTCTAGAATTTTTTTTTTTTTTTTTTTTTTTTTTTTTAATCTTCTGTTGAACGAGTAAGAAAAGAAAAGATAAAATTTTGATAATTTCGTATTCTTCCACCACAACAAGGGGGAAAGGTACTATGTCAATGCTTTAGAATAGATAATAGGTATTATGATTTATTTGAAGTAATTGTTTCAGATTGTATTATTTAAACTTTTTGGTTTTTAAAACGGACATTTATGTGTGAGTTATAGTAGGTATGCATTACATATCTACTTGTTCTGCGTAAACGTATGCTGTAACTTCTATTATTATTTTTTTTTTCGGGTATACATATATGAAGTTTATTTTTATTTATTTATTTATTTTATTTTATTTTATTTTTTTTTTATTTTTTTTTCATTTTAGCACATTTAGCACACGGAGTGTTAAAAAATCATTCCTCAACCGAGACTTGCGAGATAACCGAATTGTAACAAAATTCACCAGAAAACAAGTACTGTAAGATAAAATATAAGATAAAATTAATTGTAAAACTTCTGAAAGAATTGTGTAGGGTCAGTTGACTAATCAAGACCTACCATGAAGCAAAAAGAAACACGTAAAAGTAGTAATACACAAAACTTATAAAAATGACAAGATAGAGTAGGAGTTTATTTTATTAATAACTAGCAGGCAACGCCCGCTTCGCTGGTCCCTATTTTTAAATGAATCACTATAACTACTGAATTCTCAAAATTGCATTAATTTTTATCACGTGAAAAAAAAAAAGAGAGAGAAACAAAATCTGATTAGGAAAAATGTCGCACCGGGTTCTCACTGCCTTCGGAAAAATTTCCCAAAATGTTCTATCTCTTATTTCTATTATTTTCCCCCTTCGCTCCCCCTCCCGCCTATCCTAATAATTTTACAAATTCGAAAATGTCCGCAATCGATTTGCAAGTATCAAAAACCTATATGCACCAGTTTAGAACGATCTATCTCTATTTTTATTTTTTTGCCTCTCCGCTCCCCCCCCCCTTCTCGCCCCTCCCAATAATTTTAAAAATTCGAAAATATCCGCAAGCGATTTGTAGATATCAAAAACCTCTAGGTACCAATTTTGAATGATCTAACTCTATTTTATTTTTTTCATGCTTCTAGGTCTAAGGGTTTGGTCTGGGCGATGATGAATCACCCCCTCACCCACTCAGGAAGAACGATTTTACATATATAGATTACTTTATTATTTTTGTCTCCCTTTTTACTTTATGTTATTTTAGTAAATTAATTACAAATAACGCCATTTTGAATTTTACAAAATTTCAGCAGCTAAACAAATCAACGTATGACAAGGATACTAATTTTCTGCGATTTTATTAACTTGGCATTCAGGATAGTTCATGCTGTAGCCCATGTTATGAATCAAAAGAGCGATAAACACTGATTCCAATCTAAATAAAACTAGTTGACATAGGCGGACTCTGCTCAGTTCCCCATCATATTTATATTCTCGTAAATTTCTAGTGCGAGACATATTATAATCATGTTAAAAGAAATGAATATGACCAAAGCTTGATACAGTGACAGAATGAAATCCCCGCCTAATAGGCTATCCACCGTTCACTTCGATATATTTGTCTTATTCTAACCTATTAATTTATTTTATCAGGGTCGATTCCGTTGTTTAGTTTTCATGCTACTGTTTCCAACGCAATAATCCTCAAAATTCATATTTAAAGGAAAATTTTACAATTTCGATATGTTGATAAAATCGTAAATTACGAATAATTTACGAAAATTTCCTATTAGAATATTTGTATTCAATCATGTTCAAACAAATATCATAAATGTAATTTTGAAGTTGTCTAATGTATTTATGATCCTCAAAATGGAAGTTTAGGCTCAATTTTGCCATATTCTGACATGTTAAGTAAAGCGTAAATTCCAAATAACTTACGAATTTTTTAAATTGAAAAAATCATAGTCTATGATATTCATGCCAGTATCATAAATAATATTTCGAAAGTGGTTTGACATTTTTACGATGAAAATATCCCTCAAGATTGACGTTTATATGAGATTTTGCTCTATTCTGCCATGTTAAGAAATTCGTAAATTTCCAATAACTTACGAAATTTTAATATTCGAAAGTTCGTAGTCATTAATATTCATGCCAGTGCCCTAAATAATATTTCAAAAGTAGTCTGACATCTTTACGATGAAAATATCTCTCAAAATTGACGTTTATGGGAAATTTTGCCCTATTCTGTTATGATAAGAAATTCGTAAAATTCTAATAACTTACGACATTTTCAAAGTAGCATATTTATAGTTACTGATGTTCATTCCGGCATCAAAACCGATATTTTAAAATTGGTTTGACATTTTCACAGTAAAAAATTTCCATTTAATGCACGTTTAAGTGATTTTTTGTCCTATTCTCCCATGTTAAGAAAATCGTAAATTTCTCATAACTTACGAAGGTTTTTAGTTCGAATGTTGCAAATGAATAGGGTTCTTGCCAGTATCGAAAGTAATATTTTGAAACTGATCTGACCTCTCTGCGATCATTTGTTCGTGAGATATTGTGTTAACAGACTAACAAACTAACGGACTAACACACTGACCCACTAACAGACACCCTACAGACAGACACCATACAAATTTTGTCATTTTCGGATTCCTCACACCTGAAAACGTATAAAAAAGTAAAAAAACTGAGGTCGAAATTTTTCACGATTAACTAAGTTCCCCATACCTATAGTATGATGGGGAACTAAAAGGCCATCGTGTGTTACGCCTAAATCTATCAACCGCGGTGATATATCAGTGGCCTATCGTGAATGGGACTATGTCCACACTGGTGTCTAACTATAGTACTTTGCTATGGAACGGTTAATACAACGGAATATTTATTAATATTATTGATTGATTAGCTTATTTCGTAAAAAAAAAAATGTAGATGCGACGACATTCATTGAGTCGAACAACAGTAGATCACAGGAATAAGCTTTTCGTGATAAAGAATTATTTCCAGCCACCCGTATGGAGGTAGCCCAAAACGTTCACGAGACGCCACTGATATATATATATATATATATATTATTGATTATTATAATGCTTTCCCATTTTATTTATTTTGTTCTATGAGGGTTTGTTAGAAATTACAGCTTTGGACTTACCTTTGATGTTGATTTTTCAAGAATTGTAAATCATCCCATGCCTGTTGCACATGTTCGGGCATTTCCCTCTTGCCGTATTCTTTATTTGAATCGCTGCTCAGTGTGTCTTGGTCTGGAAATAAACAAAGTAATAGAAAAAATGAAATCTCGCTGCTACTAACTGACTTTTTTCATCTATACATTCGTGTGGTGTTATTTCTAATTTAAAATGAACTAAAAAATATGAAAGTAAGCTTCAAAATTTCTTGACATGCTTTAATGTTTTTAGCCAGACGCCTGGCTATCTTCAGGAGCACTGATGATTTGGTTTATGGTGTTATTTTGTTGACTTGAGTAGGTAATGCCACCTTGCATCTAAATTTGTCTTCGGTTCCCCATCATTACATGCGCGCATCGTTAAGAATTTCGATGGTTTTGTAATTTAAAGCGTATATTTTATTGTTGTAATTTGCTATCTTTCTACTATTTTTTAAATTAATATTAATTTTCGTTAAATCAGTAGTACTAAGGTTATGTTTTATATCGTGATAATTATCTTTAATTCAACTTTTAATTTTCCTTTTAGAAATTCCTACGTATGTTCTTGTTTCTTTTTTTTTTTTTTCCCTGTTAGATAGGGTATTTTGGAGATGCCTGTGGAACTTGACCCAATAACAACAAACATTAAAAAAAAAAAAATGTACTTAACACCGCAACAGTGTTTGATAATTTTAAAGGTCATACATCCGGCCTCCTAAATTCTGCTGCACAGTTAATAAGCGTGATAAGACCTACCTATTTCCTAGAAATATACATGAAAAATATCTATCGCGAAATCCTCTCCCCCCCCCCCCCCTGTCTAACCATAAATTTAGTTCCGCTGACGACATTTATAAAAATCTAAAAGAAATTAACTAAATCCTAGTGACCTCAAGATAAATTTCGACATTATTAACTTATATTATGTGATGGTATATCATCCGACATTATCCAATAACCGACGTTATTATCCATCCATTGCTATCCCAGAAATTAACGAAATAATAAACAATAAAATCAAAGAAAAATGTGGAAATAACACAATTAGTGCAACCATAAATTCTACTAATAACCATAATTCCTAATTCCTAATAACCATAATTCCTAATAAAAATTATTTAAAACTTAATAACAAGTTCTATGAACAAAATAAAGGTGTCCTGATGAGATCGCTGATGTCGAGTTTCGTTGCTGAATTAAGTTTGTGACTAATCTAAAAAATAATTGTTGAAAAACTTAAAGATAATGCAAAATATTGGTTCAGATATATAGACGACATCTTTGCTATCGTCGATAAATATATTAAAACTGAACCAATCTTAAACGAACTAAACAAAATCGATTCAGTTCGCAATAGAAACTGAAAGTAACAACCAACTAAACTTTTTAGACGTCTCTATAATCCCAAAACCAAAATAATGAAATCCAAAACACTAGCTACAGAAAAACAAATAATAGCAACGAAATTATCAATACAAGATGTAAAACTCCACTTGATTATAACACAAATCCAATCGAGGTCTATATAAACAGAGCAATAAATGTTTGTTCTAATGATCACTTCAAAGCCGTATGCATCTGCAAAATACTTTATCAAATAGAAAATAATGAAACAGGAAGTAGTACTGACTAGCAATAAGAGGAAAATTAAAAGTCGAATTAAAGAGCATTTAGCGATATAAAATATAATCGTATTACTGCTGTCCTAACGAAAATTAATAGAGACAAAAAAAATCAATATTAACTTCGAAAATAATAGAAAACTCGCACATTATAACAATAAAATTTACACTTTAAACTACGAAACCATCGAAATTCTTACCGAGGCACGCATGTAATGATATGGAACCGGCAAGAAATTTAGATGCAAGGTGGTATTACCTGCTCAAGTCAACAAAGCAACATCACAAGCCAAATCATCAGAGTGCTCCTGAAGATGGCTAGGTGCCCAGCAGAAAACTTTAAAACAAGTCAAGAACTTCTTAAAATATGTCTTCAATATCAAATATAATTGAAGTTCTTTCAAGTAAATTAAGACGCATGAATAGAAGCAATATGTATAAACTTCCAATTAAAACTTACAGTCTTCTTCTCTATTATCGAGGGCAGAAATTGCTTTTTCAGTTTCCCATCTAAAAAAAAAATGAAAGAAGAAAAATATTTTAGCTGAGAAAAAATCAAAATACTAATTGAAACATCTGACGGGATTTGATATATTTTGATTTAGATTATATTTTTATTATCTAATTATACGAAAGTTAGAGGGAAAGAATTATATTTTTTAAACCATATCTAATTATTAAAAGAAAAAAACTTTTTTATGTTAACTAACAATAAATTAGTAAAAAACTAATATTTAATCATTTATCCTTAGTTTATTTTGCAGTATCTTACAATGTAAAAATGTAAAATGTTTCAGAAGTTCGCTTAATATTTTTTGGCTTGTAGCAGGATATGTGTACCAAGTAATGGACCCTGTATCAGCTGTACTTTTATCCTTAAACTCAAAAAACAAGTTTTCTAACGCTTACATAGGCTCGAGCAATGTTTAGAGTTGGTGTTACAAACATCTACTATTCATGTTTTAATCTACAGATATTTAATTTTAAAATAACGTTGGTTTAACACCCTCCCCCCCCCCCCAAAAAAAAAAAAAAAAAAAAAAAAAAAAAAAAAAAAAAAATGTGAACTCTCTGTTATTTCGTTATATTTTCTTGCGATTTTGTATAAGGAAAATTTGTATAAGGGATTTTGTATAAGGACACTGTTTTCTTTCCCTCTCCTTATTTTAACTGATTTCTTCAATTCTTTACTTTCATATGACTAAACTAAGTATGGATAATTCACTTACTGTGCTAAATTCTTAATTCTGTATTGTCATACAATATTTTGATGGGTGTTCACTACTAATATCACAACATGCCATCATGAGCAGTAGTAGGCAACCCTGTCAACAAGTGGCTCATTGACTTTTAAAGCCAGATCCTGTAATGCCACAGCTCAGTACATTCTCCAAATATCATTTCAAAATGAAATCGAAATGCCTCAATTTACACAAAAAAGGTCATTATTTTCCAAATTTTTAGGAAGGATTTCCATATTTAGAAAATAACAGGTAAAATTCAAATACATATATGAAAGGAAATTATTTAAAACTGTTGTTTATAAGATTATCACACAAAGTGGTGATTAAAGCTTTATTTACAAATTAAGATTCATTTTAAATATAACAATATATTTTTGAAGCCGCTTAATTTTTCAGAGATAATTTGTTTTCAATTTATGATAGAAATTTATACATTTTTTCGTTTTCCTTTAACGCAAGGGTGAAACGAAAAATATCTTATTTTATTTAAATGTACATTTTCTATCGGTTCGCAATTTATTTCCCCTTTCCTGAAAAAATTTAAAGATGTTTATTATTAGAACAGAAAAATATGTTTACTACTAGGTTTTGAAATGTCTCATTTTAAGATCTCTAGAAAAATAATTTTTCGAGTATAAAAATGATTCATTTAAATTGACTTTTATTACAGTCACTATATTAATGCATTTAAAAAAAATAAAAAATGGTGTATATATATATATATATATTTCACGTTTTTATCTTTTGTTATAATTAATGATAAATTATGTTTTATTTTATATATAGATATATGTAGAGTAGATATGTATATATATATATATATATATATATAATATACTATATATATTTATATAAGAAACTATGGAAAGTTATTTCATAAGACAATGGAATAAAAACATACTCAGTAGATGAAACTTACTCGCTGATAATCATGCTCAGCTTGTCAAATTCGATACTTTGTGCAAGAAGGGAATTGTCAATTTCCATCATCCGATGCCTGAAATTTATTCATATGATAGTAGGGGAAGAACAATACATTTAACTATAAAAATAACGCTGAGATTGAACCAGGGCTGCCATTTTTTTTTATTATTATTATTCCGTAGAATTTTTAGTACCCGCCTCTTTTTTCACACCACATTCTTTCTTCGGTAATTTTCACCTGTATATAATTATAATTATATATGCAGAAAACTACTCTTTTAAACAAGTGGTATGAAAAATAATGTGTACTAACGATTCTAAGGTATAAATTAAAAAATTGGCAGCCGTAGTTATTTGCATTAAGAGGGTTTGGCACCACTGAAGACTTCTTATAAAAGCTTATATTTCCAGTTAATATTTATAAATTGAAGTATATTAAGTTTGTTCAATAAATATATATTCAGGCAAGTATTATTATAGTTTTTGATAAATGTTTTACAAATTTGAAATCTTTAAATTACTTTTCTCACTTTGCATTCCCAAAAACTAATCTGAGACGTTTGCGACAACCGAGAAGAGAAAAATTTAGGTTGTTGCTTTAATAGGCATATCTTTTTTAATTATGCATATATCAATATAAATTTTTTATGAGATATTAAAAAGAAATTCAAGAAATATTTGATGCAAATTATTTACTTTTATGTGTTTCAGATTTTTTTTTATAATAGCACTGTAAACATACATATTTTACTCTTAAAGATTTTTTTCACTTTATTCACTTTGGTAGACTTTTCTAAAAAACTGATGAAAATCTTACCTTGAAATCATGTATGATGATAGAAAATACTTTTGTTTGTGTACTGAACCTATTTTATGTTTTGCTGTTCTTTTTTTTTTTTTTTTTTTTTTTTTAATTAAAAAAAAAATGGCAATTTTTACTTATTAGAAATATGCATTTTTTAACACATATATTTGCTGTTTTAAAAATATCACAAGGTTTATGCATAAAAAAAATAGGTTCACCATATGCAGAGATACTTATTCTACTTCCCTCTAAAATTTCAGAGAACTACTTTCAACAGATTTTTCACAAAGTGTACCAATATACAGAAAAATGACATATTGAGAAAAAGGCAAAAAACATTTTAAGCCCTTCATGTTTAAATGTTTATATATAATTAAAACATTCCTGTCCCATAGTTATTTTTTCCTAACATTTCATTTATTTATATTTTTCTTTTCTACATTTTTTTTCTGTATCTATTTTTTTTTATTCGGATAATACACTCAAGTTCAGTTTCTCTGCACTTTTAACAGAAACTTTTGTCAACTGATTGCCATGGAACTTTCTTCTGCCAAACATTTTCTGTCGAACCATGATCAAATTAAAAAAATAATAATAATCCGAAGCAATAAATTATATATATTTGTAATCTGCAGAATCTGTACTATTTTTTAAGACACTAATTGAAAAATCGGCATTTTGAAGGTATTTCACGTCGCAGTCCCCGTAATAAATTTCAAAATCCATCCCTGATTAGTTTAAGTAGGTTTCTAGAATCTATCCTACAATATAAAGGTGTTTTACTGTACATTTGTTTTGGTCTACGTGTTATCTTTTGCTGCTGGTTGCTCTTTTGCAGCTCGACCACTGCCGACAATTAGCACTGCTGAGGACGAGCATTACGTTGTGCCGCTTGCCTTGTACTCTCTTTGTGTGTGTGTGTGTTTTATGACAAAAATTAGAAATAAAGTAGTTGAATAATCATTGTTCCAACTCACCTCACATCCATCTGTGTGTTGAAGGATTCTATAAGTTGTTTCTTTAGATTTTTCATTTCATCTTCGGTCAGTTTCTTCTCATCTGAAAAACGTTGGAATAGCATAAAACTTCATTTTTCTGATATGCATAAAATTACTACACATAAAAAAAAATATTCTTCATACTAAATTTAATTGGTTATTCCATAAAGTTACAACCAAAAAACTTTTTTTTTTTTTTAAGTACAGCATGCATACACGGGAACTCAATCCTTTGTACCTTTTGAATCATCTGTTTTTTCATCGGGACTTGAAGATGACTTAGAGTCTCCCATTTTTCGTTGCAAAGTTTCAATCTCTTGCCGTAGCTCACTGATGATTGCTTGGTATTGGGCGACATGATACGTTACATCAGATACGTTGCTCTTGAGCTGAAATGAAAAGAAAAGAGATCTTCCATTCAAAATGGGGCATTTTCTGTATTTCTCATAAGCTTCTTTTATTAATCTAAAACATTATTAATGTGACAAAATTGATGTGTTTAGGCAGTATATAAATGAAATTATGTTATTTAAAGTTCTCTGTTTGATGTACTAAAGAATATAGCTTGATCATGAAAATTCAAACATCAAATGACTACACTGGTGTAATAGAAAGATACTTAATATGAAGCAATTAATAAAGAGAATTCATTAAAATGAAGTTTTATTTGTTATTTTACTCAACAAATGCTTCTTTTGAAGCGTGTGATCCATATTTTGACCAACTGAAGTTCTACAGAGCTTATATTAACAAAAATTGCAGTAGTGATTAATGTAGAAATTGGGTGCAAGTTACACATGATTTGCACTGTAAATACAAAATATATGGCAGCTTAAATTCTAAAAGTGGGCACAAAACCTTGTTTGCTAAGTTCCTATGATGAAAATTCTCTCCAGTATAAGCAGTAGGAGCTTCACTAACTCAAAATATAAATCTAGTCAGAAATTTCGAATAGTCATTTCGATTACCACATCTGTTTAAATATGAATTGCGTAGGTATACTCAAAAATGTTCCAAAAATCTTTTAGCAGTTTCACTGAAGTGTAATAGACGGTAGTCTGCTTAAAGTTTCTTTAAAAAAAAAAAAAAGTATTTATAAATTTGAAGATGCCGTTTAGCTTTGTAGAAACCAGAAATCCTCACAATAAATGATTACAAAAATTTTAATAACGATCGTTAATAGTTAAGGATTTCATTGTAACAAAAGTGCCATTCTTCAACAGAATTTCAGAACTGCACACACCATAGTGTTCTATAGTTTAATGGAAAGCTATGGACTTTTTGTTTCATGAGTAGAATTATGGGAATAATGACACACTATCAACAGCAAGTCTAACTTTTATGAGCAGACAATTATTATTCGAGAACTTTTCAGTGAGTTCTTACAATATTTTTTAGAGAGTTCATTCCAATTTTTATGTTAACCCTTTAACGTTCATTGGTTTCGCAGTGAAACCAAAGATTTGGCATAATTTAACAATTTTTATGCAGCAGTTTTTTTTTTAAACATTTCTCCCTTGCTTTAATCAGGTTTTAAACTTTTGTTCCTTTTCTGTTCGGTAGATAGCAGCACTGTTCCAAAATTTAACAAATAATGCTTCAAAGGAAGCTAAATGCATAAATCACTTGAAGTTTCTTAGTATGTGCGAGTGCGAATTGCCGGTTTGATGATGCACTCATGTCAAGTTTTTTTTTTTTTTTTTTTTTTCATTTAATGAAGAGCTGAAAAATTATTTTCACCTGAAACAACTTTTACGAGTTTTTGTAGTCGATAATGTTTACTTACAAAGTGTTTGATTTATTAAATTAAATATTAGTTGAATTTAATAAGGTTAACCTATAGATGTTTCAAACCAAAAATTTCTTGAAAAATAACAATAGTTTTTTTTTTATGTTTTTTAAATATTTATGATCAGCTATGTGTCTAAAAGCCATTTTTAAAATTAGTTTAGTAATTTTTAAAATAAATTAAGTAGTGAACGTTAAAGGGTTAACAAGACCGCAAAAATATAGAACTGATGTATCTTCTACAAATATTCTTCTTTGGATAATTTTAAGTTTTTCATTTTTATTTGTTTATTAATTACACCGCACCAAATAGGTATTCTATTAGATGTTACAATTGTCCGCTCAATAATACAAAATACCACAAAATTCAGAGACAAAAACAGTCCCAAAATGTTAAGTTTTATCTCAAAGGTCATTACAAAGATGATTTTGTCCAAATATCATCATGGCATGTAGTTTGCATTAAATTGCATCATCTGTTTAAAATCTTATAGCTTTTATATTTACTTCTTTCAAAGTTGCTTAGAGTATAAAATAAAAGCAATATTTAAAAATAACAATATTTGTAAGCTTAGCCACACATAAATTTTAATAGTTTTGCTTACACAAATAAAAGAAAAATATCAAAGTAACCAAAAACAAACAAACAAAAATAATAATAATAATAATAATAATAATAATAATAATATTTATTTAAATCGGAAAGTAATGTTACAAACACTTCCTTCAATCAAAATTGTAAGAAGGTTGTAGCAGCGAATGAATATCGCTTCATACTTCTGTGCAACGAAATGCTGAATTCAGTTTCTTGAAAACATTAAAAAACTGTTGGCAATATTTTATTTTGCATATCATTTTAACAAATCATATTACCAAAATTAGTACGCTTTTAGCTTTTACAGCATTTCACAAAAGATAACAATTAGTATTGTTTAAGATCTCCTCCACGCACTTACCTTTGTTGTTATGCTTTTGGCTCTGTCGGCGTAAGCTAAAGTGTTTCTCGTCTCCTCAAAATGAAAATGAGAGGGACTGATATGGCTCACCATCACTGTTCTGCAGTTACCGGACAAAGGTTCTTTTAAAATCCTAGTGAGTTTGCTATCACGAAAGTTAACGTATCTTGGATTTCTTTCCGCTGAAAATAGAATTATTTTTTAAGAAATCTGCATTTAGTAAACACTTAATAGATTGATTTGTATCGAACATTATGCTTACCAAGTGCGTTTATACAGTTTCCTAATGCAAGCAGGGATTTATTGATATGAGCTCCTTCTAAAAGTCTTTTACCGGTATTCTAAAACAGGGTAGACAATGTTAGAAATTATACAGTTTATCTTTTCTTTATTTTGTTACAAATCCAATCTTCTATAACATTTTTCTATTCAATTTAATATATAGTATTTTATTTCACCGAAAAATAAATTGCGTACCGATATTTTTTTTCTGATATTCTCCCACACCAATGGCCAAGAGATTCTACTCTCTAAGCTGATAATGCTCGTTCAGAGGTAACACTCGTTGGTCTAGCAGCTCAGAGCTTTCTGTGGTTTTCTCCGATAAATAAAACTATAAATGAAAGCTGGGTTCCCTTAGAAACCCCCACACTTACGGAGAGCATAACCAACAACATCATTTTTTCTCGTATAAAATCAGAAATGACACTTATAAACTTAAAAAAAAAAAAAAAAAGAAAGAAAGAAAGAAAAATGAAAAAAAAAAAAAAAAAAAAAATGAAAACTATGTATACTACAGATTTCTTTTCTGAAAAATTAAGTTATTTTTTAAAACTGTTTTTAAATGGTTTTAGATAATCCGCTTTTGAAGCAAAGGGTAGATTGTAATAATTGTTTTAGAATGCTTAATAATTAATTCACTAAATATCGAACATAAAAAGAAGGATTTCAAACACTTACAAGTTTTCAATCGTTTATAGTATTTTTTAAAGACCCATTACGTTATGACCACCTGCTTAATATGAAGTAAGAGCCTTTTCGTATCAAAACCGTCAACATTCGGCGAGGCATTGGTTCGACGAGGTGCTGATAGGTAGTCTGAATATCTTGTACCAGGCATTCATTAACTAGTCCTGAAAGCCCCGCACATTGCGCAGTATGGAAGCACGAATTCGGTTTTTCAGGAGAAAGCCCATTTGTTCAATTGTATTCATTTTAAGAGAATTCGAAAGTCAAGACACGACTTACATTTCACTAGAATGTTCATCGAACCACGCTCTTACGATTCATCTTTTATGACATATGCGTTATTCTGTTAGTAAACGCTATCACTTTCCGGGAACACTGTTGACCTGAATAAGTAAACCTGGTCTACAATGATGATCTCAAAGAGCACAGACGTCGGGGATTATTCTATGGGAATAATGGGTCCTAATGTGGCCCATGAAAACATCTTCCACAGCGCATTATCACCGCCACTGCCATGTATCTGTCAAACGATGACGTGTCGTCAATATGTGAACGCGAATTGACTTTTGCTGCATAGACCTACACGCAGCAGTGTACGCTGCACTGTGTGTCAACATAACGTCTGAGTTTCAAATGTTGCAGTTCCTGGTGATTTTGGACATTGTAGTCCGTCACAGGGAACAACATGTAACAATCTTCGCATTTATCTAGAATCAATTCGTCGTGGCCTAGAAATCATTAGCCTCTGATTTTCCATTTCACAATTCATACACCACTTTCGACAAGTACTCACAGCGGCTACACATGAGCAGCCCACCAAATGCCCCGAATCTTAAATTGGTATTCCCAGATTTACCTTCATCGAAATTTGATAAATAAGCTGCTTTTCCCACTTTGTTTCTAAACGTTATACCTGTGAAAAGACAGGGCATGGGCGTTTTATAAACTACTGCATCAGCCGCACATCCAACGTGGTTTTGTCTCTGGGGCTGGGTCATTGCTCTAGATGAGGTTCGGTCCGACACTTTCTATTAAGGGTTTCTCTTTCTTACACGAATCATAACACAATCTTCTTCAGTCTAACTAGAGATCTGCACGGGCCGAAATTTTCAGGCCCGGGCCCGGCCCGGCCCGCACAAAAAGCGATAAAATCAGGCCTGACCCGGCCCGCACAAAAAGCGATAAAATCAGGCCTGACCCGGCCCGGCCCGATTCAAAAATATGTAAAATTACAAAAACATGCCTTTCTACGAAAAAGATTTTTAGTATGTGTTTTGCAGAGGTTTCATATAGATAAGCAATAGAATGTTTTTTACAAAACTGCTGAATGTTTACAAGATATTTATATATAAACGGTATTTCATTATTACAGACGTACAGAAGGCAGAAAGACAGACAGAAAGTCAAATCGAAAATATTAGCATTCCTCAAACAATATAGGAAGATATTTAAAATGGTTAATAGTACTAAAAATACACTTTCAACCACTTCCTGTTACATACTGTAATGTATCCAAATATTTGATGTGATCCGGTAAACAAAACTTTAATGCTAATCCAACCATATTCAATAGAAAAGATGCTTTTGCACTTGCTAAAATTGATGCTACTTTCATCCAGTGCCCTGGAGAAAAGAAAAAGAAGCCTTAGAGGAAAAGTTATAGCGGAAGGATTTTTATAGCCTTCATACCAAGTAAACACTACAGACCATAGAAAACAAAGCCTTATATACAGTAACGTATCTAATTTCTTTTGTTTGTTACATATACGCAAACTGGTAGTAACATGCATATTATTTTGAATTAGAAACCATCTAATATTACTTTAAATAAAATATATTAATTTCGAGACATGTTTAAAATATTTGCGGAAAATCAGATCGCGAACAGTCAAGCTGATAGACAATTAAATCGTAGTTACAGACACCTTTTAACACAATAAAATTTTATGTGACATACCAGACTGTAAAATTATGCAAAATAAATGACTGAAAAAGTATTTTATCATTTTCCTTTTCCGTTGATTAACGAGGAATATAGAAAAAGATCCGGGCCGGGCCGGGCTCCGGCTTAAAATTTCCTCCAGGCCCGGCCCGGCCCGGCCCGAGTACACACAAAAAATATTGAGCCCGAGCCCGGCCCGGCCCGAGCCTACAAAAAATTTTTAAGCCCGGCCCGAGAACAAATTGAAAAATTCGGCCCGAACCCGGCCCGAGGGCCGGGCCGGGCTCGGGCTCGGGCCGAAAGTCCGGCCCGTGCAGACCTCTAAGTCTAACCACCAACGATCAAATGTTATTTCCGAATGAGAAATCCGCTATACTACATTTACTTTTAAACGAAATGTAGAAGACGATACTCCTACTGTCCTTTCTCCAATTCAAGTCCAAAACAAACAAAGACGATTCTACTCGAGAAGAGGTGGACACTATCACTAAAATGAGCATTTACCGAAATTTATCTCTAACGGTTTCTTTCCTCTCTTTTTTGATAAAATCATAGCAGATATTACTCATTCGTAATCACATTCATTGGATTCTAATCGGAAAATAAACAGTACTATATTTGGCACATGCGCTGAAATCCAAAGCACGATAAACCTCTGGAACTTAGGAAAAGTTCAGTATCATTTTTGAGGTCCCCTTTCACCCAAAGAAGTTTTTTTTTTTTTTCTTTTTTTGTTATATACACAAAGAAACATAAATTTAATGTTACAAATTAATTTTCAAAAGGTATTTTAAAGAATTTAAATTGAAGTCCACGAACCTCCATATATATTGCCATATAAAAATATCATAGATTATTTAATTCCTGCTAATTTTCCTAGTCTTACACTAACAGCAGTGCACTTCAAAACATAAGTGCTTAACCAACTAAATCTTCCTATGCTTTTTTTTTTTTTATCAAAAAGAAAACTTTAAAATAAAAGCTTAAAGTAGCTACAGCAAAATCATTTAGAATTGTTCATTAGTTTGAAAAGAATAAATTAGACTCTCTAAAATTTGCTGATGTATATTCTGCCACTCTCTATAATTTGCCATGCGTCATGGAATGCAGGAATTTCCACAATAGTACATTTTTCCTTTTGTTTTAGAAATTCCACAGAAATTAAGCTACAATGTAAAAAGCCGAAACCGATATTTAGAAACCATGAAATCGTTTAATAATTATCCTCGCCAAACAGCCGAAGCCCGCGTTATTCTACAAGAAAAATTGTTCATAGACTTACTCATTTCACAAAGTATTTTTTTTATTTTTTTAACTTTGTTTTGACAGTTAGAAATTTCACAGCCTTTAAATTTGTACTCGTTTTCTAAAAATTGATTTTAAAATTTTTAATATATTATTTTGAGTTTAAAAATGCGAAAGACTGATTAAGTGCATTTTTGTTATTTTTTAGCTGTAAAATGAAACATAAAAATGTAAAAAAAATTTTTTTTTTTTTTTTTTTTTTTTTTTTGAAAACGAGTACAAATTTACGATTGTGAGTTTTCCGAATGTGAAAACAAAATCTAAAAATGTGCATCGTATAATGAGTAATTATATAAACAAATTTCTCAATGGGCTTTGGCTGTTGGGGAAAATGGGTATTATACATTCTTAAATTTCACAAAGGAAGCTTGTAGTTCGCGAGCTATTTCGGTAATAAGGCTTTGCTGAAATGCTAACCATTTGCATAACAAAGCATATAACATCTTTTTTCAAATTGATGCTCAACCCCTTAACTGACCAGGGCGTATATATTCGTCTCCCTAAGCCGATGCGTTAACTACCCCGGACGTATATATACGCTTTTTGGAAGTACGATTTTTTGTATCGCGCTGCTACCAGTGAAACCAGCCTCATGGTTTTGGAATGCAATAAAATGATCTTATATGTGACCTTGATAGTATTTACGATGGATTTAATTATTTCACAGAAGAGGGGATAGGGAGAAATCGGAAAAAGAATGTTTCTGGAACAGTGAACGCGAGCCTGTGTGGAAACGGTGGCACTGGGAAGTAAATCTCGTAAATTTTCCTCGGCAGGTAAAGGGTTAATTTACGTCACCTTTATGGTATAGCAAGTTTATCCATAGTCAGCAGTGTACTAATTTAGCATAAAAAGTTTAAATGTGATTAATTTTTTGCTCTGTATTAGATTAAAATACGCAAGATCATCCTAAAACTAATTTACAAATAAAAGTTGCATTTTTATTATTCTTTTGTATTCTTGTTAAATGAATTTCTTAATAATATTTACTTCAAACAACTACCTGAAATCGATTAAACTTTTAATTGAAGTTAAAGCTATGTTATTAAAAATGTCAAATTAATTATATAATTCAAAGTACTTGTGTCTGGGCTGCTCTTTCAGAACCAGCGAGGTCCACCATATATAACCTGCCAGTTTTCATTTGCTGGTTATGACTATGGGCAGGACTTCGCCTCTTCACCTGCACCATAAGAACAGCATGAGACCGAGAGGACGTTTTGTTGGCACCCGTCGATTCTTGGGTCCGCCTCTTATTACCATGCATGAGAAGGCTCATCACCTGAAATGAAGAACACATTATATATTAAAAATATTTTAAATGTATACAGTGTATGAACAAAAATATTTAGATACTTTCAAATTTTGACGTTTTGTCGAGTATCTAAAGAAAAGGATTCTTTTAGAACTTCAAGGGTATAAAAGTATATAATCTATATTTTTGCAAAGGTTTTGTCCCAGCGGCAAAAAGAGGGGCAGCAACAAATTGCTTAAATTAAGTAGTGTTTGTGATCACCCAGAATAAAGTAATACTTGAAATGTGTTATAGCTGTAGTATGTGATTATGAGACTTATTCCAATTATCTGTATTCATTTATGTCAGACTGGAGCATATATTCATGAAAATATAAAGGTTTCTTAAAAAAAAAAAAAAAAAAAAAAAAAAAAAAACTGCTCTCCCACCCCCAAAGAAAAAAACTGTTTTGATTTTAACGTGCAGGGTATTAAACCTAAAGCAATGCCTTTTTTAGAAAACTTAACCTACAACATTAAATGCAACCTACTGCAATCAGAATGTAAAAATTTTAAATATCTGAAGAACTATGAACATTTTTGCTAAGTAATTTTTATCTGCGCATGGGCAAACGCAAATGAAATTCCTTTTGTATAATTTATTATCAAATGTTAGACCTATTTTTGTAAAAATCCAAAGTATATATCTTAAAAAATTCAAAAATATCCTCGTCAAAATAAATTGAACTTTAGTTCCTCTCTCTTAAAAAAAAAAAAAAATAAAAAAATAAAAAATATGTATATATGTATATATATATATAAAGAAGAAGAAGAAAGAAGAAAAGGGGGGAGGGAACAATAGGTGTTTTTATCCCCTTTTTTTCTTTATATTACCAATAACTGAATTAAAATAAAATTTGGATAAAATTCCTATCGTTCTGGAGAAGTACTTTACATTTTTATCAAAGTTATTCATATCTAATGTTTTATATTCTTATCAAAAACTCTTTATATTTATACAAATTTTTAACATGTACATTTTAAAATATAATCATGAATAGGACTTTTTTTTTATATAATATAGGTTGTGGCGAAAAGTGCTATTCGTTCTACACTGAAAATATATTTATAAAAGTTAATTCAAATGACAACATATTTCCACGCCACTTTACAGTTTTTTTTTTTTTTTTTTTCCAATGCAGGCAGCAGTGTTGGAAAATGAACGCGGTAACTCATAATTATATTTATTTGACCAGAAAAAAACTGCTAACCACTCGCCACGTGGTGGTGGGCTTAGCATGTATAGGGCCAGTGGTAGTCCATTCGCCACTTGGCGACTAACTGGAAACTCCAATTTCTTAGTCCAATAGTTATGTAATTATTCTAAAGGAAGAGAGAGAGAGAGATAACTGACCTCCTCCGATGATGATATGTCTATTTCAGATAAGCCTGCTACTTGGTGATTTCCTTTGGCATCTTCTCGAAGATCTAACTGAGCTGGAGATGGATTCAAAAGATCCCGGATATTCTCGTTGTAGATCTGAAAACGGAAATAGAATTTATTTATCAAGTTATAGTCTGATTCCGTCATTTCAATCATATTAAAAGTGTGACTGTTAGACAATATGGGTTGTTTGGAAGATATTAAGCTATAACAACAAACAAATTTTAATAAATATTGGTTTAGTATTCGCTATATCTACATGCAACACATCAACTATTACAATCTTGTTTCAGCACGTTTTTGTGCTTTTCCAAAATGGAGATATTAATGGAGATTATTTTAAAATGTTTTGACATGGTTTTAGCTCCTTGCTTTCATGTAAAACAGTTTTTCTCAGATGTAAAAAAATTACAGACATAATATAAGTATATATATATATATATATAATAAATTTTATGATGAATTGGTTTTTAGTTACAACGGTTAATTTAATACAAATGCTACGTATAGGGAAAAGAAGGGCTACATGTTTTTTAGAATAATTTGCATATTTGCTTTTTATTTTCGTCAATAAAAAAAAATAAAAAAAAAAAAAACTATTTGGAAATGCATATATTTCTAAATATTTTTTTTAATACTTTTTGTCCACACTAACTTCATGTCATGGAGCTAGTACGAACAAGCTAAAGTTTTGATCACACTGTGTAATATAATTTATAAAAGTGTATATAAAACCATGATAAAATCAAAAGTCTTTTCTTTTCTTCTCTTCCTTTTTTTTAGAAACTTAATCAGAATAAAATCTTTAATGTCATGTGTTCATCTAACTAAAGAACAAAATTAACTGTCACCACCGGCCACGTGACGACTAAATAAAAAAAGATAATGATTAAAAAATTATGCATCGATTGCTACTAAAGTCGGCATTGGCGATCAAATATCTTGCAAAAGTAATTTCCAATCTTTCTCCATTCATAGCATAGATAACAAGGTTCATTTTAAACTTGTTTTATTATATTCTACAACCTATAAAGGAGTATATTTGTTTAATATCTCTCACTCATATAATGTTTTGCACCCCCTTTCCCTCCCTCTAACGATCGGTGATCACAGGGTCTACAGAAAGCTTATGATTTCCAACATTTCTCCAACCGCATCATAAATGTAAATATTCATTTGAAACTTGCTTTATTAGATTCTAGAATCTATAAAGAAGAAGAATTTTTTAATATCTCTCATTCATAATTTTTTCTGGCCCGCCTATTTCGCCCCCCCCCCCCTTCTCCTCTGGCGATTGGAATTACATGCTCCATAGAAGCCTTGTGATTTCCAATCTTTCTCTATCCATAATATAAATGCAAAAATGTATTTTAAAGTTATTTTACTGGATTCTAGAACCTATAAAAGGGTAGAATAGTTCAATAACTCTGACCCATATAATTGTTTTAACTCCCCCCCCCTCCCTCCTGCTCCATTTTCAGCTAGCGGTTAATGATTAAATGTCCTGCGAAGCACAATCTTTTTTGCATTATTATTAATATTTTCTCCTTATTATTTAGTGCATATTTAACCCATTTAAACTATCTGGCAAATGTATGCATCAAAATTATTTTTGGCTTAAATGAGCATTTAAAAAAAAAATTCTATTTACTTCCTTTGGGGTAGAAATCTTCCCTTTTCCTTCCTATTTTCAAGTAGAAGTCTCCCTATTTTTAAAGCTGCAAAGTTGACTGCTAATTAAGTAATTTAAAGTTTCCATATTTGTACTTTTTAAGAGGAAATACTTTAACATTATTGAAATAAAATCATTTAAAAAGATGTGCATTTAGAAATAAGAAAAAATAATAAAATTGCTAACTGTATTTACACATGATCATGTAAAAGGTAGTGATGATGATGAATTGACTAATTCATTTACTAGAAAATACTGATATGAATTGTGAATGATAACAGCTCATTTTATTTAAATAAATAAATAAAAGTAATATAAAAACGAATTAACTAAAAGACAAAAACTTTTATTATTACAGTGTTAAAAAGATTTTAATTTAGGATTTACTGCAATTTAGGATTTTTAAAAAGGTCATAATAACAAATTACAATTTCATTTTCAATTTTCAATTTTCTTATTTATGTACTACTTATTTTTCTTGTGGTGGTATAACACAAAATGGTGAGAACTCTTTTTGCTGTCTGAAGGAAATTGTCTCATCGTATCAAAAGTGGCCATTAACGTAAAAAAGTGGCTACTAATGAAACTGATACTACCAGCCACTGGCCACTAATGAATTTTCCTAATTTTGCCCTTTACAACTAACCCTATGCAGCTGTTTGTATATTTAGGCATTATATTAATTTATAATACAAGCAGATCAAAAGTAACATCAGAATATGTATTGAATATAATCATTTATAAAACACAGCAATTTATTATTCGAAATAAAGAAGTTAAACTAATATAACCATTGAAAAGCAAATCAGAAACCTACTTCTCCAATATGAAAACTTTCTTATTTATTTATTTATTCTTTTACTTTTAATAATCTACTGAACTAACAATTGTTCCATCATTTAACTGCTCACAGAAGTAAATACCAGTGTGACCAATCTTCAAAATATTAAAGAAGAATTTTGAGTGATAATGACAGACTTACTCAAATTATCCAAAGAGGCTCTTTCTCCCCTAAATGTAGATTCGTCTGTTTTTTATTTATAAATCTCGGTTAGCATTGTAAAACTGTATCCGAAACATTTACGTAAAAAATAGAATTAAAGAAAAAGAAAGGGAAAAAGAAACAGAAAAGAAAAGAATTTTTTTTTTTTAAATAATAATAAATTTTTGTATCATTTAAATTCAGATACCGCATTTTTAAAAATTCAGAGAAAAAAATGATGTCAAAAAAATTTACTGCCTTTCTATTGTTAAAAAAAAAAAAAAAAAAAACTGATAAAAAGCTTTAATAAAAATATAACGTCTTTACGTTATGAATCACTGAATATTGCAGGCTCTTTTTTAACATTCATTCTTAGAATGTGTGAAAAAAATAAATAAATAAATAAATAAATCTTTTATGACAATGACAATCCCAGATTTTTTTTATAATGTTAATAACTCGTCCAATTATTTCATTTCATATAATATATATCTCATAACAATTTTAAATTTTTTCTCTTTCATAACCTTTTGTGAACATTAATTATGTGTAGCGTTATACTAGACAACTATGCGAATCTTATCATTAAATAGTTATTTATCTTTGCTTATACCCTTTACTTATCTTTACTTATACCCGTTACTTTACTTACTTTCTCTTAAAACAACAACAACAATAGTATTAATAATAATTTTTAACTCTGTTCTAGTAATATTTTATTTGAATGTTTTTACCATATATACAACTACGTTTCTCCAAATTTTTAACTTTTTAAAGTGGAAAAAAAAAATTCTATCTCACCTCCAAGTAGGACATGGTGACATCGTACACTTTGTGCTTTGTGTCCACTTCTTTGAAAAGGTCTTTCAGAGCCCGGACCATAATTCCAGGATTCTCGTCTTCACCCACCATTGTGTAGGTTTTACCAGAACCTGCAATTTAAAACTGCATTCGATTATCGTGTTATATAGTTAGGCACATTTAAAAATTAAATAAATACCAGTTAGAGAGTGATCTGTTTTTTCCACCATAACTATGCTTACACAATACATGAAGAATCTATCAAAATTTTTCAAAAGGCCCCAATTTAAGCAAAAAAAAAAGGGGGGGGGCTCAAAATTGTAAAGCTTGTTGCCTGATAATATTGTCTGATTTTAAATAGTCCCAGTAGGCCCGATTACACAACTATCATTTCTAGATTATAGGACATTGGTTAATAAAGCGTGTAAATAATCATTTATAATGATATAATTTCCTATACCGTAGAGAATACAAGTTTTCACGTAGCTGCCAACCTTTCTAATTTTTAAATCAAATTTATCACCGGTATTTCTAAAACATAATTTTTCACATGTATTTTCTACGATCGAATAAACTTAAATCATTATAAAAATTTCCTGGTAAGAAGTCTCCTTTGAAAAACGGGAGACTTGGCAACTATGCTTTCACCAGTCTGTATTTTGGTGCTAATGCTAAGAGAATTTACTTGTGTACAATTTCTCCAATTTCAGTCAATTACGATTTGTGTTTAAAAACAAATTTGTAATTTTTTTAGGTGTTTATATACGTCTTTAGATCAAGCAGTCAGTGGGACTCCCAAATGGGTTTGTGCTTCCCCTCAACTGAAAGGTTAATCGGGCCCTGCAAAGCGCAACATCAGTTCAGGCCCATAGCTTCAATCATTTGATCCAGGATAATCTCTGGAGGATTAAATTTCTCCCAAATAAAGCTAGCGTAGCTAAGAATACTTAACGATACTTAACAACCTCTCATGACTAAGGCAGAACCAGATCGAGTACTTGCATACCAATTGTAAACTGAGGAAGTTCTCTCCATCTTATTAACTTCCATTACTGACCTGGGAAGAAAATTCAGTAACTGTAAAAGTCTCATAACTTAGATGGTCTTTCAGGCTACTTTTTAACCAGCATGTAAAGCACAGTTCTTAGATGGTTATTGTAGGCACCAAGTTTTGCAATATAATTCCCTATAAGACATCACCTTCTAAACCTTTGAATGACATCAACGTCATAAAGAACTATGTTCTCTGGGTAACCATTACGGAGACTAGTGATAATTGTAGCCGTGAAGAAATGTACCCTTCTTAACTTACATAGCTTACTGTTAGATACAGTTTAGCAGAACTACCTAACGCGCAGAATTCTCTGTTTTATTTATAAGATCTTAATAGAATAAAAAAATGCATTATATCAACATTGAATGAGCAGAACAAAATTCCGTGTTCATTTTAAAATATTTCAAATTGCAGTAAGATTTTTTGAATAACAGATTTCATACATGTGATATTACAGCATATTATAATATCTGAAATTGTTTTCCTCAAAATTTTCAGTTACCATGTCAGATCATCTGTCCATAATTAAATGTAATTAAACATCAGAAGGCATTTTCCCAACGAACAACATTTTACACTTTACTGATTAGATTAAATTGTTTTCAATAAAATAATTATTAACTATACTAAAGTTACCTGTTGCACCATATGCGAACACTGTTCCGTTGTATCCATCCACTACACTTTCCACCAACTTTTTCGTCGTCTTTTCATAAACTTCTTCCTAATAAAAAAGGATTGAATCGTAAATAAATAATACATGTTGAAGTATAAAATAAATAAAATAATTTTTTTCACATTAAAATTTTTTTTCCTTCATATAAATAATTTTTTTCACATAAAAATTTGCATAAAGTACTTTCAATATCTCATTTTAAAATAACTTACTCAATCATTTGGAAATATTTGTTAAAATTATTAAATGTACAGAACTCTTTGTATGATTTGGCTTTTCCATGGACACACTATATTAATTTTCGACTTAATGGAAAAAATAGCTTAGAAGAAGCTAGGAAAAATATTAGTTCGAAATGATTGACCCAGATATGTATAGCAAGGCTTTCAAAGTAAGAAACTAATTAATTCATATAAACACGATGATAATGTAAGAAAATTTAATGTATATAGAACTCTTTAAAGTAACTAAAACTCTACCTTTGTAAATTTAATAACATTTACTGAATAATTTCAGTATATAAACTTTTACTAGTCTCAGTGAATAACTCCACATTTTCACCTGGTGCTACTTTAATCAACTAAAAAAATTAGTCAACAAAATACAACTTTCCGAAGCAATCCATTTCTTTCAAACAAAACATATCAAATTTAGTCAACCACACTCCTCTAACATTTGCAGAGATATCTTTCTAAAAATTTACTTTCCCATTCATTCGAAAGTAAAGGAGCTGCCATTTACCAACTTTTACATTAGCCATAGTACAATAGGCTCTCCATTAATCAATAAATCCTTAACCCTAGATAACTTAAAATCCCGAACAATGAAATGTATGCATATTTTGTTAAAAACATAAAAATATTATACAACAAGGATTTAGTAGTTTAATTAATACAAAAAGAAGAGAATTATAATAAATTTTAATGCGATTTAAGAGTTACAACTAATACACTAACATAGCTGCCAATATTTTAATTTATTCCGGAGTACTTTTTAGTCCCGCCTTTAATTCGCCCCACTTTATTTATAGAAAAATTTTCTTCGGTGCATAACTTCGATAAAATAAGAAAAAATTTCTTTTAAAAAATAAGTGGTACGAATTAGAGGTGGGGCTAAAATTACTCCGGAATAAATTAAAATATTGGCAGCTATGCACTAAATATGTGTACAGACGTAGAATTATAACAATTTACCTCGCTGTTTGCAAAGAAAAGAATGGTAGATATCAGTTTTTTATTTAATCTTTGAGGAATTGCAATACGAAAATTTCATTTTAAAAAAAAGGGGGGAGAGAGAAAAACAGATAGACAGAAAAAACGAAATTTCAATATATGTTCTACGATTTTCTTGCTAGAAATAACTTAGTGATGTGTCCGAGTATACTACGAGGTCCCAATTAATTTAATTTTATGGAGTATTATATATCATCTTTCTCGACTGCAGAATATTTTACGTTTTTGAATCGCAAGTGTTGAGTGTTGCACAACGCGATAACAATGTCGTAGAAAACTTCGTTACATTCCAATTATAATCGTTTAACCGTTCCTACGTTGCTTCATCATCAAAGTTTTCAGAACGGTATATATTTATTAAATCTTCCTAGGTTTTGCTAAGAATGCGGTCTTCTGTGAAATATGTTGGTGTATTCCAATTTCTGCAGTGTTGAGGGAAAGACCGAATGAATTTCTTTTCTTTTCTTTCTTTCTATTTTTGTTTATTATTATTAAAATGATCGGGATAATCCATATTCCGAGTAATGAAATCTCGGTTAATCGAAAATTTACTGTAACCTTATAAGCTAATTATTACGAAGACGTTAAGCTTTATAGCATACATTTTTCCTGTTACCTTTTTCATATGTCCCTTAAAAGTATTCTCTGAAAAGTTTAAAACTACCAAAAAGAAAATAACAGATGAAGGGGACGATAAAGATTTCTTAGTAGAGTTATAAGAAGTATTATAAACCTAAATGTCAAACAAGGTTATCTGATTTTTTTTTTTTTTTTTACAAGTTATTAACTGCAGTTCTTCGAACATTATAATATAGACTTTTCATGAGCTATAATACATAAGAATTACGTATTTTAACTGACCGTCTCCTTTCCCCGACTTTTTTTCATGCTTTTCTCAGACAAAATAACATCTAAATTTTGACGTTATGTTGATAATCTATTATCCTCAATAAAATTGTTCAAATATATAAAATAAAATTATAAAAAAGTATACAATAAAATTGTGTGTATCTCAAATAAAAAATAATTTAATTTATTATTTAAACAATGATTGTAAATCTTATATATTAAAAAAATTGATGAAAACTAAAGTCAGTCCGTCTGGCCGTTCTATCCGGCCGATTTCCTTCATTTTTTTTTTTAAATGAAAGGTATTTAGACACAGATATGTCATCAATCATTGAAATTTACTCAACTTCCACCTTACTCAAGTTATACTCAAACTCGATTCTTCCCTGTACATTTCTTATGGGACACATTGACTCAAGTAATTCGAATGCTCATAGCTCCTCTTCTAATGAATGGATCTTGATCGTTTCACTCTCAGAACACTCAGTGGATCAAGCTCTTTCTTTTGAGCTATTAACTGCTTAAATTCGTTGAGATTGAGGAAAGTTATGCTTGCACAATCAACTTTACATTCAATTTTTTCAAGATTGTCCTTCACTCAAACCTCTATAACTAGAGTTCTAATTAACATAGGCTGTTGACACAAGTCTAAGAACACTCAGTGGATCACGTTCTTTCTTTTGAGCTATTAACTGTTGAAATTCGTCGAGTTTGAGGAAAGTTATGCGTGCAGAATCAACTTTACATTCAATTTTTTCAAGAAGTTTTCAAGATTTTCCTTCACTCAAACCTCTATAACTAGAGTTCTAATTAACGTAGGCTGTTGACACAAGTCTAAGAACACTCAGTGGATCACGTTCTTTCTTTTGAGCTATTAACTGCTTAAATTCGTTGAGTTTGAGGAAAGTTATGCGTGCAGAATGAACTTTACATTCAATTTTTTCAAGATTTTCCTTCACTCAAACCTCTATAACTAGGTGTAAAAACTTGGTTGAGGTGTCTAAAAAAGGTCTCGGTCTGTAGATATGTTATGAAAAGATAAAAATAGAAAAAGTCGAACGGTTCCCCCCTCCCCCTGGGGGGGCAGGGATTAAAAACACGTTTACGAGCTTAACTCAGCTCCAAATTACTTTACAGTGAAGAAATTGTACATATAGGGACTAGAGTCAAATACTAAAAAATCACTTTCTGCGAATTTGGAATTTTCGATTTTGAAGGTGGGAAAAGGGGGAAAAATAGATTTAGAGGTGGGGGAAAGGGGGAAATTAACTTGAGAGGAAAACCCGTTCCAGACCCACACATGTAGCCCCTCATTTTAAAGGTCTTGAAATTTCATGTCGATTGGGGGTGTTTGTATACAATATAGTGCGCCCCTGGTGGGGAAAAATGGAACTAGGTGATTTTGTTGTTGAGCCTATCATGTTGCACCTTATTTTAAAGGTATTCTTATTTCCTGACCGTTGGTGATTTTGTACAGAACACGCTGCACCCCCTGGCGGTGGAAAGTGCAACTAAATGATTTTGCAGTTGACACCACCGCGTGACACCTTATTTGAAAGGTCTTGGAAATTCAAGGCGATTGTTGATAATGGTCTTGAAATTTCATGTTGATTGGGGATGTTTGTATACAATATAGTGCGCCCCCTGGTGGTTAAAAATGGAACTAGGTGATTTTGCAGTAGACCCTATCATGTTACAACTTATTTTAAAGGTCTTGATATTTCCTGACCGTTGGTGTTGTTCGTATAGAACACGCTGTGCCCCCTGGTGGTGGAAAGTGTAATTAAAGGATTTTGCAGTTGACACCACCATGTGACACCTTATTTGAAAGGCCTTGGAAATTCAAGGAGATTGGTGATATTCGTATACAACATACTGCGCTCCCTGGTGGAGGAAAGTGGATTTTGCAGTGCGTGCGTAGCATGCCTGCTATACGGTGCTGCAGCCACAGGCAGCGGTAACACGAGTCAGAGGTTCGTTCGGTTCAAGGTTAATTTTTGAGAATTTTTTCATGTTATTAGCGGCCTGCATATACGTGCCGCGTCACAAACCCGAGTTCCGTTCTGTCTGAAATAATTTTTTTTTGATACAAATGATTTTTTTTTTTTTTTTTTTTTTTGTGATGTTTTCATTTAAAAATAGAAATTCAAACAAAATCGAGTTAAAAATACAAAACCATACAAATTTAAGGTGCATTTAAGGCTATTATCATGGGCCCGGGCAATGCTGGGCGGGTTCGTTTCGTTCCAGGTTAATTTTTTGGAATTTTTTCATGGTATTAGCGGCCCGCGTATGCGATGCCGGGGCACCGGCATTACAAGGCAGAGTTTCGTTCGGATCGAGGTAATTTTTTTTTTGCTACAGCTGATTATTTTTTTCGCAATGCTTTTATTCAAAAATAGAAATTCAAACAAAATCGAGTTAAAGATATAAAATCATACAAATTTAAGGTTCATTTAAGGTTATTATCACGGGCCCGTGCATTGCCGGGTGGGTTCGTTTGGTTCCAGGTTATTCTTTGGGAATTTTTTTATGTTGTTAGCGGCCCGTGTATGCGCTGCGCAAGCACCGGGGTCACAAGGCAGAGTTTCGTTCGGTTCAAGGTAATTGTTTTGTTACAGATAATTATTTCTTTCGTGATGCTTTCATTTAAAAACAGAAATTCAAACAATATCGACTTAAAGGTATAAAATAATACAAATTTAAGGTTCATTTAAGGTATCATGGGCCAGGGAAACGCCGGACGGGTCAGCTAACATATAGTCTTAGTATTAAACGAAATAGAAAATGAAAGATAGCATCTGTTTATTTGGAGTACTTTGTAGAAAGTGATGTCATATATAGTATTTCTATTTATAAGCATTTTTCAGATTTTCTTTTAAGCGAAATGTAGTAAATTATATTAGATGTTTTAACTTGAAGTACATTGAAATAATGATGCGATGATTTTTGAAACATTACGGACAATAAAGTGTCCGTCGAATTCGACGGGTTCCAGCTAGTTTTATGTTAAAATCATCTACTATTAAATTCTATCCTTTACTTTTTTTTTTTTTTTTGTTAAAAATATTAGACTAAAATTCACAGAGTTAAGCTACAATTTGTCAAGTGACCTTATCTCAAACATAATAATAATTAAAAAAATTAATATAAAAAATCTCTAAATAGTTTCCCTATTTCTGCTTTTCTTTCTTTTTTTCTTAAATATATATATAAACAAAAATCTAGCATGAGTTAAATCACTACAACTGCTTTGTCTTGCTACTGGCGTAATATAGATTAAAATATTAAGGTTGTCTGCAGAAAGTAGCAACTTTGAACATTATATCAAATGCAACGTGAAATCAGCAACGTTGCGTATGTTATTGCTTTCCCTCTGCACTCGTAACTATTTTAGTTCACCTGATGAATGGCTGCGTTTCATTATTTTCTCTTGAAATAACTGTTGAGCATTTAGAAATTTATATTTATTTACTAAGGTTAGTAAGTTCGCACTTTCATTATTCAACAACATTTTTTTGGCACGTTTTGCTGCAAATATCATTACTCTTCATTTATTGGCTTTTTTTTTTTTTTTTTTTTTTTTTAGGAAGGAGAACTATTATTAAAATCACACAATCAACTGATTGGAAGAAAATCATATTTATTGAAATTTTATTTTTCCGACTGAGTGAAAATAATGCCTGGACCGGGAGTTGAACCCCGGATCTTTGACTTACAAGGTCAAGGCTCTACCAATTAAGCTATCAAGGCCGACAACCGGTCCCGGCATTATTTTCACTCAGTCGGAAAAATAAACTTTAAATAAATAGGAAGACTATTAGTTTCAATTTGGAGTTTTTGTAGACCAGTTTTGTGTAACACCAAAATAAATTAGAAATATCAGTCCTATCGTTACAAATTCAGTACCAAATGAAAGGGGCGATTTCTTTGAATCCAGAAATGCAAACAGTTTTTCGACACGACAATTAGATTTTTTTAAATTAACTAAAGTATGAAATTTAGGTGGAAACACTTCATATTAATTCGTTTCAGTCATTTTTAAAAGTACGTAGCCCAGTTTTACGGTCAAAAAATGAAATAAAAAATAAATTAAAGTAAAAAAATAAAAAATACAAATACAAATTTTACAGATTGAAATTAATAGTCCTCCGTACTAAACTAAATTCTGTCTTTGACAGAATTTTACTTTTTTTTTTCGTGTAAATATGCTTAAAAACTATTTATTTGTTTTATGTCAAGAAAAGTAGAACTTTCTCTTAAGATATTCGATGTTTTAAAATGGTAATGGTATATGTTGCATGTAAAGTAAAATGTGTTTTCAAGGAAAATTTTATGTCTCTATGACAATTTCTTTTATGCAATTTGATAAATTAATCATTCGGCGTCAGCGCAAAAACTAGCATGCAAAATCAATAGAATGATCAATACTTCCGGAGAAGTGCTTAAAAATGTACTCTTTGATTTGTTTCTATATCTATTATTATTGTTTACTATCAATAAACATCTTAAATGCCAGAACTTTTCCCAAAAATCTCTACGCAGCATTGTACAACACTGAAGTGTTTAATACATTAACAACGCCCACCCCAGATAGATAATGCTAGATCCGCGATTGTAATGAAATGCTCGCCCTCTGGTGGGCTAAGGTGAAATTACAATAACCATGCTTTAATTAGGCCTTCATCAGCCGCCATTGCTTGCCGATGTTTAGTTTCACGTATATTTATTGAATAAAAATGAATAAATCCGGTAAAAAAGATAACACATACTGTTGTGTGCTACAGTGTAACTCCAAAAGATCAAGAAATCCAGAATTAAGCTTCCATTTATTTCCAAATGTCAAATTTAAAATTTCAGTTGCTTCGGCTAATGGAAGTAAAGAATTAATCAGGTGATTTGAAACTATTTGTTCAACTTCAGTTAAAATCTACTTCCGATCGAACTTTGAATAAACTGAAACATTTTTTTCCAAAAGCAATCAATTTTCCATGATGTAATGGCGCAGAAACTAATAGTACGAATATTAAGTATAATAACAAAAAGAATAATAATAAATACACGTGGCTATTATATTTACTAACAACAAAAACTGAAAAAGCGCCATCTATCGATCATTACAAACGCGGATATGGTTTAGATATGGTTTCTTAAAAATTTGATAATACTGGGAAGAATAAAGCGAAACATTTTTAAAATTTTAACAACAAAAAATATTTCTGCTCAAATATTGCGCACAAAAATGTATTTAAAAGAAAATAAAAGACCATAGAGTGACACTTTTTATCCCTACCTTAACCCCGACGCAGTATTAACAATAAGATATAATTGCAAATAAATACTTCTTGTTCACTAGGAATTCAATCTAGATTGTGCAAAGAAATTTCTGTATTATTCTATAATTTCAAGACGGTTTATTTTTGATAAGTAAAAAATTTCCAAAGCTAATTTCACGTGACAGGTGGTCATAGCACAAAACGGTATCTAATATACCAACCAATTCATTCTGATAATTGTTAATCCAATTAGTTAACAATCGTTTTTGGAATGTATAATTTTTTTAAAAAATTGAACATGATAATTAAAAAATCTATTTATTATTATTAAAATTTATTTATTTAATGTTTCTTTCGTATAAATTTAGCTTAGGAGCCCCTTGGTGGCTTTTAAATTTTTGTAGTCATTTCGGTGATGAATTAACATCGCTATCGCAACTACGCGAGTAAAGAACTTGGCGAGAAACGTTCGAGCTAATTCGGAGCCAAATTTCAACTTTTGCAAAGTGGTTCTTTAATGAAGCCGTTCTGTTTCTTTAGCTCAATTTTATTTTAATTATTAAAAAAAAAAAAAAAAAAAAAAAATTGCACGATTTTTTTTTCCTAAAAAGAAATATATTCACTCATTTATTTATTTATTTTTGGCATCAATTTGTTTTTCTCTTTTAAATAATTTTAATGTTAAAATGGGGTTTTTACTTAATATTTCTTTAATCAATTATCCGGTTGAACTAAAAATGCAGCATTAACTTGATTTTTTCCTTATTAAAAAATTTACGAATTTTTTATAAAATCTAGTAATCCGGACACATGCAATGACAAGCTTTCAGCTTTATATACTTTAAATAAAAATAAAAATGTTTGCACGTTTAATCAAAATTAGAAAGTAAAGGATGGCGACAAAGGAAAATCGTTGTCTGAATAACGTACTAAACAATCCTGTCGCACTAAAAAAAAAAAAGACCATAGAACATCACACTAAATCGTATAGAATCGCCACTCATTTTCTCCCACCAGTCAAATACTGGCTGAGTCAGTTTTTTTTTTTTTTTTTTTTTTTTGACACAGATGTGATAAGTCGAAGAAATTTGTCCCATATACTGTCTAGTATTTAGGAAAAAATAAATGTTACTTACAGTTTAAATCAGGTAGCTATTACCTTTTCATTTTTGAGGATGACATCACTCACTGTAACGGATACTCCTCCACTGAACTAGCCTTTCTATTTCTTACAAATTAAATCCGAGGACTATGTCGTTATTTAAAAACTTGATGAATATTCAAACATTCATTGAATTGAATTGGGCCAAACAGCGATTGACTGGACTAGCCTAATAGTAGAGTTATACAAAGGATTCAGGTTCAATTCCTAGACTAGTAAGTTTTTTATTTAGTTAGAGTTAATTTGCTCTTTACCTCTGAAAATCAAGCGTATTAAAGCTATATTTTTTATTATCTGTTCTCAAATGTGACTGGAAAAAATTATTTGTTCTTGCACATTTAATCGTTAAAATTGCTCAGTCGCTTTCTATTACTTGAAATATTTGAATGGTTAAAAATTACTTTAAATTGTTAATTACTCGGTTGACACACGCTAAATTTATACATTATTTTATTTCTTATCAAAAACATAAATTAGGAAATACGAGAATAAAAACACTGCATGAAAAACAGTTCAACTTATTGATGTATATTGAATTTTAAAACACTTTTTAATAGAACAGAAAAAATAAAGTTTATACTATTCATTTAAATGTGTATATATATGTAAGAGAGAGCTTTATATACGCATTTTTCCCCTCAGAAAAGATCGATTTTTTAAAAAAAGAGTTGGGACTCATTTTACCATTCTATTTCTACTCATTATACACTATAATAAAATTACTTCTATTTTGCCCCTGATAAACTAATTTTAACAGCCAGCAAACGTTATTAATATTCGTTGTTTCAATTGTTTCTTGGAACTGTTCTGTATATTTTTCCACAAATTTCTTTAAATAAATAACCGCTTAATTAAAGAAAATCCAGTTAATAAAGATTTAACGAATATTTGATAAAGTGAATCGTAGAATGTATATTTTGTAACAAACCATTCTAAAGTAGCACAAAGCACAGAAATACTATTGACTTAAAATTATTTACTACACATATGTAGGATGTATTTGAATTTTTTATGATCAAAATAATTTTTATGTATAGTATTAAACTGATTTTTTCTAACGCGCTTTCGCAGAAAAATTAATGTTCTTTTCTCTTTATTATTATTATTATTATTTAATTCAACTACTGTATTTACCCCTATATATATATATATATATATATATATATATATATATATTAACTGATTGCTGTAACAATATTTTTATTGAAATATAACAAATATTAAAGAGTAATATACAATTCGAAGCTTTACTTAAATAATGATCTAATGAAATACGTATATTAACATTCTAAATTGAGAATAATTTAGCTAAAAATCAGACAGTCACAGATACACATGTGTGCGGAAGGGGGGGGGGGTGTCGCTTTAAATTATGCTTTAACAACAACTTTAAAAACCAATGTTTAAAAAAAAGCAAACGATAAATTTTCCATTAGAGCTAAGATAAGAAATGCCATAATTTTATTAACACTCATCTAAAGATAAAGCGTCGCTTTTAAATGATAAGCCACTTTGTAGATTAAGTATACTATAAGTACACAAAACCAAACTGTCGTCTTTAGGACGAATAGGACTTTTTTTTTTTTTTATGGTTTTGACCAAATAATTTTTAGGGATTTCGTCGATCACTCTAGATGGGGAGAGACATGCAATAGTTTTACTAATTAAAAGAAACTGTACAAAAAACTCAAATTAGCCTATTTGTGCGAAATATTCTTTCCGAACTTCCCATAACTATTTATTACTCAATATAGATTATTTAATTCCGTTTTCACCTTCAGAGAATTCACAACCGTTAAATTTCTGCCTTATTTTTTCCAAAAATTTACTTATCATGATTTTTTTTTTTTTTTTTTTTTTTTTAATTCTTAACATTTCATGTTGAAGCTATAAAGTGTAAAAAAAGCATTCAATTCATTTTTCGCATTTTTTAACTTCATAATGGAATAATAAAAATTTAAAAAAAAAAGAAAAGAAAAAAAAAAAAAAAGAAGAAGAAAATTAACTTTTATAATTTTCTTTAATACGATAACTGATTTTCAAGAAATACATTAGGTAATGAGTAATTCTCCTTTGGTTGCCGAACAGAAAGCTTTTATCGTTTCTCCGCATTTGTCAATTCATACATTGTAAAAAGTAGCTTTGGGATTATTTCTGAAAATTACTAGCCTTTTCCGGGTGTTTTTTTCCCCCTTTCACCACCCGGTTTCTAAAGATAAGAAAAATGTTTCGAATTAAAAGAAAACACTAAACTTTCTTCTTAAAATTTTCATTAAAATTTTCATGTGGTAACTTTTTTTTAATATAAATGTAGTATAATTGAAATAATGCTTTTCTGATGTTCTAATTCCAATGAACAGAGTACTGTTGCCACTGGCACAGAAATGGTTACTCCAATAAATTATTAAACAAAGAATAAACACAATTGAGCAGTAATTAAAATTAAACTTTCCCTATAAACTCACAAAGTAATAATTTCTCGCTATTGAAAGTATGTGCGCATATTACCTATATACTGGGTCTTATGTGGCACTCAATCAAAAGCAATAATTATGTTTACTTTTTTTTAATATAATTCTTTTAATAACAACTGACAAAATGGACCATTGTACCCCGATCGCGAGGTACAATGGTCCATGACATGGGGTACTATGGGCCACAGGTCATATTTTAAAAGCATGCTAATGTAGTATGTTTTTTAATAGTATAAAATGTAGAATATATTATATTTGTTTATTTATGTCTTCGATTCATACAAATAATGTAAATTAATGAACATTAAAATTAGAAAATGATACGCCAAACAATTTTTATGTCACTGAAAATTTGCTGTTTTCTTGTGAAATTGTAGGGTCTGGAAAACTCATCATTACAATAGCTTGAAAATTTACATGAGATATAGCAGCACTCTCAGGAAAAAATGTAGAGATCGTAATTAAGTTTTCGTTGCATGAATCTCATAAAAACAGATTCTTTATCTTTTATTTCTGTGATTAAACCAACAAAATGTAAAACCGTCTTTTTCGTCAAATTTATTTGTATTATTATTTTTTAATTGCATTATTTAATTTAGTTTGTTATAGCTGTATGATATTTGTAAAAATATAAGAACACAAAAGTAAATAAGAAGAAACCTCTAATTAAATTGCTTTCTTATTCATCTTTGAAGACAAAATAAATCTAATTAAGGTTAACTCTGAAATTTTTATATATAATTTATAGCTAACCTTCAAAAATGCAGATTTCGTAAATCAGTTTCTTATGACAGAGAACTGGAGTAAATGGACCATGGTCCATTGTACCCCTTCTGGACCTCTGACAGCAAATGATTAAAAATAAATAAATAATCCTCTTAAAAAATATTTTAATGAGATTAAATATAATAATAGATGACTTTAGCTCTTTATGGTGCTAAATAGCCTGTTCCAGATCATTGACGAAAACAAAAAAATGTTTAACTAAAAATATTTACTTTTGGCTACCGTAAACTAAACTTCACGAGTAAAAGGGCTAAATTGTAAGTTAGGCATGGAGTTGCTGGCTAAATTTCATCATTGCAGTGCTGCGCTGCTGCTAAAATAAAATAGTTCAAATACGTCGAAAATGTGGTTCTTTGCATGAAAAAACGTCAAATTGAACAAAGCAATGACTAACATAAAATTCATAAAAAGTTTGAACTTTATTTGAATAGTTTTTGATCCGTGTAATCCGTGTTCTTTTCTTTTGCGAAATTTACCATTTTTCATGCAAAGCGTCATCTAGCGGAGAATTTTGAAATTAAATTTGATCTCTAAATTCCTTGAGCGTGTCTCGTTTATAAATCTTATATAAAATTTAGTGACAATTCAATTACCCGTTTCACCCTTACGATGCTTTTGTAGCTGAAGTTTTATAATAATCACCCTTATATATTATGCTATTATTATTATTATTATTATTTCTCTATTTATTTATTTTATTCCAATAAAAAATACTAGTTAATTAAAAATTTAATCAAAGAACTTGATGAATTTTTAAGCGATAGAACGACAGGAGATGTTACAAATTTTGGGATTTACATGGGCATATCATACATATATATGTATATATATATGTGTGTGTGTGTGTGTGTGTGCGCGCGCGCGCGCGCACGCGGTATATTGGCTTAGGTTTTAAAAAAGATAACAAATTAATACAACATTATAATATTAAAAAAAAAAAAAAAAGTTATTTTTTAAATGTAATAGCTGTCGTTTACATTTGTTTTTGTATTTTTGTAATGATAAAGTACCTATTAAATGAACCTTTATTATAAATAAATATTTACACCGCGATAGATATTTTGTGTGATTTTTCTGTAGCGCAATATCTCTCTACTTATAAAACAACTTTATATAATAAACAAGAAGGAAAAAAAAAAAAAAAAAAACCTTCAAAATGCTTAAATTTAATACAGCCAATAATAATATTTCTCTCTTATTTTTAAATTTATTTATCCAATTCCTTGCTTTCTGAAGGCGGGGAGGGAAGACCAACGTCAATCCTTTCCCTTCAAAAGTCAAGAGGAAACATAGACAACATCTTTCAGAAAATTACCCGTGTTTGAAAACATTAAAAAGTAAGATTCATAAAGTCCTGTGTGAAACGCTACCCAGTCATGGAAACCTTCTAAATATTTACATCCCACTCTTTGCTCCAGAATCGATCGAATTTACGTTACTGGTACGAAATGGGGGAAAAGGCGTTTGAATGAGGTTTTAGAATATCGAAAAAAGTCAATGATATGATATTTTTGTTCGATAATTCATGAATATAACATTTGCTCACGATAAAATGAAGAGAATGAATAATTAATTGAATATTAATGTGTGCAAATATGTATGGAATATGAAAAATGATTTACGTAGATAATGTGATATTTTTAAAGGGTTGTGGTACCATTTATAACTTTTTCTTATTTAAAAAAAAAAAAAAAAAAAAAAAAAAAAAAACTGGTTATTTATTTTTCTGAGGTTGAAAACTAAATAAAGAGTTAATTCTGAAGAGAAAAAAACTCATATTCAACTGGCAATTTAAATGTAATTTAATTTTATAAAACTTTTTTTGAGTTTTTTTAAATTGCTATTCCTTACTCAATTTCATATATTTTGACTCAATTTCTTTTTTCTAGACATAATTTGAATAATAGTACACAAAACAACGCATGGATTAGTAAATCAAGCGTAAAGTAACTTTGTAAACGTCTTAATCGCATGAATAAAAGGTAAAATTTCAGAAAAATGAGATTTGATATTTAGTTATTTAGTTATTTAAATAACTTATAGAAGTCCGATACCAAGCATATTTTTGTTTCACAAACGCTTGAAAGTATCTACAAAAAGTTTTCAAAGTTTTATCTTTAATATAAAATAAAACCATAGCATTTTAAATGCAATATAAAGCTGAAGAAATGAGTTAAGCTAAGAATGTATTAAACCTTTTGGGGGAAGGGGGGGGAATACACATAAAATTTTCAAAAGAGGCTTTTTTTTTTTTTTTCATAAAATGTCAGAATAACACCTTAAAAATATTTCACCAAATTATTAAAACTTAATCCAAAGTATTTGTTATGTTAAAACTTGTAAACATGTCCCGCCTATACTTAGCGCCCAACCGCTGTCAGAAGTGCATGTAAATCCGTATGGTGACGATTTTCGAGTGATAAAAAATGAATGTATTGGCCACGTGCAAAAAAGGATGGATACTCGTCTCCGAAAAGTTAAAAAAGATTACCACCTTGGAGGAAAGGGCAAACTAGTCGAAGCTCTAATGAAACTAGTATGTTGTGGCCCTCACATGACTTCCTTCTATATTTCCCTATACAAATTCGCTCATTAAAAATAATTTATTAAAATTATTATTTAAAAAAATTATCTTCCATGATAATGCAGACGATTTCCATATTAGAGAAGAAGTATAACACTAAATATCCAAAAATAACTCAATTTTTATCTCAATGTTACATTTAAAAAAAAAAAAATAAATAAATAAATAAATGGTAACTTTATTTTAAATTATCGCAGATCGATGGTTCAACCATTCGTTTTAAAGGTATTGGCAAGCTCTTTTGAAAGATACCCATCATGAAAATTTACTCTCCTCCAGGGGAGAGGCAAGTCTCCTACATACACAAAATTTCTTTCCCTGTTAACTATCTCTATCACAAATAATTCTAATAATTTTTTTTATTTCATAATGAATATTAAAAAATAATTATCTTTATGCACATTTATACAAAATTTTGTCCTATACCACCATGTTAAAAATTTAGAAAAAGTGGGATGGCAACACAAGCTGTTGGACAACTTTTACCAAAAGTTGATAGGCACTAATTTATGTCAATGTGTAACTACGTACCAATTTGTATGAAATTCTGTGCAGATACAGTCGCCACAAAATTTTGTCTCTTTCTCTCTCACACACACACACAGAGACAGACAGACATTTTCTAAAAATGATCAAATCGTGTTCTACAGCTCTCAAAACGTGTAAATCCATCAAACAAACGAGGTCGAAAATTTTTACTAATCCAATACTTTCTTCTATTGAATATAGAAGAAAGTAAAAATTTTCATTATACTACGGATCAGCTATTCGGAGAAATATCAGCAGCCACCAGGATATGAAAAAGGCTGTACTGGCCACTTACCATCGTATGTACTCCACGGATAAAAATCCAAGACAGGAATGAGGACTGTCTACCGGGTCCCGACAGCTGGTGCAAGTAGCGAGAAGCTAAAGCTTCTGGATGAAATGTAAAACTGATTAAACACCCTGTACCACTACATTCAGAAGTCCAAAAATATATACAGCCAATATTTGAAGATTTATCGCAAGATGACTTATTTGAAAGATGTTTGGGTAGCCATACGCAGAATGCAAATGAAAGTTTCAACTCGACCGTTTGGCGTCTCACTCCAAAGCACTTACACTCAGGGTCAAAAATAATTGAAATTGCCGCGTATGTAACATCTGGATTGTTCAAATGAAGGGTACACACATCTTTTACAAGTGATGAACAATTTAGAGATAATAACTGGTAGACAATGTAAGTCATACGCGGAAAAAGTAGAGTGACTCGAGAAAATCGACACAGCTTGTTAGCGACTAAAGAAGAACGTCAAGATGAACTTCTGAAGAAAAATGAGTTCTACGAGGATACCGAAGGACTATTATGCGTATAGAACTTATATAGATAGACTACGCCACCAATAGGACTTCCCATTATAGTGAATGTCTTCAACATGAGGGTGTAATCTGATACCTTCATCTTTTGCGGTCAGCGCCGTATCTCACGTGACAGGGTCTTGAGTGGAGATTCTTCCATAAGAAAGCACTTATTTTTTGTAAGAATTCAAACAAAAAATTCTCCCCTTTAATAGGATTTCTCACAAAAGAAACTTTTTTAAAATTAATCTATGACATTTTAGCTTTCCAACAATGCGTAAATCAAAAGGCTTAAGTAAAAAGTATGTGTTCAATACTGGAATTAAAAAACCCAAAACTACTTTATTTCCTATGGAAAAATAACATAATATTCATTCTCGTCTCTCTCTCCTGATCCGCATCACGTGATACTTTAGCTGGGGAAGCTAGCTCATGTCGCGGACAGATAATGAGCGAGGATGCGTGGTCTATCTATATAAGGTCTATGATTATGCGTATACGGCGCTGGAATTGCTGACTAATCGGTAAGTTACCGCAATTATTATTTTTATGTGCCTAAATTTAAAAACACATTTTTTTTTTCAAAATTATATTTTACAAATCGGTGTGACTGATAACTCAAAACGTTTTTTATCAGTCGTGCTGAAATTTTGTACACATCTTTTCAATGATATTACTTTCTATTTTGTTTTGAAATTTTTTATGAAAAAATTACTTTTTCGAAGCAAAAAATAATTGAAAATTTTGGTTGAAAATTCAAGTGCTTTTTATAAAATATTTCAACCCGTGAATTTTCGCTTTTCTTTCATTTTTTTAGGTTCATCTACAAAATATATCAGAACATTATTTTTTTTCATTTTAGATCAATTCAACAGGAGCTACAAGTCATGCCAATCTACTCTCGGAAGACGAAACGAGACTATAAATCGGCCCTTTTGAAAAAAAAAAAAAAAAAAGATTTTGTAATAGCTAAAAATGCAAATAAATCATATGCCAAGTTTCAAAAATACTGAACAAGTTATGCTAAAAGAAAAAAAAAAAAAAAAAATCAAGTAAAATTCATGCGTCTATATGTATCTCCCCTTAAGTCATATAAAATACTATTTTTAAGAGCTTCAAAAAATATATATTGCTAATGAAATAATTAAACTAGAAGCCAAAATATCTTATGGTTGTTTGAGAAGGTTGTAGATTTCATTTAATGTCATTTGAAAATAAATAAATAAATTGATGTATAGATCATATCTTGGATACTACATCTCCTTTATATAAATTTATGAAAATAGCATTTTCCGTTTTTTCTTTTTTTCCTCCTAGCAGAAATTTTAGCAATAAGTATTGATTCAGTAAAGTCAATTTCATTTATAACTATAAATTTATAATTGTAATGATTAATATAAGATTAGCATTAGTATAGTTATTAGAATATAGCAATTAGCATTTGAACATAAATGTCAAATGAATGCTGCATTATTTTTAATAAAACGTAAATAAAATATATATCAATAAATGTTAGTTCAAATCTGTAATTTTTAAAATAATTCACTCACGTTTTTAGTGTAAGTAATTCTCGAGGATTGCACAGAATAATATAGAATAAAAATATATAAAAATAACCTGGTGTGTCACTCACACTACTTTCTCTTACCCTGAAATTTAATACTATAAATACAGGTTGGAGATTAAGAGGTAAGATAACGAGTACTGTTATGTAAACCTATGTTAAACAATTCAAATTAGGTTTAGGAAGAGTTTTATATGATAATTAGTTCTGTGTGAGGGGGGGGGGCTACCGCCCCTCTCAACCCCCCGTTTCATTCCTGTACAAAAAACAAGCGATGAATATTTAGCTTAAAACATGCATTGTTTACCATATCTCTATGACGAATTTATTTCAATTCCCGAACAGCTTTCCTGGAAATGGTAAAATATTATTAGTAAAGCACATCCACCAACAACAAATAACTAGTGTGTTGTGGCCACCGCACGACTTTCTTCTATATTTTCCTATACAAATTCACTCAGTAAAAATAATTTATTAAAATTATTATTTAAAAAATTTACCTTCCATGATAATGCACACGGTTTCCATATTAGAGAAGTAGTATAACACTAAATATCCAAAAAGAAAAGTTAAATTTATTCATTTCTGCTACTATTTGTTCTTGAAATATGCTGATAACAGACACACAGACCATTCGCTAAAAACATGATTTTCGTATTCAGGGGACCTCAGAACATGTAAATATAACAAAAACTCACGTTAAAATATGACCCTAAAACAATACTTTCTCGACCCTATGGGTAAGAGAAAGTAATAAAAATGAAATAAATGTGAAATGCTGCTTTCAGAAATATTTTTTATAAGTAGGGGAAATCTCCCAAGATTTCTGTACTCTTTTGTTAACATAATGTTGGATTTTAAAATTCAGAATAGTTGTCTCCTAGATTTGTTTAGACTAAAAAGTGTGTGAAAAATGTCTTTGACTGGAACTGATAGTAGTAAAAAGAAAAAAAGAAAAGAAAACAGAAAAAAAGGGGGATTTGTTTTTTTAAATCACAGTAGCTCAGCTAAAATTATTTAATTGTATTTATGGTTGGTAATAAATTATATAAAAATATTTCTATTTATAGAACCAGATTCCTATTTATTTTAGATAGAAAAAAAGCGTCGTCACCATTTGCAACAGATCACCTTGCATTTTTCCTGCATTATAACTATAAATAACATTTTACGAAAGTTAAGAGCTTACAAATACGTAAAGAAAAAAAGTAAAAAAAAAAAACTCTGGTTGTAAATTAAATTCTATTTAACTTTTTTTTTTTTTTTTTTTTTTTTCAAGCCAGTCTCTCGGACATCTGTGTTGTTTTTTTTTTTTTTTTTTTTTTTTTGGCCAAGTTAAACAATACCATCCATACACGCACTGTCTTCATTCAACACCCCCTCGTCACTTCCGATGTTTTAAAGGCTTTATTTTTATTTATCTATTTATTCAAAAAGATGTATGTGTAATAAGATTTATCCTTATTTATAGCTATAAAATTTAAAAGTATTTATTTTTTAATGTCAACAAAATCCTCGTTAAATAGGGCAGCGATCTTGTCCTCTTCGTAAGGATGAATATTCTTCGAGGATGTAGAAGTGCGTGCCGGGTACAGTCAGTCAGAAGCAGTAACATCATTTAGCCGGAAATCGCGTGCATACACTTATCCAGACTTTGCAGACCGACCTTCCATAAATATGATTTTAGAGGACGCTTTCTCTTCTCATAACTCATTGGTTTTCATTTTAACTGCTCTTTTCTTTTTTTCTTTTTTTTAACCAACCCAAATCGTGTTCAAAGATCTGTTTTTACTCATTCGTTTAATAGATCCAAAGAATCACCGGCGTACATATTTGAAAGCCCTTGATTTCAGGATATTGTGTATCGAACGCGCCAATATTATGGAACAGATCATTGACTTGTACTGGTTCAAGGAATTGGGTCAATAAAATATTACTTCTTTACACAGATAGAATTTAGGAGAATAGCTTTTCACGCTTTAAGCAGGAGTTATAAAAAAGTGCTTTAATAAAGATAGTTTTTACTGCTATTTTTGAATTATAAAGGTAATCGCTTATGATCTATTATATGAAACGTATAAATACCATAGAACGTATCACTGATTTGCATTGTTATAAGAAACAGACTAGTGAAAAGTTCTTTTTTACACAAACTGTATATAGATTTTTTTTTTTTTTTTGACTGATAACAGATTGTGCATAAAATAGAATAATTTAAGAAAAAAAGCTGTCAGTTAGAACATATTAAAAAATAAAATTCTGATTTTGTATGTATATATTATATAGGCAATGGACAAAATAGGGAAAAATGCATCTCTTTTTTTTTATTTTAAAACACTTACGATATAACCGTTTTATCGATTTTCTAGAAAAATATATGATGAATTAACATTTCAGAGATGTGAAAGACATATTATGAATATTTCAGCAAAGGTTCCGTTCTGAAGGCAAAAAGAGCAGTATTAACCAATAAAATAAAAAAAAGTACTTACTTTGAGTTACTCTGTACAAAATAATACTTGAAATGTACTGTAGCTTTAGCAAAGATTACGACACATTTTTTGCTTATTTATATTTATTTGTATGAAAATAGACCGTATACTTTGTAGATTAAAAAAAATAATAATTAACGACATCGAAAATATCTCACAATTTTTTCGTTTATAACACGCAAGGTTTCCAAACAAATGCAACGTCATTTTTTAGAAACTTGACACACTGCAGTATAGATAACGTACTATAATCAAAAAATAAAAATATTACATTTTAATTTTAATTTATATATGAGCATTTTTACTAAAAAAAATTTAACTGCACATGCGCAAGCGTTATTATTATTATTATTATTTATTACTATTTTTTAGCCCATGTACAGAGTTACTCTTATAAAAGACCCAAGCAAATACCGCGAAAATTCAAAAAGATGCTCTCGATAGAATGAATTAAGTTCAGTTACTCTAAAAAAGGAATAGATCGGTAAGGGGTTTATCCAAATTTGCATTACGTATCACAAATGATATGTTTATTGTTTATTTTAATTATATTTCTTTCTTCATAATGATCTTTACTTTTTAATTTATTTATTTAAAATCACGAATAACATTTTATTTTTATTTATTTTATTTTTATTATTATTATTTCAGCAACTTGTCGAGTTGTGATGCACTTTTTTCTGTTAAATTAAACTTAAATATATATATATACAGTGGAACCTGTAAAAGTGACCACCTTGGTAAAGTGACCACCTGATTAAAGTGACCATTTTCCTGACTAAAGTGACCATTTTCCAATTTTAAAGAGACATTATAAAGTGACCACCTGTGTATAGTGACCATTTTAGCCGGTCCTTAGGGTGGTCACTTTAGACAGGTTCCACTGTATATATATATATATATAATCTTTTTAAACATGGATAAAATTATATTTTCATTATTTCAATACATTATTCCAGCAGCAATGACTCACTTTCGAGGGTTAATTAATAGAAATTTGGGCTTTTATTATTAATAGTATTGATTACAGTCTGCAGCAAAAGTATCTGATGCACTAGCAAAAATTAATTTAAAAAAAAAGTACTCTTAATGCTGTTTTGTTGAATAAATCCTTGTTGAATCATGTTCTTCGTCAGTCTAAGAACATTTTACGACGAGGATTTATTTAACAAAACACTACTAAGAGTACTTTTTTATATAGGAATTTTTGCTAGTTCTCAGATACTTTTGCTACAGACTGTATATTGATATTGCTCGGCAAGCATAATTAAGTATGGGCACAGTTCAAACGATTCCAGTTTTCGGAGAAATCCATTAATTCGACAAACGAAAAATTGTAGTAAAATTGTATCGATTAGAATTACATTTGTTGCAAAGGGCTAAACTCCTTCTCTGCATAGCAGAAAAAAAGTAGCTTTATAGTTAAAAGGGAAAGAAAATGTACTCTATTCAGTTCTGCGGAGATCGGTCTTGGTGACATACTTGGAGACCAAATTTAGTAAAAAATCGTAGTTCAGGGTAGCCAAAGTTTGGAAGCTCTATTTTCAATGAAAACTAAGTTCTGGAATTTTTCGGAATCATCTATTGGTTTCGGGCGTAGATTAAAAGCGAAAATGTGCCAAATCACGATCAAAATTGTAGAAAGAGAAAAGTCATTCTCGAATAGTTTAGTTTGTGTTCAGATGACGATCTGGTGGTTATCTCCGAGACTTTAAGTGGTTTATCATATTGCTCTTGAATTAGCGAAATTTGGACTGTGTGGGGTATTTAATGTAGAGTCCTGCGTTGAATCGGGTACCCGCGATAACACACGGGTTACCCACTTTTTGTGTCAAATGCGGGTCAGATTTTCATCAATTTTTGAACCACGGATAAACCCAAGGGTTACTTGCAAAAAAAAAAACTTTTTCTTCGTATTTTTTTACGCTATTTTTTTACGAATCTAACTTTTTTAATGCGGAAATTAGATGATATTCTTTCCTTCCACAATAATTTAAAATAACGTGACTCATAACATGAGTTACAATTATGTAAGTGTTAATACTCAATGTTTAAAACTTTATTTGCAAAACATGATTTTTCTTCAATATGTATTTCCTTCTTTATTTTATTTCTTTTCAAAAACAATCAACATATTTGGAATTTAAAAGTAAGGTTTATATATTTGAAATTTTCTTATATTACTCTCTGAAGTGTTTTGTTTATAAAAAATTGTTGCATTCATTAAGAAGTTATGATGTGACAAAAAAAAAAAAAAAAAAAAGAAAAGAAAAGAAAAGAAAGAAAGAAAGAGAAAAGAAAAAGAAAGAACTTACGGTTTTATGTATCATGTAATTATCTGGAATATCTTTTAAATATAACTGTAATTTGTTTAATAGAATTCCAGTTTAGTTTCTTATAACATGAATTTAACAATACTTTAGTGCGGGTCGCGGTTCGGGGGTCCGGTTGCGAGTTGCAGGTCGGGTGCGGATCAAGTTTCCTCGACGCGCGCAGAACTCTAATTTGACGTTACTTACTTGTAATACGAGTTTTTTTTTTTTTTTTTATTTTTTTTAAGGCTGTTTTAAAAATATTCTAAAATGAAGACTTTTGTGGTACGAGTGATATGTAATATTTTATTGGACTGTTTCTGAATATTCGTTAAATTAAGTTCATTCGTCGACTAGAACCTGCATGTTTTTTACAAACTACTTTTTACTTCCAAGAAAGCCTACATTTCCGTGACTATATATAAACAGGGATTAAAGATCTATTATTTATTTTTTTGCACATTTTGTTTTTAACACGCTTTTATTAGCTTCACCTGTATGTATGTTTGTATGTATCAATGTTGTATGTTTGTAACCGCTCTGGGAACAAATAAAAAATCTATATTGTAAAAAAAAGACTTTCCGTACGTGAACGCTGTGGCTGTGAGGTAAAGCTCCGCACTACAAACCTAATGGTCTAGCCTTCGAGCCCAGTCAGGGGGGATTTTTTAAAAATGGTTTTTGTTTAATTCTAAATTATTTTAATTAACAATTTAAATGTATGTAGATATTAGGGTGTGTCACTCACACGATTTTCTCATACCCTGCATTTTAATACTAAGATAGATATTTTGTGCTTTTTAGTTCACATTTCTATAAAAGCGTGTTCTTTAATTTTTTAAAACTATAATATTATTAGATATTAATTTTTATCTGTTCTTCTCAATTTTATCTTAGTGGCGACAGTGAATCGTTAATCAGAACCATGTCAGAACGAGTAAAATTAAGATGATTGTTTTAGACTAGACAAAATTTAGGGAAAATGTTTCACTTAAGTTTTATATCTTTGTCTCAGTAGTATAGTGATAGGTAAGAAAAAGAAGGCTAATTTTTAAAAAAGCCTGTAGTGTTGCCTTTTTTTCCCGTAATGGAGAATAACATATCTAATAGACTAGTATTAAATTAACTCAGAATTGGGATAAAATTTAATTTATATTTGTCGATTCAATTCTCAAGAGTTTAGGATTTGTTATGGATTGAAAGATTTGCATATTTTGTGAAGTCTTCTTTATTTTTAAACGAACAAATAATGATTTCATTACAAAAATGATTGTCACACCTTACTCAATAAATTTAAGTATAATCAATTATAATATCATAACTGTGTAAGTTTTACTCTTTCGCAACTACCGGGGTATATATGTCCCGCGAGCACTTTCAAATGACCTTATGAGATAAATATGCATTGTATTAATATGAGTGCATATCCCACTGATATATCTTAGTAGCATTGAAAGGTGATTGATTTTTATTTTCTCAGCGTATATATACATGCATGCTGATATATTAAAATACATTTTTTTCTTCAAAAACAAATTTTGTTAGAGAAAAGTTTAATTACAACGAATCTGTACAAAGACTAATATATAGTTCTCCTAATGTCGAAAGCAAATTCAGAATGGCAAAAGTAGGTTATCCACAGACTTACGTCATTGCATAAATTCGTTATTTCCCATTCTGCATGTAGATTTTGCTCGAAAACTTATAATTAAGTCTGGACACAGCAGAAACGTTTTCTCATTTTTGAAAAATCTATTAATTCAACAAACGCAAAACGATAAGAAAATAGCATGCAAAACGACTTCCACTTTTCGCAATAGAGTAGTATTTTAAAGGCTTAACAGTGCCAATGATTTTCGTCTTTAATATTTCATCGGGAAATTCCGTGACTTAACGACTCCACCCAAAAATTTTACAGGTTGAAAGACGAAGAAGAAAAAAAAAAATGTCATGGACAATGGCCACGAACGTCGATGACCCGTCACTAGAGTCCTTGGTCCCGCCCAACTTCCCAAAGAAAAGATTCTACCGCCGGCCTTCGTACGCGATCGAATCACGCGAAAGATCTTGTACTTATTAAGAAGTTCGGACTCTATATTTTTGCATAAGTCTTATTGCTAGAGGTGATGAGGTATAGAAATTAACCCATTAAGGTTCTCGTTCATTACATATTTTCTCTTGCAAATCGCTATACAAATTAGAAAAATGACAACTAGACACATGACTGATAATAAACAGGCAAAAATAAAAAAAATAAACATTTTTAACTTTCTAGAAATTATTTATTGGAGACATCTGTATGTTAATTTTCTTAAATTAAAGTAATAATTCATTTAATTTATAAATAATTTTGTAGGTAAAAACTCTAAATTTCGAAAACTCGCAACAGTTGTTTCAGGTCAAAATAACAGCACGCTTTCATTAGGTGAAAAAACTAGGCACGAGTGCATCATCAACGCAGCAAAGTTCAGTTGAGCCCGCTAAGAATTTTAAAGTGACTTCCGCTTATGGCTTCCTCTGAAGCACCATTTGTTAAACTTCAGAGTAATGCAACCAACTAACGAACAGAGGAGGAACAAAAATTTAAAAATCGATTAAAACAAGGAAAAAATACGGAAAAATTGTTCCGTAAAAAAATATTAAATATATACTTTCAGTGTGGAAGCAATGAACGTTAAAAGGTCAACGAACGTCAACATTGCAGCCAATTGCTTGCAATGGGGACCTAGGCCTGGATGAGTTGCCCTCCGTGGGGTCTTTCTAAGAGGTCCTAACATATATTCACCCATGTTTCAGAGAAAACTACTGACAACTCCGAAACTCTAGGCGGAGGAGTGTAACCAAGGATCTAATCCGCACCACCCTTTTACCAACTTTAACAGTAAAAATTAGAAAAAAGTTTCTAGAAAGTTTTTTTTTTTTTTTTTTGTTTTTTTTTTGTATAGTATATAACCGAATGGTGATCTGGTATGACATTAAATTGAATGGATCAGAAGATTATTCTTAAACCAGAATTATCTTTTAAGTCTCTGCTTAGACAAGGGCTGCTATAACCTGGTCGCTAGAACGCCAAGCTCATTATTGGAAGATTGCCTGTTCGATAGTCGAGCCGTCCGTACATTATAATAGTGACAGTGGATCCAGACTTTCTGTGGAGGATCAAAATTGTGATGGCATGTCTCCGGACCAACCTTATAGCCGTATTCACCATTAACTTCGACTCCCGGTTCAACGGAAAAACTTGAAAAGCGTCTAAAGGCAGGCTGCAGCTTTCCAGCAAAATTTGGCACGTTGTTTCTGCCATCTAGCGTCAAGGATTTCATATAATCTATGATTGGTTATTTTCACGTAAAAAATCTGCTAGATGGCAGAAACAACGCGTCAAAATTTTCTGAAAATTTGTACCTCGCTTTCATGCGCTTTTCAAATTTTTGTGTCCAACCGGGAGTTGAAGTTATTGGTGAATAACAGCCTTAGAAGTGAGTCCCAGACCGTCGCCAATTTCCCATAGTGCAGCACTAGCGAGTAGCAAGACGTAAAAACTCATTTAACTCAACTCAACTCTGCTTAGACAGAGTTATCAACTTTAAAGTATTTCATGGTGTGACGCCTAAATCTCAGCTTTCAACTGTTCTGATTTTTTCGGAACATTTGTGACTAATAATTTTCAAAACAAATTTTTTACTATATTTTTCAATGGATAAATAAAGTAAAATTACTTTTCGAAGACAATGATGACACTTATTCTGAAGATAACGGAACAATTAGCGGGTATGCAATAGTTATTTTCTTTACCAAAACAAACCAGCATTTGAAGAAAAAATACGTATCATTCTTTGGTATAAAATTTGAATGCATAGTAATTTTTAAATTGCATTAGCTTTGTAGATAGAAAAAGGAATGAATCAGAAAACAAACAAACAAAATAATAATAATAATAAAGGAATTCATACAGGGTAAGAGAAGATATAGGGCAGTTCCTTGTTTGTAAACAAACATCTCAACTTTTATGAGTGGTTGGCAAAAAGGCTTGGGAAAAGCATAACGATGGCGGATCGCTATGCGGTTAGCAATGGTGGGCGGGGCGCGGGAAAGTCGAGCACGCTTTTTTGCCAACCACCAGACGTCATTAGGAAATGCTCTATTGTGCGTGGCACAGTAGATTATTTAATGAGTTTTGAAAAATGGAGATGATTATTAGATAGTAATCGATTATAACGAGATAACATTTTAGTGTTCCGATCATATTAAAATATGTTTAATGTCTTCAAATTTCTTTAAAATATTGAGTACGAAAATAAAAATTTCTGATTCAATTATTTTTTAAATATATTCTTCTTTTCATCTATTTTTAATAAATTTGAGGTTGAGGTTGAGTAAGTTTAACATCGCACTAGAGTTACACAGTGAGCAACTGGAAACGGTCTGGGATTCATCCATAATGGTGGTCCGGAGACATTCCCTCACAATTTTGATTATCTGCTGAGGAGATATCTCTACCGTTTCGGTAATATACAGAGGTATTAATTTTACGAAAGGCGGAGGACATTGCAGCCACGACAAATTTTACGTGCATCAGCCTCCATTGATGTATACAGAGGTCTTTGGCTTAGGAAAATGGTAAGAGGAGATGACATGTCCGGAAAAACGAGAAGCCAAAATCGTAACCGCAGAAGTCATTATCATCCAATCATATTGGCAGTACTAGCCAATGTTTTAGTAGACTCAATATGGCGTCTGCTCACAGAGTTTTAATCCATGTTTTTGCGGTCACTTTACTACTGAGGTAGACATCTTGAGTAGACAATAGTTAACTTCATTTGCAAAAAATCCACTAGCAAAAAATCCTATGTAAAAAAAGTACACTTCATACGGTTTTGTTAAATAAATCCTTGTCGAATTCTGTTCTTAGTCAGTGTAAGAACATGATTCGATAAGGATTTATTTAAGAAAACCGTATAAAGTGTACTTTTTTTACATAGGAATTTTTGCTAGTGTTCGGACACTTTTGTTACCGACTGTATATATACGCCCGAGACAATTAAGAGGTTAATAAAATCGATAAGAAGGAAAAAAATTGCATCCTATTTTGGGGGCGAGAAGTCGGTGATACAATATCGTCGAGCCAACAACTACGTTCAGAAAATTCCTTGGAACGCAGATTATGCATATAGCTTTCCCCATTGTACACCAGATTTTTTATCCAGTTAGTCCTAAATAATCATGATCATCTTATTTTGAGCTTTTTTAAAAATTTGATGTGACTTTATTGGTAACTTTATTTTTGAAAGTATGGAAAAATTAGGTTTGTCAAACGATTCTTACCTGCGTTGAATCTTGGTCGAAAGCCCAGTCAAAGACATATTTCCTTTCCTGGGCTCGTTTGGCACGGAGAATATCCACGGGATCACCCGCAGTCGGGTCTGCAAGCAGGACCATCTATAACAAAAAAAAAAAAAGTAACAATAAAAAAATAGAAAAATAACTAATGAAAACATGAAAGTAAATTGGATGCAGTCTATATAAGCAATTCTTCCAGTTTCAAAATTCAGGGCCACATAAAAATATTCAGATCCAGATACATTTTGAAAATTGCTCGAAATTCATTCCTTATGAGGTCAATGAGATCTTGGTAAATGCTATTTTCAGACCAAATCTCTTCACAAAAATGGTGGGTTATTGAAAGACAACAAAGGAACTAATTTATAAGTACGTTTCACCACTCCAATATGGGATCGTAAACGATTACACTATATCAAAAATTTTGGAATTCGCTTACTCCGGAAGGTTGTTCGGGATAAATATATATTTTTTCCTTTTTGTAAGGAGAAAACCTAAAGCATCACATTTGACAAACGTTAATAATGCATAGGTAGCCTACATAGCTATTTTTAAGTTTTTAAAGTTTCTTGCGCACGAAATGCAAACGAAATCAGAATAAAAATTTGTTTTTAAGCGACTATTTGTCTTTCAAAACCCTTGCAGTGTTCTCGCAGTAATATCTGACTCCTTCGTACTTCGTACGTTTTCAGAAGTACAAGGTGGCCACATAATTCAACTGACAGCTCTCACTACGTTCTGTAGCGCGATCTAGCAATTTAATTACGAGAATGACGCTAAACTTTTCAGGAAGATTAAACAAGATGAGGGACAAAAGAATCTGCGAAAAAAAATAGCTCTAAAAGTCACCGCTAGGGCAGTATATGGCACTGTGTTATAGAAAAGAAAGTTTTAAAAAATGCAGAATCAATACGGTTGGTTGGTTGAGTTTTACTTCGCACTAGTGTTGCGCAGATGGTCAATTGGCGACAGTCTGAGACACACCCCTAGAGGTGGTCCGGAGACATGCCATCACAATTTTGATTCTCCACGGAAGGGATCAGAATCAACACGGAAATAAAATTATGTTTCATTTCGCACATTATTCGATTTAATTCAAGTTCAATATTCCAAAATTTTAAAAAAGCGATACATATAGATACACTGATAAAGTCTATTTATCTTAAGGCAACCAAACTTTCTCATTTTGAGGAGACACTCTCCATTTTTGGTAGTTTTTTTTTTTTTTTTTTCTTTTTTTTTTTTTTTTTTTTTTGTCCACTTGCATAAGCTAATTTTCTTTATTTGACATTTATTTGACATTTACTAAGATCTATAGTTACAATGACTTTCATCTCGATTGCTCCATATTTTTACAGAAATTCATATACGTGCACACAATATTGTTGAAGACATAGGACAACACAAAGATCCATGCCCGCACCGAGATTCGAACTCGGAACCTGGAGACTGAGAAGGCAGCGCCCTGCCGTCCAAGCCACCAGGCCGGCCTAATTTTCTCAGTAAAGCTTTCGTCGCAACTTATGATTTAATATTGATGATTGTGTACTTTTAAAATATTGCTTTTGTCCCCATTTCATATTTTGAAATGGAGACATCGCGCCAATTTGTCCAACACCTCCTGTAATAATGCCTTCGATCTGAGCTCTACGTCGTGGAAGATCGGCCGATTTTATCCAATCAACACTTCCTATGATACAGTCGGTAACAAAAGTGTCCGAACACTAGCAAAAATTCCTATGCAAAAAAAGAACACATCATACGGTTTTGTTAAATAAATCCTTGTCGAATCCTGTTCTTAGTCAGTCTAAGAACATGATTCGATAAGGATTTATTTCACAAAACCATATGAAGTGTACATTTTTTACATAGGAATTTTCGCTAGTGTTCGGACACTTTTGTTACCGACTGTACATGTTGGATCGTGGGGATTGAATGAAATCGGCCGATCTTCGTAACGTTGAGCTCAGCTCGGAGGCATTACAGGTGGTGTTTATTTGTCTGCAATTTCTATTGCACTTGCACAGTGCCACATATTCCTCCAGCGGTGACTTTTGAAGCTTTTGTCTGATCGTCCCAAAAATTTATTCTCGTAATTAGATCATGCTACAGAACACTGTGAGCACTGTCAGTTTAATTATGGCCATCTTTTAGTAACTAAAAAAAATACACTAAGTATGAGAATGAGTGACTGGTATGACATACCAGAATGTATGCAATAACTGTATACAACCATTGTATACAATAACTGATTTGTGTATATAGACAGAATGATAGGTTTGTAAATTGAGAAATAAGGTATTCAATTAATTTTAATATGTCTATATTAAAAGCTAATATAATATCATTTGAAAACATGAAGCTTACATTTTTAAAAGTAAATACGCACATATAACAAAAATCTTATCATAGCTAAATAAAATGTCTCCAAATGAAACAATATACTTTTTTAAATATTCAGAATTTTAACTTAACTTTAAGATAATTAACTTAATCTTAGTGTTATACAGGTATAAATTCTTGTACAGACACATGAATGTTATTTATACATTAGTTCCGTTATAAATACTTCTATCGATTTTTAAACATCAAGTTGAATTTTCCTTCAGCGACATATGTAATGTATATAATAATTAAATCTATTTAGAATATTATTTTTAACGAAATTCTTCAAAATAATCTTCGGAAACACCTTCGAACATCAAACAACACATAAATAAGTCATTTAAAAATCTGGTACAAGTCTACTAAACGATAAAGTTTTAGCTAATGCCAGAAAGATATTTAGATCAAAGTCAGAATTTTATATATATATATATATTTAAAATAAAAAAAAAATAAAAAAAACGCAGTAGCATATGATTTACACACATACACCAAAAAAAAAAAGTTTTTTCTCTATTCCAAGTTTAATTGCGTGGCACAGAGAAGTCAGTGGGTTAGTTGAGCATAGCGTGAGAAGCTACCGTGCACAAATCGGGAGAAAAAATTCTAGTAATTCATCATACCATTGCATAAATATTCTTTTAGATATTCCACATGTTTTTTTTTTTTCCCCTACTCTTTTAGACAAGAAAATCTCTAATGAACCGTTTCATAATTTCTAGTGCTAAACTTATTTCAGTTATTTAGTGTAATCTACTTTTAGTTTCGAAAATTCAAATCTTGTTGATGTTTCTTCTCACTGTTTTGATTAAAATTCCAAAAAGTAACTGGAATGTTCAGAATTGTTCAGAATCCACTTTAAATCTTTTGTTCCGCTTTATTTAAACATCATATGTAGAAGACATATCATCCCAAAACAAACAGTTCAACCAGTCATTTACAATCTTACAACCAATCTAATTACAGTCTAAATTTAGTTCGTTTTTTTTTTTTTTTTTTTTTTTGTTTGTTTGTATGAGTGAGGTACAATCTTTCATTAAACTTTAGACGTTAGTTTAGAAATCTAGAATTTGGAAATATAAGATTCTCGGAAAGGAGTTTTATTTCATACATCTGCTAATTTTTATAACTTTATTGTAACTCTTAGTTAGTAACAAACAAAAAGAGTTGGCATTATATAAATATTTTCGTCTAATTCAGCTTCACAGCCAGTTATTCACACAGCTAAAAATTAATTTATATGTAATCGTGCAAAGCTTACGTCAAATCCTGTTGTTAGTGTCTAAATAGACGACACAAGTTCTTAAGAATTTATTTGGTTTCGAAGCGGGCCTAAATGGGAGCAAATCGATATCATGATTTAATCCAGAGTCAAATTTCAGATATAATTAAAAATAATAAATATATATTGATCAGAACAGTTAAAAATTATACAGTCAGGTCAAAAATTTTACCACCGTATGGGAAAAAAAATGCAATAATAATAATAATTTGTAACTATTTTACCATGTTTTTATTAACTTCTATTCTTGTTTGTTTGTCCGGTACAAATCTTGCAATCTATTTTTAACTTACTTCCCTACTATCTAGACATTTGAAAATTTCACAGTAGCTCAGAACCCGGTGACAACACAATACTTCGAAGTCCGATTTTCGAATTTTCGAATAGTTTTCTTTTAATTAATTAAAATATGAAAATAATAAGCTCCTAATAGCAATAAAAATAGTCATTAAAATATTAACTATGATTTAATGGTTTCCAAAAAAAATTACGAGTTCATTTTCTTTCGACATAAAAATAAATACATTTAATTAAACGTGAGCGTTAAAAAATTTTAAAAAATTATGCATCTGGCAAAAATTGACATCATTATCACGTTAAAGATTTTCTACACATTGATAAAGTGCTAATGTAGTTCATGATGCAAATATGTGTTGTTCTGAAAGGATTAATATTTTATTTTTAAAATCAACTTTCTTTTTTATTCAAATTTCCCGTAACTCTTTAACCAATCACATTAGAACGTCCATCTTTGGAATATCGATAATAAATATTTTCTTGCCAAAAGTCGCCAAAAAGTCGCCAAGGGCAAAAAGTCGCCAAATTTGGTGCTAAATCCATTACCTGCCTATTGGAGCTTTTTACTGCGTTTTAGAAGAAAAATTAAGCTATTTTAACGCGAAAAAGAGCTGGAAATGCAGAAAATTGACATTTTATCAACTTACTAAGCCTCTTTAAAAGAATTTATGCAAAAATAAATACAATTATTTACAATTTCGTAACAATACGCATTGATAAAGTGCTAATTTAGTTAGTTCTATAACTATGATTCAACAGAAAATTTAAAAACATGGTTTATAAAAAGTTTTTTATCTTATAATTATTTGGGGTATTAACTTTTATTGAATAGCTTCTGTTCACGACTACAAACAAAGTTTAAAATGTTGTGACGATTTTGGAAAGAATGATACACATTTTATTTTAAAATCTGTCGACTGTGTGATATTTTTATTTTTATTTATTTTTTTTTATTTATTTATTTTTATTTTTTTTTTATGGTTTTTTTTTTTTTTCAATTTCATCACTTTTCTTCTTAAGATGCAATTTATTTTCTGTTTGAAAGCTATTTAAGAAGGTATTAGTTTCATGTAAGTTCTCATATGTTATACTTTTTGGTCAGATATTAATGTAAATCGACGTTTTTAAAATAATAATTATATTTTAATTAACAATATTTATCGATAGTCATATGCAATTAACTTACCAATAAACATACAGAACTGTAAACTAAAAATTATAAATAATATAAATGAAATCAATAAAAATAAAAAATCTTTTTTTAATACAGTATTGAAATAAATTAAGTCATTTTAATGTGTGATGGTAGAAGTTTTCTTTTCTGATTTTTCAAGAAAATGAGAAAAGCAAAATAAATTTCTTTTGAGAGAAGAGAGCCCAGATGAAAGTTTTACATCAATAGAAATATTCTTATAAAAAGATTACTGAAATAATTAAGGTGTTAAAAAGGGCAGTGACGCGAGAATTATCATATGCGAAACAAATGAAGACATTAAAGTCACGTTCTAAAAATGGTTCAATAAATTAATTCACATTCTTTAACAGATAAAATATTTTTAAGAACTGTTAAGAGATGCTTATTAGTAAAAATTAATCGTCTTTGAAGAAAACCTACAAAAAAAAAGGCTAAACTTACAAGGAAACATTCAAAAGGTGTCGTCGTCAAAAAATATTGAAAAAATATATATATATGATTCTACTTTTCATAAAACACCTGAAAATGAAAAAAATTATCGGCTGAAATGAATTACAGCGACCACAAAAAATTATCAGAATTAAGCATTTTTAGCTATTTAGCGCTGTTAGGCGATATGCTCGCTAGCACCGAGATTGCCGTGCCCCATGTACGAACAGAACCATGCTTTACTTTTCCGCCAAGCACTCAAAATCAATCGCCTAACAGTGTGAAATCGCCAAATATGTTTAAAAATGATTTTCTTTTTTGTTGTGTGTGTGTGGTCACTAATTCATTTCAGCCGATAATTTTTTCACTTTCTGGTGTTTTATAATGAGTAGAATCACATATATTTTTCTCAATATTTTTTTAAGACGACACCTTTTGAATGTTTCCTTTTCAGTAAGAAAAATATCAAAGATCGTTTAAACTTGTGCAAGAAATATCGAGCTTGGACACCAGAGTAATGGAAAAATGAATCTACTTTTTTCAGTTTTCACTCTGCGTGCGTTCATATCAAACGTTCTAAAAAACCACGATGGTTTGCATAAGCTTCTGTGGATATGGCCGAGGCGGGTTTTGAGTATAATTAATGCTAAAAGAAAATTCATTAAAACTTTGAATGAATTTTAAAGTCTGCAAATTTCAATTTAGGCAAGGTTTTGTCTGGCTTTGGAAAAATGTGAAGAAATATTTATCCTAAAACCGATCAGTAACACAATCGCTTTTAATTATTGATAATATGTGAAATTATTTAATCCTTTAATATGGTGGTCCGATAGCCTGGTGCGCATTTAAACTGACTCACAATCCTTTAATATATATATATATATTTATTTTTAGATGACTCTTAAAAGAATGAATAGATCCTAAATAAGACATTTTTTACTTTCTTCTATCTTCAATAGAAGAAAGTATTGGCTTCGTAAAAATTTTCGATTTCGGGTTTTTGATGGATTTACACGTTTTGAGAGCTGTAGAACACGATTTGACCATTTTTAGAAAATGTCTGTCTGTCTGTCTGTCTGTCTCTGTGTGTGTGTGTGTGACAAAATTTTGTGGCAACTGTATCTCTGGAACTACTGCACAGAATTTCATACAAATTGGTATGTAGTTGCACCTTGACATAAATTAGTGCCTATCAACTTTTGGTAAAAATCGTCTTACAGGTTCCGTTGCCATCCCGCTTTTTCTAAATTTTTAACAGGGTGATATTGGGCAAAATTTTTCAAGATGGGTATCTTTCGAAAGGTCTCGTCAGTACCTTTAAAACGAATGGTTGAACTATAAATCTGTGATCATTTAAAACTAAGTTATCGATTTTTTTTTTACTTTTTACGAAAAAAAACTTAGAAAAAAAATCTTTTTTTTTTTTCTCTCCCCTTAATTTTATCAAACTCCCACGGTTTCCGTGTTCTGACAAACTTAAACTAATTTTTGCATTTTCCCCCTAATTTTCTCAAAGTCCCACGGTTTCCGTGTTTTGACAAACTTAAACAAATTTTCACATTTTACCCAAAATTTTGTCAAAGTCCCACTTTTTTTTTTTTTTTTTTTTTTTTTTTTCATTGTTATTGAGTGAATTTGTATAGGAAAATATAGAAGAAAGTCTCGTGGTGGCCACAACATACTAGTTTTCTTTGGGAAGGGGTGAATTTTAAACTGTAGACGATGCCTACCAAGTAATTTGAATGGGTATGCCCCGTTAGTATTCAAAGGGTTATACGATTTAACCTTTTAACTTATCATTCGCCAATTTCTATTCGATATTTTGTATTTGACATTTTTCTTATTTTGTCTGACTTTTCAAATTCTGTTTGGCATTTTTTCTTTAAACATTCTTCACTTTTATTCTCGGATTTCCCTCCTCGCCCAATGAATTTCATTAATTCTCCACACACACACACCTCCTTAAAATCACACTTAAAAAAAAAAAAGACTCAATTCTATGTCATTATGTGGCTTTAACAATTTTGAAGAAAACCAAAGACTGGGGGGGGGCGGGGGGGGGGTTAAAGAGATTAAAAATCGATCTGACGGACCGTAAATAGCCGAGAAAATGACTTTTCGCTCGTAATTCTTTCTTCGCTGGAAAGAGAAAATATTTCAGAAAGAAAACGGGTTTAACCACTTTGATAATAGTTAACAATAAATTAAATCACTTATATAATTAATTTAGAACGGTGGAAAGACAAATAGGAAATAGTATAAAGTATAAACAGTTCTGTTTACGCGAATGAAAAAGAAAACATTTATTCTATATCAATGTAAAAGTAAGACGATAACACTGTCAGACATTTTTCCAATTTTATAAAAGAAAAATAAAAAAATAGCTTCCATTTTTATTTATTTATTTTTTATTTTATTTATTTTTATTTATTTTTTTATTTTATTTATTTATTTTTTTTTTTTTTGCTTACCTATATATGGTACAGAAAGTATTGTTTATATGTCACTTTTTTTTTTTTTTACTGAATTTTTGCTATATTTTTTGAGGATATTTGCTACTATCTTTTCTTTTTTTACTACAATTATACATATATATATTTTACTTTCTTCTATATTCAATAGAAGAAAGTATTGGATTCGTAAATATTTTCGACCTCAGGTTTTTGATGGATTTACATGTTTTGAGAGCTGTAGAACACGATTTAACCATTTTAGAAAATGTCTGCTGTCTGTGTGTGTGAGTGACAAAAATTTGTGGCGACTGTATCTCAGGTACTACTGCACAGAATTTCATATAAATTGGTATGTAGTTACAAATTGACATAAATTAGTGCCCATCAATTTTTGGTAAAAATTGTCTAAAAGCTTGCGTTGCCATCCCGCTTTTTCTAAATTTTTAACATGGCGGTATAGGACAAAATTTTGTATAAATGTGCATAAAGAGAATTCTTTTTTAATAATCATTATGAAATTTAAAAGAATTATTTCGAATAGAGATAGTCAACTGCGAAAAAAAAATGTGTATGCAGGAGCCTCGCCTCCCCTCCCCTGGGGGAAGTCCCCCCTCGAGGGGAGTAAATTTTCATGATGGGTATCTTTCAAAAGAGCTTGCCAATACCCTTTAAAACGAATGGTTGAACCATTGATCTGCAATAATTTAAAATAAAGTTATCGATTTTTTTCCTTTTTAACAAAAAAAAAAAAAAAAAAAAAGGTGTAATATGTAGCATAAAATTGACTTCTTTTGTATATTTAGTGTTATACTACTTGTCTAATATGGAAATCGTCTGCATTATCATGGAAGATATTTTTTTTTTTTTTATAATAATTTTAATAAATTATATTTACAGAGTGAATTTGTACAGTAAAATCTAGAAGAAAGTCACGTGGTGGCCACAACATACTAGTTTTTATTTTTTTCTATAATTATATCTTTTGCTATAATAATATATTTTGAGTCCCAAAATCATGTTTTAGTGGTTATTCTGTGTGTCTGTAATCTGTTATAAGCATAACTTAAAACACATAAGCCAAATTCTGTATTTTAAATCTTTATCATAAGGTGATATTGCCTGTTGCTTTTCATTGAGATCGGACAAATTGTCCTTATACCGTGCCATCCAAGAGAATTCGCATATGTAACTTCTATAGCCAAGATTTCTTTTTGGTACATTTTAACATCTTTAGATTACACCAAACATGCTGAAATTAACGGGTAGTTTTTATGGGTACAAAAGATGTTTTACATAGAATGCAGCAGGAAGAACATTTACTATTCACTTACAGCGCCGCACAAAAGAATTCGTATACATTACGACTATACTTGTGAATAGCTTAAAGTGCATTTCAAATAATCTTGTGTGTTTTTCTCACTGTGTTAAATTTATAGTGAATATACATAGGTCTATCAACAATTAGTCGAATAAGTTTTAAAGAAAGGTCTGAACAAAAAATCTCTAAATAATAACTTGAAATAAGCTTTTAAATTTAATAACAATTTAATTTTTTCTTAATACAATTACACTATTCAAGTGAAACTAGGGGCTCCCTCACACATTAATTATGCCAAATAAAACTTCTTAGAAAACAATTTTCAGCTATTTTAAAATTCCTCTGGAAATATAAAAATCATATCTTGCATTTTAAACTGTAATAGTTTCTTTTTAGAAAAAATATGCATGGAAAGTGTATGTAGAGTGACTCCTACACCAGATCATTAAACTAAAATTTTCTTCTATGTTAATAAAAAATTTTTGATTTTATAATTAAAAAATTTGCAATTAAAATCAATATTTGAAAATATTTATTTTATTTTATATTATTTTTCTTCAAGATGTTTTACAAATTACATAGGCATAAGATGCATTTGAAAGCAATAAATAATTCTATTTCTTAAAAAAAGAAAAAAAAAAAGAAATCTGGAGTGACTCCACTCGACTTTCCGAACATTGAGTAATTAACAGTTTTGTAGATAAAGTAAAGTGAGAGGAGTTGTTAAATAAACAAAAGGGAGAAAATTATAATAGGATGTTTGAGTATTTTTCTCCATATAGTACACGATGTTTAATTTAACGTTACTGAGCTTTGAGCCCATTGATTATAATGATAAAAAATTTTTCGTTGTGTCCCTGTAAAAATCTATAAATGCTAGATTCATTAAAAGGCTTATAGTTAGTGCAACAGTGACTTATAATATTCATATAAATTTTCAGCTATATTGAATAAGGCGTTTAGACACTATTGCATTTTTAAAAATTTGGTCCCATAGGCCATAATAATAAAGAATTTTTCTTTGTGTCCCTGTAAAAAAACTGTCAATGCTAAATTCACCAAAATCTATACGGCTGGTGCATCTGTGACCTATAACATGTGTATAAATTTTTTGCTTAGTTTAATAAGGCGTTTAGACGCTATCGCACTTTTAAAAATTTGGCCCCATAGGCCATAATGCTAAAGAATTTTTCTTTGTGTCCCTGTAAAAAAAACTGTAAGTGCTAAATTCACCAAAATCTATACAGCTTGTGCAACTGTGACCTATAACATGTGTGTAAATTTTTTGCTCAGTTTAATAAGGCGTTTAGACGCTATCGCACTTTTAAAAATTTGGCCCCATAGGCCATAATGCTAAAGAATTTTTCTTTGTGTCCCTGTAAAAAAACTGTAAGTGCTAAATTCACCAAAATCTATACAGCTTGTGCAACTGTAACCTATAACATGTGTGTAAATGTTTTGCTCAGTTTAATAAGGCGTTTAGACGCTATCACAATTTTAAAATTTGGTCCCATAGGCCATAATGATAAAGAAATTTTCTTGGTGTCCCTGTAAAGAATCTATTAGTGCTAGATTCACCAAAATCAATAGGGTTCGTGCTACGGTGACTTGCAACGTACGTACCAACTTTCAGCTCATTCTAACAAAGCGTTTAGACGCTAGCATGTTCATACACACACACACATACACACACACATACATACATCATCGTAGAAATACTGAAAATGGATTCAGGGGACCTCAGAACGTATAGAAACATCAAAATCTCAAATTCGGATTTTTGACATGATTACAATACTGTTCGGAAAATAAAAATTAAATGCAATTTATTAAAAAAGCGAAAAAGGATATATGTGTGTATGAATTACAAATATTGAACAAATTACATTAACCTACTATAAAATAAGGCCTTACTGAATTTTCTGCAATTAATCAATGAAAGAAGAACGCATAACTTTAATATAATTTTTTTGTACTCATTGATTCATGATACGCCATAGAAAGTTGAATGTCACTCACAAGTCACGACAAAATTGTATGAAAAGGCAATTTTCGAAATTTAGCTTTTATATGTAAGTGAAGAAGGGAGACATCTCTAGTGCAGCGAGGTAATAGAAATCATTTAATTCGTATTATATTAAAAATGGCTATCATGCGTATCCCAGATCAATAATGAGTTTTTCTATTGTATAGCAAACTTCTCCTTTGAATATCAATTAGTTATTTGATGACTTTGAAATGAAATTCTGTTTTAACGTTTATTTTGCAAGTCATCCACCAGCCTCTAAAACCGAGTACAAACATTTTTGTTTTTTCCTCATGACTTATAACAAACTATCCAAAGAACGATTATTTTATTTTATATAACTTCTACATTATTTATAATTTACAAAAAAAGAACATAGAATGTTTCCTGTGTTGTTTAGAGACAGAATTTATTGCATGTTTTGTGGAAAACGAATAATCAAATTTTAATCATAAAAACGTATCGTTCTTGATAATATTTTTTTGCCAATGCATGGTTCCAATAGTAGCTAAAAAGAAAATAATAAGTTAACTTTTGTGTGTACCAAAGTAAGCCATCTCCCAAACAATAATTTCATTTCATTCCATATATATATATATATATATATATATATATTATAAATATATTTTATCTGAAAAATATTGATATATTCGACAATATTATTCACTATGTAGATAAACCATAAAAGCACTTCAGTGTTAACCTTTTTAATTTCTTTTACCCACGTATAATAAAAAAAGGTTGAATTTTTCAAATCAAGTTTTTGCTATAATCGTATATTTAGTAGTTCTCTAAATCCAAAAATCAGGTTTTTAGTAGTTCGTGTCTGTATGTATGTGTACATGGGTCATCAACTTAAAACAAAATCAAATATTAACAGGAAATCTAAATTTGGTATTTGCATCACATGGTTATGTTACTACAAACTTCTTACTAAAATTGGACAAATGGCTGTATAACGACATACAAAAGAATTGAAATACATAATCGTCCATTCTCGGAATTTCTCATAGACAACTTTTAACATCTTTAGACTGCACCAAACAAAATTTAATGAACAAATACTTTGTAGACTTACAAAATCATGTTTCGTATAGAATATGATATGTAAAAACCTTTGTCATTCGTTTAAAGGGCAACACGAAAGAAATTCAGATAGATCAGGATTCAGGGGTTATCGTTAGCAATTGCTGGAAGTGAATTTTAAGTTGCGTTATGCATTTTTTTTTCCCCTTACTATGAAAAATTTAAGTACACTATGTGGTATGTATACAATTTTTAGATAATATACAGGGCTAATAAATAAAAACTTTAAATAAACACCATAAAAATGCAAAAAAAACTTGCAATAATTGTTTCGGGTCGAAAGAAAACACGACTCTTCGTCAGGTGAACAAAGTAGGCACGAATTCTACAGACAAAGTGTCAACGCACCTGCATTATTATTATATTAATATACAGGGCTGCTCAAATTTAGTAAAATACATTTTTTATTGAATGTAATTGATGAAAGCTTTTTACTAAATTATATCATGCATGTTCACGAAAACTAACAGTATAGTAATTTTCACCTACACAGCAAGTTTTATAGATGGAAGTAACGTTGTTAATGAAAAATGTCTTCCATCAAAATGGGTCGGAGAAAGTTGTGTGAATGGACGGAAATCGTTTTTTACAAATCTTAAATAAAGAAGCCCAGTAACAAAAGAACATTAATTATTTTTCGTATACTGCATTTACAGTTAGTAAAAACTAGACCAAATATAGCAAACAATTAGATTGGATGTTTATTATTTTAGAAGTCAACCTATTACAACTACTTAATTTATCTATGTATCTGTACACATAGAAAATTTGTTCTCGTGTAATACGTTGCGAAATATTGAATCCTTTGAAACCAAAATTGGACAGTGGACTTATCTTAGAAATATCGTGAATGAGTTCATTGGCCAGTTTGAAACCTGTTGCCACAATATTTTGTCACACACACACACAGAGAGACATTTTAGAAGTCAACCTATTACAACTACTTAATTTATCTATGTATCTGTACACATAGAAAATTTGTTCTCGTGTAATACGTTGCGAAATATTGAATCCTTTGAAACCAAAATTGGACAGTGGACTTATCTTAGAAATATCGTGAATGAGTTCATTGGCCAGTTTGAAACCTGTTGCCACAATATTTTGTCACACACACACAGAGAGAGACAATACAGACAGACATTTTCTAAAAATGATCAAATCGGGTTCTAGACCTCTCAAAACGTGTAAATCCATCGAAAACACGAGGTCGAAAATTTGTACGAATCCATTACTTTCTTCTATTGAATATCGAAGAAAGTAATAATAAAGAAATCAGCATTCTCTTCCAACTGAGCCAGGACACTTTTTTTACCCCACTAAATTTCTTAAAAATTCCTCAAAATTAAATTATTCTCCACATTGTTATAAACGTTATAAAATATTTCCCTTTTAGAGGACTGTAAAGAAGCTGAAGCTGTAGTGTAAATAATCATAAAACCATTAAAGAAAAGATTTGGTAAAGATTTTCGAAAACACATAAAACGCGATTAAGCAATTAGAATCCTATATTTATGAAGGCTTTGCAACAGCTGTCAGTTAACGGCCCTCTTCACTTACCGTCGCCGGAAGCCCGAGCCAATGTTATTCTATGGAGAAATTTTCTTTATATATAACTTATTCACTAATACATATGTTTAAATTCTGTTTTCTCATTCAGAAAGTTCCCAACTGTTAAATTGACGGTCCTTTTTTAAAAATGCATTTTTTTATTTTTAATATTTTATTTTGAAATTGCAAAATGAAAAAAAAAAAAAAAAAAAAAAAAAAATTCACATATTGAAAATTCGTATTTTGCAACTTCAAAATAAAATATAAAAAATTAAAAAAAATATTTTTTTTTTAAAAAAAAAGGTCCGTTAATTTAACAGCTGGGAATTTTCAGAATGTGAAAACAGAATTTAAAAATATGTATTAGTTAATAAGTTATTTGTAAAGAGAAATTTCCCGTAGAATAACATTAGTTTCGGCTTCCGGCGGCGGTGAGTGAAGCGGGCCTTTAATCGCTGATAATAACAGATTGGTAAACGGTTTTTTTTTTCCCTCTCAAATATAAAAAATCGCCATTAGTTTCTACCCAGGTGAATTTCAGTATCATAAAAAAATGAATGATTATAAAAACAGAACACATTTAGATTTTAAATAAGATCATGCAATTTGCACTGATTTATAAGATATTTTGCGACGTAACTGGTATGTTACAGTTGCATCGTCTAACCTTCAGTGTATTTCCGATATGACATCTTAAAATATATTTTACTTTCACTGAATGGAGGAAAAAGTCTTTCAGAATTTATCTTTATAGCTCTATTTTTCAGGGAAAAGTATAAAATACACTGACCTCCAAAAGTTAAGGTACAACTTGTCTTCTCGTTTTCTTCTTTTGGGCATAAATTTCAAACCAATGAGCATATGAGTATAAAATTTGGATGGCATTTCCGTTATCAAACCATTAACCGAATTTTATATAACATATGTAATATATTTTAAAACTATATTACTTTAATTTTTCTAAAAAATTTTCACTGGATGAAATGAAAAATGTAAGCAGTTTTAACAAAGAAAACTAAATGAGAAAGGGGTCAAAGATTCGTTGCAAATAAGTGTAGGTGCAATGCCTCCAAATATTAAATTAAAATTGGTTTTATTTTTTACTACACTCACTTTTCTTTTTCTTCCATAACCCTTTGAGTGCTGAATACTCGAGGCATATGCGGTCCATACGGACGGCGCGCGGTTGGCGCTGACGATCGCCAATGACTGAATACTTTTTCGCGTAGTATGGATCTCGTTGACGGTACACTGATCATTTTTGCCGGGCGCGTATTTGCGTCCATAGTCCATACTGATAACATCTGCTAAGCGCGTATTTGCGTCCATAGTCCATACTGATAACATCTGCTAAGCGCGTATTTGCGTCCATAGTCTATATTAATGACTTTCGCTGGACGCATATGTGCGTCCATAGCACTCAAAGGGATAAGGGACTTTTTGGAAACATATTATTAATAATTTGTAAACTTTGAACAACTTCAAAAAGTCAAAAAAGGGAAAAAAAAAACTTTGGCAAAAAATCCAAAGTTTTGTCCATTTGTAATTTTTGGGCTTTTATTATTACGTCCAAATAATAAAAATTTCAATAAATAATTTTAAAGCGAACATCTCATTCAATTTTCATGTTCGTATGTATATATTTTTAAAAAGTAATTCTCATACGAAAAAAAGAACAAAAAAAGCAAAAACAAAAAAGTAAATACAGGGGAAAAAATTTGGTTTTAATCAAACATTTGGATGCATGTGCATCTTCACTTGTCTAGGTGAAAAATTATTATTTATATTAAAGTTACATAAAATGTGATTAATCATTTGATAGCGAATATGCCATCGAAATTTTGTATTCGGCTATTCATTTGTTTTAAAATCATGCGCAAAAGAAGAAAACGAGAAAATAGGTTGTACTTTTGGAGGCAGTGAATATTGTCTTCTTGTATACTTGTATATTTGTATGAAAATTTCTTGGGCACCATAAGGTGTGGTAAGAATTTAGTATAGTAAAAAAATTATGATAAAATTGAATGGATACTTTTTACAATTTCTCAAAAGTTTTATTTTTAAAGAGAAAATATAAAAAGATTTATTTTATATAGCTCTTCATAGTATCTAAAAACTGCGAAAAAAATTTAGTTTAGTAAAAAAATAAAATGAAAATGCATTTTGGACCATTTTTACTTATAACTAATAATGCATCTGAACATTTTTGTGCGGTTTCGTAAACCAATTATTACTGTTACTTGTCCCTAGTTCTGTAGAAAAATGCTTTTGTGTATCTAGATAAGTTTATTTATTTATTGTTGTTGTTGATGTCGTAGTTATATTTTATTTGCAAATAAAATATTAAAATATTATTTAAATGATCTATGCTTTAAATTATTAAAATATCTCTTGTAATACATCTAAATTCTTTTGTGAACACTGTACGCAAATCAGTTGAGCTATTTATGCCATTTTCAATAAGAAACATTCTAAAATAAACCTGAATAACGTATAGTAGTTTGAAAGCTTTCTAAAAAATATTTACAAAATTGAGAGAGCGGAGAGAGATCTTTTAACATTGTTGGAAGGTTTCTGACACTCATACACCTCAAATTAACTATCATTCTGATAATTTAATTTAAATCAGTATTTTTATTTCACTTTAGTTCTTTTTTTTAAGAAATATATAATATTTAAAGAAATATACAATATTTAAAGTATTTTTTAAGAAATATATACAATCGATATTCCATCCCTCCCCCTTGAAATGATTGTACGTGATTGTTCAATGAACCATTCGCCCAGAAAAACTATGTCATATACATTCTTAATCGGAATATTTTTAAGATTCAAGTCATGCATTATCCACATGGGTGTGTATTGTTCAGCTCGGTGTAACAAGTATCAGAAAAGCATAAACACGAAATTTTGTGCACGCAAGGAGTACAATACGGCCCCTCTTCCTTGTTTTGTGAGGGCAATAACCTGAAACATAAGGAAGCGAAAACTGGAGATTTCGAACAAAACAAAATACATTCAAACAATAAATAAGAATCTGTAGTTATTGATGATAAATTGCCTTTTTCAGTTTGTCATATATTTGTCGATTCATAGTTATAATACAGATGGATGATGTCTAATATGAATGGTTACCTCATTATAGAAAAAGCTTTACGGCAAATCTAGAAGCTGAACATTTGTAATGAATGACAAATTCGATTTCTTGATTTCTTTTTTTACATACGCGAAGGCAGAAATGACATTTTACATAACATGATAGTGTGCTTTGGCTTAACAACAACATTTCGTGACTTTTTTGTAAACCTCAGGCAACAGCAGTAAAGTATTGATATCAAATAAAATTTTCGTTGTAAACAAGCTAATGAGCAAAAAATTCTTTTCTTTTCTTTTATTTATTTATTTAACACATGTTTAGATATAGATACATAAATAATAATAATCAAATGCGATTCTTATACTTTTTCGTAAATATTTTTAAGAATAATTCTTTCAGGTTCGGATTGTTGTTTAAGAAGTAAAAATTTTTATACAAATGTGGAAAGTAAGACGTAGAAAGTACATGTGGGAAGAACATAAATATTATATTCATTGCCATTTTATTTATTTATTTATATTATTTACTTCGTCAAAAAATAAAGGTCCTCTCAATTTTTTTCAGGAACTTTTTTAAGTAAATCGCAAAAGGTTAAGAGTGATTTTTCTCATATTTATTATTTATTCATTTTTTAATTATTGATATATATATATAAGAGAGAGAGAGAGATAGAGAGTGTATTTCTTTTACAAAGCTGGTGTATAATGTAACTTTTGAAATTGTGAAGCATGCAGGAAATGTTGAATCTGTTGCCAAAAACACATGGAAGTGCTTAATAGTGAGAAACCAGACTTCAGTCAATCATGATCATAGACCTATTATAACAGTGTACGGAATTTCGCTTTATTATGGTATTATAAGAAAGTGTGGCAAAGATGAGTCAGCTGAGTGTAAGCATCAGAAGCAAAAGGTTAACCTTTTTGGCAAGTATTGCGTTATTGGCGATTATTATTATTATTATTTAATTAAAAGATAAAGCAAGCAAAACTTGTGTAAAACTTCATATTTTCAGCTTTTCAATTTTATGTACATGGAATTGTTTATTATTATTATTATTATAATTTATTTAAATAATTAAATATAGCACTTACAAGCATTTTACAAAAGTAACTATTTTAAAAATATGAAATAATAATTATAATTATATGTATGTATGTATATAAATCTAACCACTGAAATGTAATAGTTTGAAAAGAATGTTTCCTTCTTTGACAAAACTTTTGTTACAGCTTTTTACAGAACATCAAATAACCATTTCTTACTGCTTGCGATAAAATGTGTTTTACATACAAAACAATCTAATTTTTAAAGGGAAATATAGTTTTAAAAAAAAAAAAAAAAAAAAAAAAACCTTTCAAAAATGAGGAAGGATATCGTCTGCGTAAGAGAACGCAGAGTTTAGCTGGGCGAGGAAATTTCAATATTCGCCAGTTTGCCTTACTGAAAAGAGCCTAGTGACACGTGGCTTTTTTATGTGTGATATTTACCAAACAGAAAGGTTGCCAACAATAGGTCTATTGTCATGATATACAAATATTCTGAAATTTATTTTGATCTCAAATCAGTTGATTAATCATTCATACATTTTTTTTAATTCAATTTTGTTTACCAAACAGAAAATAAATAAAAATGATGTGTGTTTAAGATTAAACTTTTTATTTAATAGAAATTATGAAATACTGATCGTATTACTAAACTTCAACCATTAAAACATTAAAACATTTTTTAAGGAATAATTTAACACACACACACACACACAAAAAAAAAAAAAAAGAAGAAGAAGAAGAAGAAGAAAAAGAAAAAGAAAAGAAAAGAAAATTGCATAGTTATAAACATTTTTACTGACATCATTAAACCTTTTATTCATTTTATCTCTATGATTACACTTTAATATATATATTGTTTCAACACGAATAAAAGTTAAACGTTTATATCGTTTTTTACATTTATTTGTGTACGACTTTGCTTTCGACTATTACATAATATACCTAAATAATTTTGTGTGGGTTCGTAGGCGAATCAATTATGCTAATGACACGTTCACAGAAAGCATTCTTTTGATCATCTGAATAACGTATGTTTTGTGCATTATAAAGATATTGAAGTTAAAAGTTTTTTTTTTTTTTTTTTAATGCCACTTTTAGGATGCAATGTATCTGAATCGTTTTGTGAGTCCCTGAACATAAACTAGTAGTACAATTTATGCTATTTTCAATTGGAAACATGCTGTAATGAACATAAATATCAGAAACTGATAAATCAGTTTCAAGCCTTCCTATAAATTCTTATGGAATTTGGAGAGTACAGTAATAGACAGAAAACCGACGACATGAACATTTTTTAACTTTGTTAAGAAGTGTTAATTTAAAAAAAAGTTGGTGAGATAGTAAAATGATAAGATATTAAAATATTAAAATATGCTCTAAAGAAATGCTTCTTAGACTGTAATTTGTCAAAATCATTTTTTGAGCACTGGTGCGCATATCAGCAGTAGGTGCTACGTATACTAGTTTGAATAAGAAACATATTATAACAAACCTCAATAAAATATATCGGTTTCAAGGCATTCTGAAAATATTAACGGAAATAAAAGAAAGGAGAAGCCCTTTTCAATTTTGTTGAAGGTTGTTTTGAATTATTTAATTTTTTGTGGTAAGCATATCTTTATTTTTTTAACTGTAACCCTCGCAGTTTGGTGTTTCTCTAAAACGTTGCTGTATTTAACAAAAGATTTTTAAATATTAATGTTAAAATCCTTTAATTTTTATTCACAGCAATCGATGTGGTACATGCCACTATCACATATATCCGCCTACGGTAACTAACGAATTAGAAAGCAATGTGCAATAACTTTTTTTTTTAATAATATATTGTTTTGTTTTTTCTTTTGCCTGCAATTTTCAGACACTTGTCCGCAAATGGTTAAAGGAGATATTGCATTTTTCTTTTCCCTATAGGTATACCCATAGACCTCATATAAGGTCTATGGGTATACCCAACTCAAATGACCTTGAATCATTCATTTAATATATTGTTCTGGTTTTTCTTTTGCCTGCTATTTTCAGACACTTGTCCGCAAATGGTTAAAGGAGATATTACATTTTTCTTTTCCCTATAGGTATACCCATAGACCTCATATAAGGTCTATGGGTATACCCAATTCACATGGCCTTGAATCTTTTATTAATTATTAAGATTGCTTAAATTTTGAGATCATGTATGACCATTCTTTAATTTTTAAAATAGCTGATTCTTAAGAATAGACTGTTCGTGACAGATTGCATTATATTCCAGCAGATACTTAAGGATGTTTCTTTGTAGAATTTTATTAGCATTTATATGGTCACGAATCGTCATTAAATTTGATAGTTTCAACAGATATCCTGAGTAACCTTGACTTTATTGACAACTTTCATTAAAAGTGAATGTATGAAATTAACTTAAAAAATATATCAACATTTTTACTGCTAATTTTCTCATAAATTGTTGCTTTATTTATGTAGTTATAATTATATTCGTGATTATCTTTCAACATTTTCATAGGAATAATTATCCTGGATTTAATACGCTATTCGATTAAAGTTACCTCTTTTCTAATTTCTGTTAAGTACGCTGCTTCTATAAACCGAGATCTGTAATGTTAAAGCCGACAATTAATATAAAGGAAGTATATTGTGAAATACTTTTTACAGCCCTATTCATATAGTATAAAAGTTAGTATATTCATTGGTTGTAAATCGTTGGCAATAAAAACACAGTAAATATATTTTTAGACTCGGGATGAACATTTTTTTTTCTGTGTTAGTAATATGAATATGAACGCATTTGTTTACCTAAGGGGACGTTTAGTGCTTGTTAAAAACTGTGTAATCACACTGAAGATCAATATGTAAATAAAGGCTAGAATTAATATAAAAATAAATGACCTCTTTTTCGAAATATTTTTTTCTGTAGTTTGAAAAAAAAAATCAATATGCGTAGACAATTGAAATCACGTATAATATTTTAATGCAGTGAGCGAATTCCATAGAAACCCTACGGTTGTAAACCCAATAACATGAAGTAGAAATACAACACCAAAAAGAAATAAATCTGTAAATAAAATTAATATGTAAAAAATAATATTCCCCAGGCTCTAATGTTTAAAATATTTTGTGACCCCATGAAAAAAAGAAACAAAAAAAAAAAAAAAAAAAAAAAAAAAAAAAAGTATAAATCGTGCACTCTTTCACTTCAGTGTTCGAAAAAAAAAAAAAAAAAAAAAAAAGACTTATTACATGCTGAGCAAATTTGGCTTAATCGACCATAGAGCTTAGACTCTATCATGTTCATTCCCAGATACATACACACATCACCTTAAACGTAACAAAAACGAATGCAGTAGACCTCAAAACGTATGGTATAGCTATATTGAAATCTCATAATCGGATTTTTTTTTTCATGATTACAATGGTTTTCTTATACAGTAAAATAAACATATACATTTTTTTTTCAAATATCATCAAAACAATGTTTAAAAATCTTAAAAGCAATACTGATATGACATCGTAATCACTATTATCATTATTATTATTATTTGTTTACGTTGTAGGATTGTAAGCCTATTGTCTACTCTTCAGACTAAGGCCTGGGGCGGGATTCCCTTTCTAAGGTTTAATAATATCCCGTATTCATACAAGTTGCGGAGAAAACCACGGAATACTCCGAACGGCTAGGCCGACGATCGCGAACTGTTTTCTTTCTTTTTGTAAATGATTGTTGATAAAATGTTGTCTTGCCTTTGAATTTTCGAAACTGCGTTCTTCATACATTTATACATTTTGAAGTCCTCTAAACACAAAAATCATATTTTTATCTAATGGACTTTGTTATCAACATAACTTAACAAGTGAAAGCTAACTTTATTTAAAAAAAAAAAAAAAAAAAAAAAAAAAAACGGAAATTTTCATTAACATTATTTGGAAACTGGAAAAATTACAGCTCTTAATTTTTAAAAATATTAATGCAAAAGTTGCCTGAAAAACACATTTTGATCAATTTTAAAATATTTATCAAGCAGACTTTTATCAAATATAGCTAAGAACCCTTTCGATTAAATCAACGTTCTAGAAAAAAAAAAAAAAAAAAAAAAAAAATCATTGAAATTGGTCTAATTGTTTGAAGCTACAGTACCATACAGACACACAAATATAGAGACAGATAAACAAAAGCTGCAAACTTATAATACCCATAGTAATATTATTTCAAACTACTTACTGAGATTATTGGAGAAATTAACCGCATACAGAAACATGCAAAAGAATTCAAATACATTACATCTATGAATAAAATTTTTCGTTGATACATTTGAACATCTTTATAGACTGCAAGCAACATAATGGCAACATAGGACGTTAACATATACTTTGTAAATGCATAAAAACATGTTTCCTGTACATTAGAGTGTAAAGCATATAGGGCCGTACAATAGTATTTAGATATATCAGATACGGCTCAAAGTGTATTATGCTTCAAGTTGTATTACGCATTTTTAGCCCCGACCAAAAAATGGGGATGTTATAAACTTGAAGATTTTGTCTGCCTATTGCACAGATATCAATACGATGTTTATTTATTTATTTAGAACATTCATTGATTATTTAATCGAGATGTTTTTTCCTTTTGTTTGAGAAAAATTTCTTTGATAGATTTTTAAAATTTAATTGAAATGTGCTTTTCAGACCGCTTTGCATTCACATTTTAATTTACGAGCTAGCAATCTATACATCGCATATTGAAGGGGATATGCCTTTTATTTTCTCCCTAGAGGGAAAATGAAAAATATTTTAGATTAAATATTTATGATGTGACCTGTAAATAAACTTTAAAAAAATTTTCGTGAAATTTTTAAAATACTTATAGAAATAAAAATGCTGACAGGCAAGATACAGGTAAATCGAAGATTTATAAACACTTTTAAACTTTGTTAGAAAATAATATATATATATATATATATATATTCGCAAAACTAATCTTAACCCTACAAGGCACCCAGTTTCATATGTGGAACACCGACTTTAATCGTTCCTATAGCTATAAAACTGTTAGTAGCGACATCTCTTGACCTGTTGATAGAAGCTACTGACATTTAGCAATATAGTAATACGAATCTTTACCTAAAGATGTCGTTCGTGTTTTTGTTATAGTGCACTTAGTGTGAAATTTGAATGAAAGTGATACGTTAGTCGTTTGTCTGAATTCAAAAATAAAAAAAGAATAGACATTAAGCAGTTTTGACTCGAAAAAAAAAATACTGTGTGTTATAACGAAGTGTATTTTTTGAAGAGGTAAGTTGTTTTTTTATATTACAATAGTAAACGTATTAGTAAATCATATTTTCATGTATGTCCCACATACGGTACGTTGAGCTAAAAAGTTGATTTTTCCGTAAAATATGGTTTTATTTTTATTTTTATAAGTTTTCCCTATCTTCTGATCACTAATTACAACCTATATAATTTTGTCGCGGACTAAAAAAAAATTGAGCCTTGTAGGGATAATGAAGGAAAGATAAATTATACCAACAAAGTGATATTATGTTTCTTGAATTATTGCTTGTATTAAAAAATAAATAAAATAAAATAATAAAACAAAACAAAAAATTAAAAAAAATTCACAATTATTCTAATAGCATAATTACCAGCTTTTACGCTTTTTGGCTACTGGAAAATTTTTATAGAGAATTCTGTATGATCAAATCGATGAAAACTGTTATAAAAATACAGAAAGCGTAAATATTGGTAATTATGTAATGGTATTCACACGTCTCTAAGTGGCAAATAGGAAGAAAGTTTATAATTACCGTGAAGAAGTGATCGTCGGGAAAAAGTAAACACATAAAAAATATCAAAAAGAAATTTGAAATCATTTAACAGTTTTAATTTTCGATGAATCAATAAAATATACAGAAGAACTACAGACAAATATATTTTATATAAAGCTCTTTTTTTTTTTTTTTTTTTTTTTTTTTTAAAAAAAATATATACGCTATTTACCAGTAAGTATTTGGACACTTTTGAATTTAGGCATTTGGTCAAATATCTAAAAAAGTTCTTTATGAATCATCTTGAAACTTTGGTAGTGTAAAGAACATGCTATACCTCATATATATATTTCAGTAAAAGTTGAGTCCTGAAAAGAAAAAGGGGACCAGTAAAAAATTAAACAAAAGTCAAAATGTTTTCGATCACCTTGTAAAATGCAATGCTTTAAATGTGTTTTGGTTGTAGCATGTGATTATGAGGTTTTTTCTCATTATCTGTATAAATTTTTAAGAGGTTACCATATATATTCATGGAAATATAACTTTTCTTTTTTTTTTTTTTTTTTTTGCAGAAAAAAATTCCACTTTTTTAATTACAGCCCATAGGATATTAAACCCAGTGCAAGGGCATTTTTAGAAAATTTGGAACACTACATAAGACACAGCATACTGCAATCAAAATGCAAAAATGTTAAATATCTTACAAAATATGAGCACTTTTACTAAATAAATTTTAATTAAGCATGCGCTAGCTTTTAAAAAATTTCATTTGCATAATCTATTAGCCAAAAGTATTGAGGAACTTGTATTGAAATCCCAAAGAAATATCGTGTAAATTCAAAAATTTCTGAAAGATTAGAATGAACAGAATTTCAATTCTCCCCTGTAAAAAAAAACTATAATTGCTAGCTTTACAAAATGTATACAGTTTGTGAAACTGTGACTTATAATATGTGCATAAATTTTCAGCTCAATCAAATAGAGTGTTTAGACGCTATCGCACTTTAAAATATTTGGGTCTACAGGCTATAATGATAAATAATTTTCTTTAAGTCCCTGTAAATATTATAAGACCTAGATTCATCAAAACCAATAGGGTTCGTGTTATAGTGGCCTATAACTGACGTACCAACTTTCAGCTCTTTCGAACAAAGCTTTTAGGTGCTATCGGATTTACTCACACACATACATACATCATCGTAAAAAATAGAAAGATGAACTCAGGGGACCTCAAAATGTGTAGAAACACCAAAATCTCAAAGTCAGTTTTTTGACATGATTACAATACTTTCCTTACATATGTTTGTTTGGAAAGTGAAAACAAAAAATAAATTCACTTAATGACGCTCTAAATAAAAAAGTTTGAAATGGAAGTTTTCATTAAATTTATATGATTAACATTTATTTTAGCGCAGTATAATTTTATACCTATTCTTGTTAATCGATCTTCTAATTTAAGCCCTTGAGTTAAATTTTAATCAATTTTTAACTGATTAAAAAATACTGATAACGTATGGTCAAGTACTGGTAACGTAAAGGGTTACGTACCGTAACGTAACTGGTAACGTACTGGTAACGTAATACTGGTAACGTAAAAAGGGTCAAGTACCTTTGAAAAGAGATAATATCAGAAAAACAAGACTGTAAATTTATTTACAATATTAGCAGGTTACGCCCACTTCGCTAGTCACTATATTTAAATGAGTTTTCAAAAGAATTGAATCACTATTTTTCATTATATCACATTACAAACAAAGAACTAAACAAAAATTACCTACATTAAAATCGCTATAAACCTCCTTTCGGGAACCTACTGCTATGAAAGCGCTTTTCCCGCCCGCACTGCATCAGGTTCCCACTGCCTACGGAAAGGTATTTCCGAGGCACTTCAATTTGGGTATTTATATTTATCGACGATAGTGGATCTGCTGTTATTTAAGAACTACGATTTTAAAGATGAATGTATCTCAGCATCTATTAAATATTTTAGCTTTTAAACCACATATTTTATAGCCCTTGCTCTTCACACTGTGTTACCATATGAATCTGACCAATATAATAAAGAAAATAAAAAGTAGGTTTTCTTTTAAAAGGAATTTAAAAAAACAAATAAATTTTAATTAAACTTGAATTTTAATCAGTTTAATTTGTTTAATCTTGTATGCTATATACTGCCATTTTTTCCGATAAATATTATAAATTTAAATATACACCGTGACCAATAAGTTCTCATACACTTTCAAATTTTTATTACAATAACACAAAATAAATCATACAAAAACTTTTTGCATCAAATTAAAGTAGCAATCATTGAGTATCTTTACAAAAAATCCTTTGAAATAATTCCGCTTTTTAGTTTCTTAACGAGCTTAAATCTCTTTTCAAATCCATCACATGCGGCACGCATGGTTTCCATTGACACTTCCTACCGTATCTTTTGAATTACATTTTTTAATTTGCTCAAATCGGCGATTTTATAGTGATTTAGTCGAGAGAGCATACATGACCACGCAAAATAATGAAGCGGGTTCATATCGGGGAGTTGGGGAACCATTCGTTCTTTGGCAAAAAGTCAGCTAAATTTTGACTGCACCACTCCTGAACCACACGTGCGGTATGAGAAGGGGCAACATCTTGTTGGAAGCAGAAATATTCCGCCCCATACATACTCTGAACATTTGGGAGTAAAACGTTTTCCAAATCCTCAGTTTTATAATATTGGGCATTGATTTTTAACCCCTTATCAACGTAGACTAACGGGAGTTTTCCTCTTTTGGAAATTGCGGCCCAAACCATCAGAAACGAAGTATTTTGATAACGCGGAACGTAATGTTGGCTCTCAGGGATGTTATCAATAGAAACTGACCATACTCTGTCATTTTTGGGGTTGAGACTTTCCTGTAAACTGAATAGTTTCTCGTCTGAACAGACAAATTCATCCCCAGCGTGCCAAGAAAGAATTCCTTCCACCCTTTGCTTCCCTTTCACCTTAGAAAACTCTAAAACTCCAGGAATTTTACGTTTTCTATAAAACTTGCCCACAAAGTCCTTTTTCAAAATGTTTAACATTGATACTTTCGATATTTTGAGCTCTCGTGCTAGTTTTCTAGCAGATCTTTGTCCGTTTCATCGTATTATTTCCCTGACCCTTTTCGCAGCCTTTTCTGTCCGAACAGACCTCGGTCTGCCAGATCTTTTTCTGTCATCGACAGAGAAATCTTATTATATCTTCTGATAGTTATGTAAATGAAATATCTCTTCACCACCAGGGCTTTGAAGTCTCTGAAAATTTCACCGTCTGCTCTTCTTTGACGAATTTATTTATCCCGATTTTTCTCAATTTCTTCATTCTACCTAATTAAAAAAAAAATTATAATTACTACAACATTTACACTTGCAATAGCTTTATAACTTCCACTAAATTGCCTGAAAAATAATTGGGACTACAGTAACACATATGTACAACTTTTTAACGTGCTTCAAAAGTTGTATGAGAACTTATTGGTCACGGTGTATATTAAAAAAAAAATAAAAAAAAAAGATTTTTATTTTAAAGGAATTAATTTTAAAAATGAAAAATAAAAAGTTTTTCCACTTTAAAAAGTAAACATAAACATAACAATTTTTTGTACTGCATTACCATTTGATTTTCAAAAAATATACTAAAAAAAGAAAGAAAAAGATTTATCCTTCAAATGAATGAATTAAATAAAGAAAGAAAAGAAAAGCGTAATAGCCGTTGCTAAGATATGCAACCGATTGAAATGGAAGAATAAACTTTAGAAAAATGAAACATAGAAGCCAATATTTAAAAAAAAAAATAATAATAATAATTTTATTAATTCAAATTCTAAATTGGAGAAAATCTCGATGAGGTGCACACCTACAGTATACCAGGTACCTATCTGCCAAATTTTGTAGCTCTGCAATGAGTAGTGTGAGCACCAGAGCGCAGACACACAGACACACTGATGCACAAACACTTCTCTTTATACAGATTTAAAAAAGGTGTTGGTGTTTGGGAGTAGGCCGATTGACTGCGCTAGGGTCCTAGGCCGGAGGGGGAGAGTGTCCTCCGTGAGGCCTTTCTAAGGGGTCCTAGCCCGTATCCATTAAAATAACTGTACATTTTTCTTTTTCTTTTCTTTTTTTTTTATAAAATGTCAGAGGTTTATATATATATATATATATATATATCGATGTATTGTATAATTTTATGCACACATTATCTCCGTGGCGGTTAGTCAGAATTTAATGAAAGTTTAACAGATTTTACACGAGGTATAAATAGATGAAATGACGAAGAATTAGCTTTTTAACATTACAAGTTTTGTAATTATAAGCATTAATTACATCAAAAATAAGGATATATATTTTTTCTTTTTTTTCAGAATAGAGTTTTCTAGCAAAATTATTTTTCATCATTTCAATTATATTCTTCCATGTGCACTTTTTTTAAGGTTTAAGTGATGTATTAGTTGCATGTAATCCTGCGCGCAAGGTTTATATCGACCAAAAAAAAAAAAAAAAAAAAAAAAAAACTGACAATTTTAAGTGGGGAGGAGGGGGGGGATTAAAATGTACAGTCGGTAACAAAAGTGTCCGAACACTAGCAAAACTTCCTATGTAAAAGTTGTACACTTCATACGGTTTTGCTAAATAAATCGTTATCGAATCATATTCTTACACTGACTAAGAACAGGATTCGACAAGGATTCATTTAACAAAACCGTATGAAGTGTACTTTTTTTTTACATAGGAATTTTTGCTATTTTTCGGACACTTTTGTTACCGACTGTACAAGTGTTTCGAAATCTGTAATAGAAAGAAGAAACCTTTCTTAGCACTTGCTGAAAAATTACAAGTTTTAGAAGTAATTATTTTTCAAGTTATTGTGAAACGAATCATGATCATTATTTACTGATATGTTCACCGTTTAAAATACAATTTAATTTTTAAGTTGCTTTAGTATGCCGAGATTAAAAAAAAAAAAAAAAAGAAAAAGAAAAAAAAATTCCTTCACAATATTTTTTTTTTTTTTTTTTTTTTTTTTACATAAACTACATAAACAAGTTCTACATCACTTCAAATTTCGAAATAAAGCAAGTATGTTGTGACCATCGCAAAACTTTCTTCTATATCCTTCTATATAACAGTGCCACATGCTATTTGTGTTTCACATGCATAAATATTTAACCCTAGCTTCTCACAATAAAGATTTTACATATGCAGTTTGGTATAATTTAAATCAACAGATGTGAGATGTGACCTTGTGAAAAATCACAGAAGTTCGGTAACAACGAGATATATAAATTAGAGTACTGATTCAATGGATGAAGGATTAGCTTTCCGTGGTTCAAGATGAATCACGTGACATGTTCCAATAGGTTGCTGTGTTTGGCCCTATATCGCTATTTTGGCATTTAAAATATCAGTTCGACAAATTATCATTATTATTAGGTAACATGACAGTGCTATGACCGAAACAAATTGTTTTTTTTTTTTTTACAATTTTACACATATTTCACATTTTAATAAATAATAAAATACCTTTTTTTTCATCGTTTCCCAACAAAGTTTAACAGTGTTTATAAAAGAAAATTTTAACTTTTAAAGAGCTAAATTCAACAACAAATAATAATTTTTCAACTATTTTTAAGCATTTTGTCGGTTAAAGTTCAACTACACGAAATGAAAAAGAAGTAAAATCAAAATCAAAATGATTTAGAACAAAAGAATATTAAACTACGTAAGTAAACAAAAACATTGGCGGTTATGATTTATGCGAAGAACAATCTCCAAACCGTTGCCATAGAAATTTACTGAAAATAAGCTGTTACCAAAGGAATCACCGAATACGCAGGTGCAAGGAGAGCATGTCACACGACTCATCTTGGACCTTCTCAAGGGTTACCATTTATCATTACCCATTAGACTTTATATATCTCGTTGGTCGGTAACACCAACGTCACTTGTCAGCGAATATACAACCAAATTACATTCGTTTTCATAACGGTTATCTAACAAAACAAGTATGAAGTATTTATATGCCATAGAAATTGATATTTATATGTCATAGAAGTTGAGATTTAGCCTTCCTATTCATGGGTTAAATTACAGTATAGCAGCGGAACTTGTCGGCCGATATACACCCAAATTGAATCAGCATAGTGTTTCATAATGGTCATCTCACATATTACGTTTTGTTCAGTAATACACAATAAAATCTAAGATATACCCTTTCCTTGAATGAAAATAATTGCAGTATAACAGCCCAGCAAAACTTATACTGACGGGCTCGTTATGGCCTACTGCTGGCATCCGGCACTTGCCATCAGTTGCCGGTTGCCCCATATAACTCCAGCAGCGGGCCTTTTATGGCTGCCAGCAGTGATGGAAGCCTAAAGCAAAATGGTCGGTGGCCCAGAGGTGGCACAAACACAGATGGCCTTATGCAGGCTATCACCACACGGCCAACCTCATGTTTTTCATGTTGTGGCCACAAATTATTATGCCATAACCAATTTGTATGCATAGAGGGCGCTGTGATTCTTTTTCTGTTCATTTGAAATTCCCTCGCTTTCCGCCATTTCATACGAAGTTGTTGTTCGTTAATGTAGTCTGCGGGTGCGTCTTCGAGGTTGAAAATCTTGTAAAAAGAATATATGAGTAAGTAATTCCACTATTAATTTGTTTTTGTATTATTTTTTAAATACTATTTTTTAAAAATATTTCACTCTAAAGCCATTGTTATAACAAAAGGATTTCTAGAAATATATAACAATTATCCAGTTGATCCGTTTTAGTAAATTATGATAGTCGCTAACCTTCTAGTATTTTATCATTGTTATTATTATTTTAATTGATTTAATAAAATAAAAATTATGGATTTTATTTTATATATTTATATTATATGCACGGGAGAAAGTTATTAGAACAATTATAACTATTTATAGTTTATGTTTTATTTATTTTTTCTTCCTTCAGTGTAGTTAAGAAGAAAGCATTAGATTAGGGAAAATTTTCGACATCCGGTTTTCGGTAGATTTTGCACGTTTTGGGTTGTTCTCATGAACATAATTTGAAAAATTGTCTGTCTGTCTCTTTGTGTGCGCTCAAAAATTTATGAAAGTGATAGTAGCCTAAAAAGTTTACTTCTTCCGCTTTTTTTTTCCTTTTAATGTACAAACATTGCTTCCTCCACCCCTGAGGGAGAAGTATATCAGATAGAGTAAATTTCCAATATGAGGGCTTGGGGACAAAATTTCTCGGGACAAAATATCGTAGACGTAAATGAATACAAAGTAAAAAGAGTTGGTAATTATTAGTAATGATGTATAAAATTTCATGACAACACATACCTTAGTCAGAGCACTGACATTCTGACAAACCTACAATAAATTTTTTTATAAATTTTACTTAAAGAAGTTTAAAAACTATATTTATTTATTTTTTGTCAGAATTAGTCATAATGAATTCAATCGTGCTTATTAATTTTAAAACTTTTAATTCAAGTTTGTGAACAGTGTTCAGCTTTAATGTCAACAATGATGTACACGATTTTTAAAATGTATTTTGAATAGTGAAAAGCAAAAGATAGAATAACTTAAAAATAAACATAGATAAAATAATGAAATTCAACTCTATGATTTATTTAATTATTTATTTTAATTAATTAATTAATATTTATAAGGCCCTGTGGCCCCCCTCCAGAGATCACGCGTCACACAAAATCAAATTTTCAAATAGATCCTACTATTTTTTTGACGCGAGATTTTGTCCGGCGAGATTTTGTCCCGCGATATTATGTCCGGATCCCAATATGAGTATTTTTGAAAAAAAATTCGTTAATATCTTTAAACGAACGTTATATTATACATCTGTGATATTTTAAAGCAAATTTATTGATTTTATTATTTTTAACAAAAACTAGTATGTCGTGGCACCACAAAACATGCTTTTATATTTTTTATTATGTAAATTTGCGTAGTGCAAATAATTTGTTAAAATCATTTTCCTGAATGCATGGAAACGATTTTCATTTTAGAACAGTGTTTGTCAATAATAATAATAATAAATGAATTTTGTGCCAACTTCTGAAAAAATGACTTTTTCTTCTTCTTCTTTTTTTTTTTTTAATAATTTATAATTTTGTTTTAATTTACCACAAATTTAATTCAGTCATTTACTTGAAAGTTATTGATGAGTTTCTTTTGAAAAATATCACCACTGAAAATTTGAAGGGCGAGCGATTCCTCAACTTATACAAAAAAAGTTTCCTGGTTAGTTGTTAACAAGTGAAATTGTTTTTCTTGAATTTTTGCATGCGTGAGAAATCCTACACACTAAATCAGAACAGAAAGCCATCTGTACTTCTTTCATAAAACAACAACAAAATGTAACTGATAATTGCTGAGTCAGCGTTGGTTGGGTTACTGGGCAGAGAGGAGATTTATTTATTCAGATAACTAGGAACTGTGTTCAGAAAATAAAATAAAAAAAGAAGAAAAATTAGTTAATTCATCAATTATTTTTAAATGAAAATTATTATAAGTATACAACTAAAAGTTTGTAGGTGTAATATATGTCACTATCGCATGAAATGTATAAAGATTCATGGAGTCCTTCTATTTTTTACGGGCCTATAAATAAGTATATTTATTTATTAACAGCTTATAGATTCAAACTATTTGAAGTACGCTATTAAACAAATTCTTCAATAACATATTGATTTCTATCTGAAATTATGCTAGGATTTGTGTCAACTAATTATTAATATTATTATTCATTTCCATAATCCGAATACCGTAGATAATGAAAGCATTGTATTCGGTCAAAAATTTTGATATCGAGTTTTCACCTGATTTACATATTTTAAGGTCTCGTGAGTCAGAAAAGTGTTTTTTGGCAATTGGTCTGTGTGTTTGTGTATCTGTATTGTATATATGTGTATATGTTTCTGGAAATTTTCTGATTATCATATCTACAAAACTAATAAAGAACGACGAACTTCTGATTAAGACAGGTATAGTGTACAGATGATTTTTCCAACTTTTGTTGAAAACTGGAAATCTCAAAAACTGGCGATTTTCTTCAAATTTGTATAAACTTTGTTTCGGATGTCCTTTTGTACTTGTTAGTTCTGGGAAATTGATAAACGACCTATAAAAATACACAAATTTTTTAAGTCTCACAAGTGCTTTCTCTTAAAAACAGCTTTATGGATTTTCTTCAAAATCGCTATATTAATTCCTTTTTAGATATCATTTCGTATGCAATTGTTAATTTATGGTGAACAGATCAGTTTACTAAGTTTTGGTGAAAATTATCAGTGGGACAGTGAGCCGGAATTCGCTATGTAAACTCTTTTTGTTATATCTTCATGACGCATGTACCAGTTTGCTTTGACAGGAAAATTATTAGATGTGTAAATTCATAAATCATTTTTATGTTTTCTGACCACTTTATTTAACAACAGCAACAACAATAATAATAATAAAATATAACAGGGGTAAAATATGTGTAGTAATAACTGATAAAATTCATGCAGATTACTACTATTATTATTATTATTTTAATGTGGGTCGGGTTGTCTGAACTTATTTTACTGTTGTCGGAACTATTCAAATTTTATTATCTAATAATTTTCTTGATAATCGCGAAACCCCAAGCCTAAAATATTCTTATACATCCATTTATTCAACTTTTTATGTATTAAAAAATATATGAACATAGGAATTTTGATATTAACAAAATGACACAAAAAACGACACTTTTAAAAACTTGAATTTTTTGCATTTCAAATACACGTCTATCTCTAATCTTCGCTTTATGGTAAACGTAGTTTTTAACTCGGTTATCGACCTCAAGGTTTTGAAGACAAACTGTTTTTAAGCTACTACATTTCGTTGATGACATTATGCTGAACTTGTAGTCAATTTATCTTTTCCTGATGATGGGTCAAGCTTAATTATTTTGAGCGGAAACAACTGGTGTGTTGTTTCATAATCTATAAAATTAACTTACTTTTTTCCTTCTTCAGCACTAATTTTCCTGTCATTTTACTAAATATTCTCTAAAACCTTTCTAGCATAATTTATTTTAATAAATTGAAAAAAAAAAATAAATAACTTATCTAAAACAAACAAGAGAGAGACAGATTTTAAAACATATACTTATTGCAGCAAAAAATGTAATGAAGAGCTGGTGTTGAAAAAAGTAAATAAAGAACTTTGTAAATTTAATTTACAAAGTTGTAAAAAACATTAATAATAATAATTAATTAAAAAAAAAAGTTTCAGGTCGAAATGATTCCACGACCATTCATTATGTGAATAAAATAGGCACGAGTGAAGTAGTTATAAATGGCGAAGTATTGCTCTTTCATACATTTTGAAATATGACTAACTATTATTAAAATAAACAAACCAAAATGAAATATTAAAAACTGGAAGTGATATTTAAACTTTTCAAAAACATAATTGCCCCATGGGATTAAAATAGTGCTAATGGCGTATCTTAATACTATCTTCGGCGTGAAATTGCTGACAGAATTTTTGAGAACTGAATACATAAATATAGAATAATTATATTAATATTATTATATATTTTAATTATATTAATCATATTATAAATTTATAATATAATAAATTTATTCTAAATATAAATTTAATATAATAGAGCGAGGGATAGGAAAACTATTTTATGTAACTAAATTCTCTGATACATGGTACCAAAACTAAGATGTTTAATAGATGCTGAGTTATAGTAAAACTGTAGTTCTTGAATAATAGTAGCATCGCCTGACTACCGATAAACACACAAATTGAACCTGTCGGATAAGGCTCTATCAAAGGCAGTGGAGACCCGGGTCGAACATTGCGCGAAAGACGAAGACGCTGATAAAGCAACGGAGAATCAAAACTTGGTTTTATGTGATTTCAGTGAACTTTGCTTTAGTTATTAATTTTAAAGTAATATAAAATATATATATATATATATATATATATATATATATATATATATATATATTGATTTTCTTCCCTTTCTTTCTTTCTTTTTTTAATTCATTTAAGTGTAGGGACAAGAAAGCGAAGAAATCCTGATAGTAATAAATAGAAACATTTGTAAATAAACATAATCATTGCCCCCCCCCCACCCCAATGAAAAAAAAAATGTATCAGTTATTTCAGGTTGAAATAATAAAACATCCCTTCGTGAGTCTAACAAAAAGCGTGAATGCAGCAAATTATTTTTGCTGCACTCATGCCCACATTGTTTCGCCTGATGAAGAGCCTTTGGGGTATTTCGACCAGAAACAATTGCTGATTTTTTTTTTTTTTTTTTTTTTTTTTTTTTTGAGTTTATGGTGTTTAGTTTTTTACAATGCTCTTTTAATAACAATTTTGGTTTCAATATTTTATAATTTTCACATGTAAAGTTACATTTATTTATATCAAATAACTTAACAAAATTAAACATATTAAAATCTGAACACTTAAAAAAAAAAAAACATAATCTACTTCATTTCAAAAAATGTAATGGATCAACTGAATATTTCTTATATGCTGTACTAGAAATCCTGAATTTATAGCCATGGTGTATGAATCAAATACTTGTAAATAGTATTTAAAAATGAATATGTACAAAATCAAATTAAATATTGGATGCATAGAAAAAACTGGTTGCTACCTCATCAGAAAAACAGAGAGAAAAAAAAAAAAAAAAAAAAAAAGAATGAAAGAAAAAGAAAAAAAGCACTAATAAAATTAAAGGTATCACCAATAAAATAATATAGTAGGTATAACCAAATCACTGCTGGCCTATTAACGGCCTTCTTCACTTACCGTCTCCGGAAGTCCGAGTCAATGTTATTCTATGGGAAACTTTCTTTACAAATAACTTATTAATCAATACATATTTTAAATTCTGTTTTCACATTCAGAAAATTCCCAACTTTTAAATTGTTGGACCTTTTTTAAAGATGTATTTTTTTAATTATTAATATTTTATTTTGAAATTGCAAAATGAAAAACTTCACATATTAAAAATTCGTATTTTGCAGCTTCAAAATGAAATATAAAAAATTAAAAAAATAATTTTTTTAAAAATGTCCGTCAATTTAACAGTTGGGAATTTTCCGAATGTGAAAACAGAATTTAAAAATATGTATTAGTTAATAAGTTATTTGTAAAGAAAATTTCCCATAGAATAACGTTGGCTTCGGCTTCCGGTGACGGTTAGTGAAGCGGGCCCTTAATAGGAAAATATAAAGGACCAATGAAGACTGCCGGCAGTAATGTAATTTTTTATGTTTGCCACAGCTGGCCCACTGTAGGCTGCCAGCAACAACATGGAAAAACTATATTTGCCACCATATGGCCCAACACTGGCCCTCTAACAATTTCCAACCTAATGTTCGTTACCAACAGTGGCCCATTACATATTTTCATCATACTGCTAGCTGCCAGCAACGACCCATTCACCGGCCCACTAACTTATTTTTAACTTACTGCTGGCTGCCAACAATGGATCGGTTGAATACGGCCAACTGATGGCCGGCGTAACATATTCCCTGCGGCAACGTTAACTTTTGCCACCGGCGGGCCAATTGCAGCTACTGCTGGCAACCAGCACTTGGCCTCATGCTGGCCGTCATTTGAGGTTTTGCTGGGAGCGCCACCTATTGGAAGATTTGAACCAAAAGTTTATAGACATTAAATTATGTCAAGATACAACTGCATACAAATGTATATGAAATTTTGTACATTAGTTCGTAAATTAGGTTTATTGGGTTTAACGTCGCACTAGGCTGCGCAATGGGCATTTGGCGACGCTCTGGGACTCACCCCTAGAGGTGGTCCGGAGACATGCCATCACAATTTTGATCCTACATGGAGAGAATGGCTCACCCGCTTCGGTAACCCCCAGAGGTATAATTTTGATGGGAACATAGAGGACATTGCGGCCACGACAGATTTTACGTGCACCAGCCACTATTAGTGCACACGACGCGAAGGTCTTTGGCCGGATCGAGTACCGAACCCGCAATCTTCCAGTTTCGAGCCCGGCACGTAAAATTAGCATTTTTTCGTATGCCTCATCTTCCTTTATAATTTGCATTAAAATTATATTATATGCTGCACAATCCCTAATCTAATCCTAACCTTTAAAATATAACATAACACTAACGTAAAGCATCATGAATGCAAAACAATTTTTCTCGTTCTTTTAATATTCTTATTAAATATGAATATTTAAAAATGAAAGTAATCATAACACGCATTACAAAGTTTCCGATTTTGCTAATCATAATCCAGAGAATTCATCCTCGTTTTCAATTAAAAAAATAATTCCTTCTATTATTCAAGGGCAGTCTTGCTTTAGATCCATTCCTAATCTATCCATTTCTGCGGGACGTGATTCTCTATCCATATGGAAGTTAACGACCGGAAAAACTGGGTCATGATCACAGGAGACTAAAACACAGCCTATCAATGAACTGTCCAGTTTTCATTTCGAAGACAAATGACTAGGGTTACTATTTTGGAAATATTGGATGAGTAATTGTTTTCAACACGTGTATAGATCAAATTGATAAAACATAAAAGCACAGCACATTACACGTTAAAATTCAAGTCAAGAGACTTAGTTTAAAAGTTTACAGCATACAAGTTAAAAGGAAGAACAACACGACGTTTCGTCCAAGCATAGTTACTTGTGGACATCCTCAGGTCTAGTTCGCTTACTGCCAGCGTCTTGATCTTTTAATATATCTAGAATGGGTTGCCATACTCTCGCCAATTCCTTAGAATGTACATAATTGATGGCGCGTTTATCGTATTTTATTATCTCTATTTTTTCTTGAATTTCAAGTTTAATCAGATTGGAGGGGGTTGCTATTATTTCAGCTTGATTCCATAAAGGTTTTGCATTTTTATTTTCTAGTATGTAATCTTTAAGAGCTGTATTTCCGTACGGGGATCGTAAAGAATATTGATGTTCAGAAATGCGTTTTTTTAAACTTCTTTTTGTTTTTCCTATGTAATAAACAGTGTCATTTTCAATTTCGATCGGTATTTTATACACGCCTTTTTGAGGAGGGTTAATTCGATGTTTAATTTTTAACAGGCTTTGTAATTTTTGTGTTTTAAATGCTAAATTAAAATCGTAATTCTTTAATATATTTATATAATTTTCATAAACAATTTATCCCAATCAGAAATATATTAAAGAATTACGATTTTAATTTAGCATTTAAAACACAAAAATTACAAAGCCTGTTAAAAATTAAACATCGAATTAACCCTCCTCAAAAAGGCGTGTATAAAATACCGATCGAAATTGAAAATGACACTGTTTATTACATAGGAAAAACAAAAAGAAGTTTAAAAAAACGCATTTCTGAACATCAATATTCTTTACGATCCCCGTACGGAAATACAGCTCTTAAAGATTACATACTAGAAAATAAAAATGCAAAACCTTTATGGAATCAAGCTGAAATAATAGCAACCCCCTCCAATCTGATTAAACTTGAAATTCAAGAAAAAATAGAGATAATAAAATACGATAAACGCGCCATCAATTATGTACATTCTAAGGAATTGGCGAGAGTATGGCAACCCATTCTAGATATATTAAAAGATCAAGACGCTGGCAGTAAGCGAACTAGACCTGAGGATGTCCACAAGTAACTATGCTTGGACGAAACGTCGTGTTGTTCTTCCTTTTAACTTGTATGCTGTAAACTTTTAAACTAAGTCTCTTGACTTGAATTTTAACGTGTAATGTGCTGTGCTTTTATGTTTTATTATTTTGGAAATAAGTACAGGGTTTTGCTGTGTCCGTTGACTTTTCGGAGAAACTCAAAATGTTATCTGAACGAAAATGTAATAGAGTTTTCTATAAATTATCTCATATCAGTGAAAACTGAAGTAAAGAAAGAAATTTTAATATAGTAAATAAATAAGTAGGTTAAACAATATATAGGATGATGATTGCTTATATATCAACCTTATTCCTTTTTAGAAACCATTTACCGGCCGAATTCAGATCCATGATATAAATTTAATTGTTTCTTTCTTTCTTTCTTTTCCTTTAAAATGTTTTAGTTTAAACTAATTATTTATTTTCAATAACTGAAGTTCAATGAAGTGTCCTTCGTGGGGATCTTTCTATGGAGTCCTAGTCCGTATTTGAAGAAAATCACGGAAAACTACGAACAAAAGAACAACGAGCACGACCTGAGATCAAGAGTCCGAAATTGCCCGGATGACTATTTAGAATGGAAATGGAACATGGATGGTATTTATTTTATTAAATGATTTAGTGTTTATAAAGTTTCAAAACTACAATATTTGAAAACACAATTAAAAGATATTGTTAAATTCCAATGCATATGCATGCAAAATTCATAATTTTAACACAGTAACTTACAAAAAAGCTTACAGAAATGTGTATAGACCCCTTAAAAAAAAAGAAGAAAAATAGATAGAATATAGACCAATGGTTTCACAGAGAAACGTACATATGTTTTCAGGATATATATTTAAGCAATAATAAAGTGAAATAGAGGGGGGTGGGGATTTAATTATGGGATATTTATTCATTTATTTATTTAAGTTCGTATTTTATTTTACTTTATTTTTCTTTATATAGTCGTCAGCAAAATTATTGTAGCGCTAGCAATAATTCGTATTTAGAAGATGTGCACCTAGTATTCTTTTTTATAGCAAATATTTGTCGAGTCATGATCTTAGTCTTTATATTGTTTATAAAAAAGTAAGTTGATGATAAAAATAATGGACCATATTCCTCCTTTGGGTTCGAGACTATAAAAAATCAGCTGTTTTCGGGAAACAATTCTCAACTCTACCATAGCAAAGCATTGTGGCTTGCAAATTTTTATCTTGCAATATTATTTCTAACAGTTACAGATTATATGAAATTGAAGTAAGAGTGATATAGTGATAACTTTGTTTTGTTTTTAATCCAGTTTTAGTAATATACTTTAATATTAATCAACATATGTAATATTAAAAGTTGCCGTGTGAACTGTGGCGATGTTAACAAATTTAAATGGATGTTCCATTTAGTAAATTTCTTTATTAAAGTGATTGAAATTCTATTTATTTAAGCTTTGATGTCTATATATATGTGTGTGTGTATAAAATGTTCTTATTAATCTTTTTTTCATTATATATATGTATGTATGTGTGTGTGTGTATACATAAAATGTTCTGCAATTTTACGATATGGAATAGTCTTAACTTTATCATTCGATTCAGTTGTTTACATTTCACTTTTGTTCTTGTTTGAACATTATTATTAAGTTTCACTGCAGAAATATTTAGGAAAATGTTATACGTAACAATAAAATGTCATCTTGAATCTAATTTGTTTACAAAATATTGGCCACGTGTTCGGCGATTTTACCTACGGTGACGTCACAGGAATATTGTCCATTATAAGATAAAAAACATTTTATAAACCATGTTTTTAATTTTTCTGTTGAATCATAGCTATAGACCTAACTACATTAGCACTTTATCAATGCGTATGAAATCTTTAAATCGATAGTGACGTCAATTTTTGTGAGATACATAATTTAACTTTTTACAATTTTTTAACGCTCATGTTTAATTAAATTATTTATTTAATCACGTTTATTTATTTTTATGTCGAAAGAAAATGAACTCGTAATTTTTTTTTTTTTTGGCAACAATTAAATTATAGCTAATATTTTAATGGTTATTTATAAAGTATTAGGAGGTTATTATTTTCATATTTTAATTAATTATAAGAAAACTATTCGAAAATTCGAAAATTGGACTTCGAAGTATTGTGTTGTCATCGGGTTGTAAGCTATTGTGAAAGTTTCAAATGTCTAGCTAGTAGAGAAGTTAGTTAAAATTCGATTGCAAGATTTGTACCGGACAAACAAACAAACAAACAAACATACAAACAAGAATAGAAATTAATAAAAACATGGTAAATTAGCGATCAAACTAAAAAGCAAAAAATAATAAATCTATATCATTATATAAAGCGCAAAAAATTGTTTGTTTGTGGAGGGTAATCACTGAAACTACTGAACCGATTAAAAAACTTCTTTCACTGACCGAAAGCTACAGTATGCCATATTGTTATAGGCTATATTTAATTTTGATAAAATAAATTTTAGTTTAAAATCTGAGCATTTTAATTAAAATCCCCATAGAAGCCGTAATAGAAATGGAAATAATGAAATATTAAAAAAATTAGCTGCTGCCAACATAAAAGAAACATTTACATATTCATTTCGTTTTTAAAATATCTTGACGTGAAAAGAAAAGAAATATATTTGCACGTGCATTAAATTGAAATTCATATAAAGCTTTTTTAATTGTTAAACTTACACGTTAAATCTGACGTCATTATAGAATTAAAAGTGTTTATTTTTGTAATAATTTAATTTGATATGATATGATATAATATCTAAGCATCAATGTTTAAACCACGGAGTCTTTATTACTCCGTGGTTTAAACTGATGTGTGTAAACGAAATTGGAATTTAAAAATAAATAAATAAATAAAATAAAATAAAATAAGAAATTCTATTTTATAATATTATTTATTTTAATTTATAATTGTTGCCAAAAAGATTTACGAATTAATTTATTTTTAGACATATAATAAAATATATTTTCACGCGAACAATAATATAAAAAGTGAAATGGATTTTTTGTAAAAAAATAATAAAGATCGAGGAAAATTATTTCCCCATTTTAATCCCCATATTTGGATATAGATATGTATTAGTTATCATGTGCATCCGTTAGATTAAATTGTTTTTGTTGTAAAATTGATAAAATTGGAATTTTAAATTTCAAAACTCTAGAAAAAAAATGGCAAATTTCCATATTCGATTGAAAACATAAACATTTCATTTCAAAGGATGATATTTACACAATAAACATCCAACTAATAAACTAATTAAAAGGGAAAGGATAAATATTCTATCATAATTTGAAGTCAAATTTGTTTTCAAATGTCTAAATAAAGTATCTGATATAATATACTAATATGTTGCAGCGGAATAGATTTGATATCCGTCATCCTTGGCAGAAAAAAAAAAATATCGCCAAATTATCTGGCGAATATAATTTAATTCCTTTCAAAAATCATGGTTATTTTAAAAACTTACATTAAGAGTGTAACGAATAATATGAAACAATATTTCGTACAATACATATTACGAAAATATACATCTGGCATGTATATTTTCGTATTACGTTTTTGATCGCCAAATACAAAACACGCCAAGGGTGACAGTTTTGAAATTTAAAATTAAAATTTTGTCAATTTGACAGCAAAATAACTCAATCTAACGCATGCATACAATAACTAATACATATCTATACCCAAATATGAGGATTAAAATCGGGAAATAATTCTTCTAGAATTTTAATTAAAAAAAAAAAAAATCCAATGAGCGATTAACATGGAAAATCTTTTTCTTGCATACACGGGCGGTCAGTGATGTCATACTTCGCTTGCGTATTGAGATGTTTAAATTTATTTGGCGACTATTTTTAGCAACTAACAGTTATGGCAAGTAGCTCAATATACATAGCGCATACAGCCATTACTGAAATGTAAATAGCATTTAATTATTTGAGTTACATTATGTTAACTGGAAACCCATTTAATATACCTATGCTCTATAGCTATACTAATATAAAAAAAAGAAAGGTTTATATGCATATGTAGAGAACGATCGCTAGAACTAAAAAGCCGATTGCTTTTTTTTTTTTTTTTCTTTCAATAATCAAAAGTTACACTGTCTCTCTCTAAGTGCTAGAAGCTATAATAAATTTTGGTAAAATAAATTTTTAATTAAAATTTTCAATATTTTAATTGAAAACAAAGCATAGATTTGATATCTATCGTCATTGGCGATTTTTGTATTTGGCGATCGAAAACGTAATACGAAAATCTGTATATTATCGTAGTAAATACGAGATGTATGTGTTTACTTCAATTACCCTACTACCGTAGGTAGTGGAAGTATTGTATAGGTTTTGGCAATTGGTCAGTGTGTGTGTATATGTGCACGTGTGTGTGTAATCTTCTGGCTGTCATATCTCCAAAACTAATAAAAATAGAACTACTAAACTTCACAAGTGATTCAGGTCTGGTGTACAGATAAATTTTCCAAATTTTCGTGAAAATTGAAAAACCGGAATTGGGTCATCGAAAACCAGAAATGGGACCCTAAGCCCTTATTCAAAAACACCTCTAATGATTTTCTTCAAAGTTGCTATATAAATAATATATTAGATGCCCTTTCGATTGAAAAGTTGCTTAGTTCAGGAAAATTGATAGGCGTTCTCTATAAACAGCTCAATTTCAGACTTCGCAAGTGCGTTTCTTTAAAAACGCCTGTACGGATTTTTTTCAAACTCGCCATGTTAACTTCCCATTAAATATCCTTTTGTATGTAATTATTGTTTTTAGGTCAATAATTGAGTATGTTAAGTTTTGGTAAAAGTTGGTATCTCAAAAACGGCTCTAACGTATTCTTGAAAATTTTTTCTTTAATCCAATTTAGATAACCTTTCTCAAGTATTACGTGCTTATTACAGGAATATTAACGGTCATCCTGATTAGGTAGTTCAGTTTTAGATCTCGGAAATTCGTGTTTAAAAAAATAACTAACTATTTTTTCCCCTTATTTTTTAACTCGCTATGCAAACTCTGTTGTATGTGTCTTTATACGTGTATCAAGTTTCTCTTACTCGAAAATCTCAAAAAATGCAAGTAATATCTCCAAAAAATTGTATATATTACGTGTAATAGTGGGTAATGGAAGTCGTGTGGTTGTTTCACACCAGATTCTGTAATAGTATATATTGTACGAATATTGTTTCATATTATTGATTTCTCCTTTAATATCCATTATTAAAATAATAATCAATTATGGAAAAAATTAAATATATTTGCGAAATGAAAAAATAAATAATAATTAAAGCTATTATGACGTCAATTTTATCAAAAACATTTTCATGTCATAGGTTTATTTTTCAATATTTTTTATTCATGAGTAAAGAAATGTTTCTTTTTATGAAATAAATAAATAAATAAATAGCATTAAGTAAAAATTGCCAACATTTAACAACTAATTAAAAAAAATAATTGTAAAATTATATTTTGACTTTCCAGTTAATAATATTGCCTGACTGTAACATATAAACTGATATATTTCTTGATTTTTTACATATCAATCCATCTTTAACTAAAATTTGTTCATCAGTGCGAAGCCGGATGGGTCAGCTAGTAAATAAATAATGTGGATGCGTGCTTCAATAAATTTACTGCCGACTGTATCAGTTTAAATAGATATGTGTGTGTATGTGTAACAATTTTTATACATATACATATAAAATTTATAATTTTAAAACAGTAATTTATAAAATTAAAAAAGATGAAAAGAAAAGAAAAGAGCTTTATAATGTTCATTATCCCCTTAATATATTACGTCTTTTAAAGTTAAATTTATTCACACGTTGCGAAGGAGTACATACAGTGTGATTTTGATTTTCTCCCCACTTTACACGGAAATTTTATCATAGAAATATGTAATATGTCACGAATATTCTATCATTCATGCCATCCACAGCCATAGATTCGATTTTTCCCCCTTTGGGTCGTCACGGAGATTGTCATATTTACTAAAACCAATCGATACTTGATTGGTTAATAGGAACAACGGTTACATACTCGGTTTTATTTGATTACATGAAATAGATTATCGACACAGAAAAAAAAAAAAAAAAAAAATATCTAGTTTCAACTTAATGAATAATCGAGCGATTGCATGAAATAAATAAAATTGATGGAAGCAGAGAGAAAATTCATTCCGAAAAAAACTGTACATCACGAACTAGCTGTATCGATATTAACATATGTAACATGTATCGATTAAATAACTAAAATACAAGAAATTGCAAAATTGTTGAAATTTAAGAGGTTTTTAACACGTTTCAACCATTTCTGGAAGCGTTTTTCCGGCTTACACTTTACTTAAATGAGAATCGTACTCACCAAGGAAAATAATTTTGAAGTATAGCATCTGACAATTAGGTTCTAACAACCACGTGACTTTCTTCTTAGAAACCGTACTTTGCTGAAGGACAGCGCTACTTTTTCCCCTTTTTCCATGCCTTTGGAAGCGTGGTAGTCGAATTTTTTTTATGCTTTTACAAATACATTTACAACACTGTGTTACAATAAATTTTTAACACTATTCCGCAATGGTAAAATGGGTCAGTAAGGTCAACTGTCCCTCAGCATGACGTCATCTGTTAGAACTCTATTTGTTTCACAACTTTTATCCAATAATTGAGAAAATGGTAAAAGTGAACCTTGCATTTAATGCACAATACTGAATGACTGTGTTCTAGTTTATATTACGTGAATTCGTATAGGATAGAGCCCCTAAATAATATAATAGGCCGGCGCATCACCGCCATTTTTTTGCCTCCGAAGAGGACAGCATTCCCGCTTGGCGTCCTTATCGCTTCCCTAATGATTTTAAGAAATCTTGATCTGAAGCTAATCCGGTCAAGATAAGAGCAATAAGCAACAATAATATTCCTAAAAACACATTTTTTTCACAGTACATTCTCAGGATGTCATTTTATTCTGAGGATATCCTATGGATGTACTGAGGTAAGATGTGTGTTTAGGGCGGTTTCTGTTTCTTTTACAAAATGTCGCCAAAACTCAAATACACAGTAATAGAAGATCTGAGAACACTATCTATTCAATTTTTGAATAATTATAGCAGTTTATCGCTAAACAAACTTCCATATCATAGTTTACTTAGCTAAAATTATGAAATATAATAAAACAAGTTGCTCTAAAGTAACGTAAGACGATTAAAAAAAAAAAAAAAAATGTTTGTCGTTTGTTTATCAGAGAAACGCGCGCTGGATACATGTAGCAACCCTAAGGCAACAAAATGCGTGATGCGCCAGCTCTTATATATAGGAGCCTTAGTATAGGAAAGACAATTCGTATGGGAAGACAATTCGTAAACAGTTCGAAAGACAGAATTCGTATAGGAAGACAGTTTTGTGATGACTACAAAATTAGCATGAATTCACTAGCCGACAGCAGATCACTCGACGAATTTTCAGTTTAGAATTCGTCGATCTTATCAATATACTAACATAATATCGACATAAAAATAACAAACCTTATCGTCCACTGTTCTGGCAATTTTTGTAGCACCTTTATCCTGTTCATTTTCGAATAGAGGTCGGATACGAACCACAACCTAAAACGAGAGATGAAAGGATGTTTTTATGTCAAAAATATGTACATTTTGTGCTTTCATAAATATATTAATAAATATTAATAAACATGGGAAATAAGGATTAGGATTTATTTTAGTGCACCTATTGAAAATACTAATAATTGAAATACATAAATATTGGTGATAGTCATGCATTGGAGCTCTGTAAGTACAATTTATACATGCCACACGATAGACTAAAATTTAACAGTCAGAACAAAATAATAATTACATAAAACTTTTACAAATATATTTCTAACTTTTTACGAAAAGACCGAAATGTATTGGAATATTTTTGAATGGCCCAGTAAAAGAATAATCAATTCTGTACAAATTAACCATAAATAGTTTCTTGAGATGAACTTTAATACACACACACATATACATATATATACAAAAAATACAATTTTGTATATGTTCATATATATATATATATAAGTTACTATAGCTGGCGTCAAATTCTTTTGTCTGCGACCGCATCTCCTCGCGAATGGCACTCTCACGAGGAGATGCAGTGTCTTCTGCGTCATGAGAGGTATCAATATGTGCCGAATACTCCAAGATAGACATTTCAGATGGTTAAAAATTTCTATCATCTTAATTCACGAAGTTGTTAATTAAAAAATTCGGGTTAAAAAGGTACTCTATTTACCAACACGCAAATAGTTTCTCCAAATCATTGTTCTTTCAGTCTTATGGCATCGCAATTACCAGTGAATATAAAATGCCATCCAAACTCTTAAAAAAAAGTCAATGTTGCTATTTGTAATAAAGGAATTTGTCATCGGCAAACAAATAAAAAGCGTATCTTAGATATTTTCAATAAAAAAATGAACTTAGGTTTTTAATTTTCCGTCTGCAGATATCTTTTTTTTCCTTTTTCTACTTTTGAAAAATTAATTTTCTTACTGGCAATTACTTATGTTGTTTATACTTTTTTTTTTTAATAATGATCTGATGCCGTATCTGTGTAATTGACTGCATTTCTGTTTGCCGTTAAAGTATATTTATCTTTTCTATTTAAAAACATATTTTTTAAATACTTCGGATATATTTTGGTATAAAAAAATATTTTAGAGTCAAATTCAAACTCATTTATAAATTACAGCATCTTTTAATTTTGCACTGATAATTTTTTAACAATACAGAATTCAACATTTCTATGATACATTTTATATTTCTAATTATGTCAGGAAAAAAATTCATCAACTAAAACTCTTATAGAGAATAGAGTACATTTTATCATTCGTTATTTTAAGAGGTGGGTAGGAGAGACTTAAAAATTAAAGCTGTTGGAGATTTTTCCAAATTAAAATAATAATAATAATAATAATTTTTTTTTCTTTTAAGATATTTTCGAATGTGTAAAATAATTACCTAGATACACATTAGAAATGCATAGAAAATATTATATACTGACCTAAATTAACAAAAAAATTCAATATTAAAAAGTATAGGCACTAGAAAAGTAGGTTCAATATTTTCTTTTTTTTCTTTCTTTTTTTTAAACAAGTAGTTATACTAAAAAATTCATCGTCAAATAGTGGCAAATTTTTAAAAGTTTCCAAGGAGATCATACATTAAAACTGTAACGCAAAGTGCTCTAGATATTACGAATTTCTTTCTACTCTGAAAAAAAAAAATGATTTTTTTTTTTTTTTTTTTTTTTTTTTTTTTTTTTTTGTATAGTATTTTAATAATAATAATAATAATAATAATAATAAAGTGGTATTAAATATTATATATTTTAATTTGACATTGAATATGGGGATTTCTATAACATGTGTCTGCCTTTGTCTTGAGTTATGCACTATTAATATTCCCATTCAGTGGAAGGCAAAGCAGCGAATAAGCGGACAGAGCCCCACAGAGGTTAATAAGTGAAGCGAGTCGGCAGGAGGCGAAGCCTCATTCGGGGTTGGTTAGCGGAGCAAGCAGGGGGAAAATCCCCATAGCATAGTATATATTAGTATCCGTACGTTTGATTACAACAATCAAACTTAAATTCGGCAGTGTTTTGATTTAATATGACTCCACTTTAAATACAAACTGAACAATTACCACTTTTAAATCGTACTACATTCGAATTGTTTCATGTCTATAAATAACACGTATATTCTTTGTATGAAAATGTACTATGTATGTGTACACCTATAATAAATCCTATGTGTTATGATAGTTATCTATGAAAGAAATATATTGTATAGAATCTTAATACGAAATTTCCATTTCGTGGCCACTGCAAGTACATTTACAAAAATTATAGCTCAGACAGGCAAACAAATCGGAACTTTCAACTTGTTGAAAAGCTGCAAAAATAGTTTAAATCCATACAGTCATATATAAAATTTCATGCAAAATATCTCTTACTGATAATGAGCTTGTGGCCTTGCTTCGTTTCTAGACCATGACGATATATATCTGACCACGCCTCCTCATAACAGATGCTGTGATAGAGTTAATTTAGTACTAAAATAGTATCAGCAGAAATGCAATAATGAATTTTTAATTTCATACGCAATTTATTTATTCCATTACGTGGTGTAATTTACTAAAACTTCTAACTGAACTAATAATATACTATTACAATTAATGGGGGTTTATCTGTTAATAGTTTTAGCTGAAACGCAATGCAATATACGCAATAGTATATTGTGGCTATCATAAAATTTTCTTCTACATTTTCCTTTATAGATTTTCGTTGTGCGAATTATTTATTAAATTTATTATTTATCAAATTATTTTACACAAGGAATACCAAACGAATTTCATCTCAAAAATAATAATAAGAAAAAAAACTATGGATGAAATTCTGTCTATGACAGAATTTAATTTAGTACAACAGGACTACTGATATTTGTATTTTAACACCCTTTCAAAAAAAAAAAAAAAAAAAAAAAAATATTATTATAGAGGACGCTTATTAAAATTCTTAAACACATATTCAAAAAATGTATTGATTTTTAATTACAAATAAATTAATAAAATTTGAATGCATTAATTGTATAGTACCTTCTTCTAATTGCTTATTACTCATTTACTAAATATTTTAATTAGTAAAATAACCTTAATAACAATTTTGTATTTATTATTAATAATTAACAGTTTCAATTTCGACGAAATAAAACATAATATTAAAAAAACTATAAACGAATTATTCGATATTTAAATTATACTCAAAATTCATCACAGATTAATTAATATTAATCCATTATTTTCTCAAAAACATAATTAATATAAATATACTCATTTTATAAATCGGAAAATAACACACATTTTAAATCAGTTTCAGTCTAAAAATATCTAAAAACGCTAGTCTAAATAATCAGGAAACATTCAGCTAAGATCCATTGACTCTGTGGTCAGAGTACACAGCTCAGAACCCGAAGGTTGTGAGTTCAATCCTCAACGATGGAAAGTGAATATATATATGTACATAAGTTTTTACTGATTCTGCAAAATATTTAAAGATAGAGTAAGAAATTAAATGGTAAAACTGGACATTGTGGCAGGCGTTTTCGAAGTGGAATACTATAAATGGGTAACGACGTAAAATGGCAGATTGAAAGAAATACTCCTGTCGTACTGATAATAATAGTGCTATATGTAAAAAAAAAAAAAAAAAAAAAAAAAGTCAATTTTGTGCCCTACAGGCAACATCTTAAAAAATATACTTTTTTAACGAAAAAAATCGATAACTTTGTTTTGAATTATCGCAGATCTGTTGTAAAATCATTCGCTTTAAATGTATCGACGAGTTATTTTGAAAAATATTGAAATTTTTCACTGGGAAGGAAGTGGTGAATCTACATATGCAAAAAAATTATCCTGGTTGGACTATTACTATTATATACGTATAATTTCACAATGATTGGTTAAAAGTAATGCTCATTGTATGCATTTACACCAAATTTTGCCCTATGCTGTCATATTAAATTATTTGAAAAGAATGGACGACAGTGCTATATGCTGAGTGATATGCACTAAAAGCTAATCAGCACCAACTTAAGTTAAGGTTCAATCAATTTTAAACTTAAATTGAATTCCGTATATTAGTTCGTGGGATACAACGGCTACAAAATTTTGGTAAAACACACAGAGACAAACATTTTTTTGTAAATGGTCAAATCATGTTCAAATCATCTCAAAACGTGTAAATTCATTGAAAACTGGAATCTGAAAATTTTCACCAATTCAATATTTTATTCTTGTGTAATACTACTGTATGCAGGGGAAATTTCTTTTTCTCTTACTTCAAGAGTTATTGTTCTTCATATTACATAATTAATAAAGTTGGGATTTAATCAATTATAAACTTAAATTGAATTCCGTACATTGGTTCGGGAGATACAGCATCTACAAAATTTTGGTAGCACACACACAGACAGACACTTTCTAAAAATGGTATGGTTAAATCATGTCCAACACATCTCAAAAAGAATAAATGCATTCAAAATCAAAGTTTGAAAATTTTCTTTAATATTTTCTTGTAAAGTAATACTGCTATGCAGGGTGTTCTTCTAAAAAGAATAAAACGCGGTTTTATTCTTTACCTATTAGAGATAAATAGGCAAAATGTAAATGGCAGAATTGTTCAAAATAAGGTAGAAAAGGAGACCTCATTCATAAATATTTCTTCCTGTTTATTTTCAAAAAGTTACATTTTTTAAATTTTTATACGCCCCTCCTGACAAATTTCGTCAGTTAGAAAGTTTTTATTTTTCATCAAATAAGATCATTAGAATAAATTGTATATAAAACCAACTGAATTATGATACAGAGAAAAAACTGACTTATGCCACTTTTCCGTATCACTCAAAAGGTTGTTTCAGCGGTGAAAACAGGGACGATATACTGACTGATAATAAATAATTTTAGCTCTAAGGTAAGATTTAAAAAAATAAAATAAAAAAAAAATCTGGAGCGACTCCACTTGACTTTCCGAACATTGAGTAATTAACGGTTTTGTAGATAAAGTAAAGTAAGAGGAGTTGTTAAATAAACAAAAGAGAAATTTATAATAGGGTGTTTGGATATCTTTCTTTATATAGTACACGATGTTTAATTTAACGCTATTTGTCCCATAAACCATAATGATAAAGAATTTTTCTTTGTGTCCCTGTAAAAAAACTATAAGTGCCAGATTCACCAAAATCAATAGGGTTCGTGCTATGGTGACTTACAACATGCGTACCAACTTACAGCTTATTCAAACAAAGCGTTTAGACGCTAACGTGTTCACACACACACATGCATACACACATACATACACACACACATACATACATCATCGTAAAAATAGTGAATACGGACTCAGGGTACCTCAAAACGTTTTGAAACTCCAAAATCTCGAATCCGGATATTTGACATTACAATACTTTCCTTACATACGTATGTTCGGAAAGTAAAAAAAAAAAAAAAAATGACTCAAGTAAAGTTTTAGTAGTGGTCTGACAATGCAAACTGCGGAATATTTTATAAAATGCATTTTAATGAAAGAACTCGCAATTGGTTTTGTAATCTGATGCAATAAAAATTTAAACACTTAGTACATAAAAATATCTTTTACAAAAAATATGTATATTGAAACCTTTTGTATCAATCAACATATGAAAATTTAATCACTATGCAGATTTTAAAAGTTATGTTAAAATAAATATTTTAAATGGCTAGATTACATTTAATGAAAGAAATAATCTGACTTTCTCTTAACCTGCATATAAATAAAGACAAATTACAGAATATGAGATAATATAACGAGTATTAAATGTGAAAGTACTTTAAAAACAGATAACTATTATTATTATTTTTTTAAAACACGTATTTTTATGTACTGGGGAATATCGCCCTAATCAATCCCTCGTTTGAATATACTACCTACATTTATAAAGAATTTAAGGCTCTTAATAAATTCAACCTTATTTAGCCTAAAATTAGTTTATTCAAAATTATTCAGAAAAATTTCACCCTCACGACGTCTAGAAACTTAGAAATCATGATCAAATATTTGAAATGGCAGTCTCGTATGATTTTTTTTATTCTTAATAAAAATTTGGCCTTTTTATTAAGGGAACATCAAAACGCATAATTAAGACAAAAATTCAGCATTGAAAATTGGTCATCTAACACTTTGTGTATTGTGAGAGAATAAAATGTTTTTATAATTCCTAAGCTGTTTCTCGCTCTTGATAAAATGTAGTATAGCACTTTTGTCAATTATGTTCAATAGAAAAGAATGTTGAATAGCCCTGTATATTGCCTATAAATTATATACACGACACACACTTTACTTGAATTTAGAAAAATATGATAAATACGCAACACAACTTGAAATTCACTTTTAATAATTTCCAAGCATAGTTTTATCTCGATTATTTTCTGCCACCCTGTAAACGAATGACAGATGATTTTTCTATCATATTCTATACAAAAAATTCTTTATGCATATAAAAAAAAAACTAGTTGGCATAGGTGGGCTCTGCTCAGTTCGCCATCATATTTATGTTCTCATAAATTTCTAGTGTGAGACATATTATAATCATGTTAAAAGAAATGAATTTGACCAAAGCTTGATACAGTGACAGAATGAAATCCCCGCCTAATAGGCTATCCACCGTTCACTTCGATATATTTATCTTATTCTAATCTATTAATTTATTTTATCAGGGTCAATTCCGTTGTTTAGTTTTCATGCTACTATTTCCAATGCAATAATCCTCAAAATTCATATTTATATGAAATATTTACAATTTCGCTATGTTGATAAAATCGTAAATTACGAATGATTTACGAAGTTTTCCTATTAGAATATTTGTATTCAATCATGTTCAAACAAATATCATAAATGTAATTTTGAAGTTTAATGTATTTATGATCCTCAAAATGGAAATTTATGCTCAATTTTGCCTTATTCTAACATGTTAAGTAAAGCGTAAATTCCAAATAACTTACGAATTTTTTAAATTGAAAAAATCATAGTCTATGATATTCATGCCAGTATCCTAAATAATATTTCGAAAGTGGTTTGACATTTTTACGATGAAAATATCCCTCAAGATTGGCGTTTATGTGAAATTTGGCTCTATGCTGCCATGTTAAGAAATTCGTAATTTTCCAATAATTACGAAATTTTTATATTGGAAAATTCATAGTCATTAATATTCATGCCAGTGTTCTAAATAATATTTCAAAAGTAGTCTTACGTCTTTATGATGAAAATATCTCTCAAAATTGACGTTTATGTGAAATTTTGCCCTATACTGCCATGTTAAGAAATTCGTAAATTTCCAATAACTTGCGAAATTTTCAAAGTAGCACATTTATAGTTACTAATGTTCATTCCGGCATCAAACCTGATATTTTAAAACTGGTCTGACATTTTTACAGTAAAAAGTTTCCATTTAATGCACGTTTAAGTGAATTTTTGTCCTATTCTCCCATGTTAAGAAAATCGTAAATTTCTCATAACTTACGAAGTTTTTTAATTCGAATGTTGCAAAAGAATAGGGTTCTTGCCAGTATCGAAAGTAATATTTTAAAACTGATCTGACCTCTCTGCGATCATTTGTTCGTGAGATATCGTGTAAACAGACGAACAAACTAACGGACTGACACACTAACACACTAACGGACTGACACACTGACACACTGACACACTGACACACTAACAGACACCCTACAGACAGACACCATACAAATTTTGTCATTTTCGGATTCCTCACACCTGAAAACGCGTAAAAAAGTCAAAAAACCGAGGTCGAAAATTTTCACGTTTACCTAAGTTCCCCATACCTATAGTATGATGGGGAACTAAAAATGAACGCGTAACAATTTTCTTTTATTTAAATTAAAGGACAAGACAATTCCTTTTTTCTGTTTTTTTTTTTTTTTTTTTTTTTTTTTTCGATTTTGATATTTAGACTAATTACAAAACGTTTTTCTTCTTTTTCCCTCTTTCATCAAGTTAAAAAATATTTCAAATAAAATTGAGCTGAAGAAAATCGTGCTAAAGAAGTGAAATGGCTTTCGTATAGGACCCCTTGGCGAAATTTGAAATTTGGCCCTGAAGTAGCTCGGACGTTTCTCGTCAAGATCTTTACTTACACAATTGCAATAGACATTTTAATTCAAACTTAAAATGTTAACAAAAAATTGAAAGCCATTGTGGAAATTCTATAACAAAACAGAAAAGAAAACTCTTCGAAAACAGAGTTACCGTATTAGTTCCCCATCATACTGTAGGTATGGGGAACTTAGGTAATCGTGAAAATTTTCCACCTCGGTTTTTTGACATTTTTATACGTTTTCAGGTGTGAGGAATCTGAAAATGACAAAATTTGTATGGTGTTTGTCTATAGGGTGTGTGTTAGTGTGTCAGTCCGTTAGTTTGTTCGTCTGTTTACACGATATCTCACGAACAAATGATCGCAGAGAGGTCAGATCAGTTTTAAAATATTACTTTCGATACAGGCAAGAACCCTATTCATTCGCAACATTCGAATTAAAAAACTTCGTAAGTTATGAGAAATTTACGATTTTCTTAACATGGGAGAATAGGACAAAAATTCACCTAAGCGTGAATTAAATGGAAACTTTTACTGTAAAAATGTCAGACCAGATTTAAAATATCAGTTTTGATGCCGGAATGAACATCAGTAACTACAAATATGCTACTTTGAAAATTTCGCAAGTTCTTGGCAATTTACGAATTTCTTAACATGGTAGTATAGGGCAAAATTTCACATAAACGTCAATTTTGAGAGATATTTTCATCGTAAAGATATCAGACTACTTTTGAAATATTATTTAGAACACTGGCATGAATATTAATGACTATGATATTTTCAATTTAAAAAATTCGTAATTTTTTGTAATTTACGATTTACTTAACCTGTCAGAATAAGGCAAAATTGAGCATAAACTTCCATTTTGAGGATCATAAATACATTAGACAACTTCAAAATTACATTTATGATATTTGCTTGAACATGATTGAATACAAATATTCTAATAGGAAAATTTCGTAAATTATTCGTAATTTACGATTTTATCAACATAGCGAAATTGTAAATTTTTCATATAAATAGGAATTTTGAGGATTATTGCATTGGAAATAGTAGCATGAAAACTAAACAACAGAATTGACCCTGATAAAATAAATTAATAGATTAGAATAAGATAAATATATCGAAGTGATCGGTGGATAGCCTATTAGGCGGGGATTTCATTCTGTCACTGTATCAAGCTTTGGTCAAATTCATTTCTTTTAACATGATTATAATATGTCTCGCACTAGAAATTTATGAGAACATAAATATGATGGGGAACTGAGCAGAGTCCACCTATGCCAACTAGTTCCTTTATATGGAAGAATTGACTAATAAAAGTCCTGTCATACTAAATTAAGTCCTGTCTTGTACGGAATTATATATCTATGTATTACTAGAAAACAAAAATAGACTTTTCTTGATTTTATTGTCTTCAAATCAATGTAAATGTATATGTAGTTTATTTTTAGTTATCATTTAACACCAGCATTTCGATCCGTTTTATTGCAATGAATGGATTAATTTTAGCATTTTCTCCCCCTTTCAGTTAATTTAATTTACATCTCGTAACATTTTTCTGATCAGTTTATGAGCTTTTAGTTACTTTATAAAGAAGCGACTTCCGGGAAACTCTTAAAATGAAAATCTGGTTGTGAATTTCAGAGAATGTGATAGAGAAAATATCCCGATTTACACTATTCCTGGAAACTTATGTAAAATAACCTCCTGAATCCGCCCATTTTGCCACATCATCTACCTCTTTTTGGGGGGAGGCATCTTTCTCTCCCCCTCTTTTTATTTTTATCATTGTTCGGTATTTTATGGCTGTGAATTTGATTTTAATGGAGGGAAGGGTTATTTTAATAGTTAAATATTTTCTGAGGAAGCTACAGAGGTAAAAAATTCTAAAACATGAATATTTGTAGCAAGAAGGAAATTTAGGAGGAAGGTTTTCCACTGAAATTTTAAATTACTTTTATTATATTTTATTAATCTATTATTATCATTATTTATTATACATTATATTTTTTGTTTCTAATTGTTAAAATAATCCTTTTCCATCGTCCATATCTAATTCATGACCATAAAATTACCGAACCGTGATAAAATTTGGGATGGGGAGGGCGTCCCGAAAAAACGGTGGGTGATTGGACAAAATGGGAGTCATATTCGGATTCAAGAGGTCATTTTACATAAGGATCAGCAGGAATGATATCAAGGCTCAAATATATATTTATTTTATTTTTATTATTTATTTATTTATTATTTTATTTATTTATTTATTTATTATTTTTTTCAGCGCAGTGTAACCAACTTTTGAACGCTGAATTGTTCCTTCGGCATTGTGTTTTTTCTTACGACTACAAACCACTTGGAATCTTGGAAATCTCTAGATGGCCCCTATACCTACCTGGTCTAGGCCAAGTTTAACGGGATTGATATCGCCCAAAGAGACGAAAAACGCAAGACCACAGCATGGCGACCAATTACTCTAGAAGCTATTTGAACATCCCATAGAAATGAACTGTGTCCGGAGGAACAAGGATAAGACTTCTAACTGCAGACTTCTATCTTATAGATAACATTATCATTGCGATTTCGCTTTTCAAAAGTTTTTTTTTTTTTTTTTTTTTTTTTGAAACTGGGCTTGACCAGTACAACTACACTTCCAAGAATGCGCTACAGGAGCGCATAAGGCACGCATCAAACTGTAACTACAAACCACTTTTAAATATTACATGGAAGAATAACGAAAAAAGTAAACAAATACTGGATCCAAACAATATTTTAAATACACCCAAAATTCAAAAGTAAAAGAAAATGGCAGACGATAATTTCCTGTATAAATTTATCCGAAAATGTTTGTACAGTCACAGTTGTTATATGTTGTTTGACATGTTATATGTGCTTTTTAACACGCTTTTATTAGCTTCACCTGTATGTATGTTTGTATGTATGTTTGTAACCGCTCTGGGAGCAAACAAATATCTATATTGTAAAAAAAGACTTTACCTACGTGAACGCTGTGGCTGTGAGGTAAAGCTCCGGGCTACAAACCTAAAGGTCTAACGTTCGAGCCCAGTCAGGGAAGATTTTTTAAAAATGGTTTTTGTATAATCCTAAATTATTTATTAGTTCATATTTCAATAAAAGCGTGTTCTTTAATTTTTTAAAAGTACAATTTTATACATGTTATGTTTTTTGTCCTTTTTTATTTTCATATTATAAATCACAATCGGTCATTTTTTTTTTCTTTCTTTCTTTTTAATTCTATTCAAAATTACAAGTTTATAACACTAGAAAACGTCGAATTTTTACATTCAAATTATATTCTATGCTACATTTTTTTTTTTTTTTTTTTTTTTTTTAAGTTTTAGAGTGTTAGAGCATTTTTAGAACCCAGTATATTTGGGTCATTTTTAATGGAATTTTTGCACAAAGAATTCATCATCCGATTACCACTGCAGAAAATATTTAATAAAAATATGTTAAAAAAATGATTCAACAATGAAATATAAAAACTCAGAATAGAGTTCTAACAACCACGTGACTTTCTTCTTAGCAACCGTACTTTGCCGAAGGACAATGCTAATTTATTCATGCCTTTGGAAGCATAGTAGTCGAATTTTTTTATGTTTTTACAAATACATTTACAACACTGTGTTACAATAAATTTGTAACACTATTCCGCAATGATAAAATGGGTCAGTGGGGTCAACTGTCCCTCAGCAAACATGCTCGTGACGTAATCTGTTAGAACTCTATAGTTTTAATTCCAGAGCATTTTATAGAAAGGAATTAAAATTGTCTAAACTGTTTTTTGCATAAAAAATTAAAAAAAATACCACAGTTAATTTATTTTCTTTATTTAAAATTTTAATATTTAAACTCCGTAAAGTTTAATAAATGTGTGCCATTTGATATAGAATGAATTACAGCAAAGTTTGCATTGATACATTTTTTTTTTTCTCCGTAACCGCCCTCGTACCTGTACGTGGAATAATGGTCAGAAACACTTCATTCATAAATGCGTTTCATGCATCTCTCCCTTGTATCCAAAGCAAAAAATAATATTATTATTTATTATTATTATTTATTTATTTATTTATTTTTTTATTTATTTATTTATTATTATTATTTTTTTTTTTTTTTTTTTTTTTTTGCATTCTTTTGTGCATAACTTTTCAAGAAATGAACATCAAAACATGTAGTTTGGATAACATGTTCTTTACAAAATCGTTATTTAAAGTTTTATAATACTTTGACATTAAGAATCGTAAAATGGCATTAATTTAATTTCCTTCGTAAATGCGTTTTTGAAAACAGCAAAATTTTAAAAAATTTTAGAAAAGAAAATTAGATGAGAAATAATAAAATTGTATTTTAAGGTAAGTTAAGACTGACATTTAAAATACAATAAAAATTTTCAAAAAGTCCGTTATGGAAGCAAAGAGAGACTGAATGCAAGGAGAAAAATGTAATTTTAATTTAACATTTAGAAGCAAGTTTATCTTGAGTAACCATAATGCATTTTCAGTAACATCTTTCATTTAGCTTTCCTATCGGGAATCGGTCTTTTTTTTTTTTTTTTTTCCGTTCTTTAAAAACAGATAAATAAATAAATAAATAAAGGTAGGATTTAATATCAGTTCACAAAGTATTATAGATATCAAAGTTATATAAAATCCGATTAACGTTCGATAATGAACATGTCAATTAAAATATTCATGTTCAGTGTTTATTTGTTTAGGAATAATGTACAAAAATATGACATTTTTAGAAATATACCCCTATTAGAGTTCCTGTTGCAGCTATTTTAACAAACAATGATTATCTGTTTTGCCCTATAAATAATATCTTTTAACTTATTTTTCGTACTTTACTTCGATGCTTTCTTAGAATTTTAATGTTATTTAATATGGTAAGGCTCTGTTATGATATGCTTGAAACTGCTCGATTTCTTTTTAAATAAACATTATATCATATATAAGAGGATTAAGAATTAAAAATAATTCATTTTATAGACGCTTTCTTTAATCTTTTGAATACTGAGAGTACTTTAACTCTTTGACGCAGATGGGACACCGGTGTCCCTTTTGCTTATTTATTTTTTGACGCTCTTATTACAAATATTATTATTATATGATAGTTTTTTATTATAAAAGAGAGTCTAATAGTTACTATAAAGAATCTATTAGATTATCGGAGTAAATTTTTTACTAAAATAAAAATGTTAAATAAAAGTAGTTTGAAAAAATTTTATCAAACAATTTCAAAAATTTATTTCTAATTAAATTTGATTATTTAAAAAAGATCAGTAATGAATTATTGCTACTCCTATATCTAAGTAATTGTAAATTAGTGCAATTTGTAAAAATATTTATTCATGGGACGCCCGTTTCCCATGATGAATTTACCTTTAACGCAGAAAGGAACACCGGTGCCCCACTCTATATTTTAGAACCAAAATTAATTAAAATTTTAAATATAACATTTTCCACTTATTTAGATCTAAAATAACTTAAAACTATCAAAAAAGTGTAAAAATTATGTTTGATGAGAAATCTGCTTCAAAGAGCTAAAGTACGATTTGTTTAAAAAGCTGTGGCGTTTGCGTTCCTGCAAACTCCATCTTAACTTAAATACTTAGATTACTATGAAAACCAGAGACGTGAATTGAACAACAATAAAAGTTTATTGAACCAGATTAATGGGAGGGCGGCCTGGAAAATAGATCTTAGCTCAGTCAGCGTATTACTAAATCAAAAATATATAAATCAACAATTTAATTATCTTTAATATCTCACCACAGCAGATAGTCGACGGTGTAGAGACGGTCGCACTCCAATACTACGGCTTCACTATGGGACAGAGGATTCCCTTCTGACCCAGCTTGAACTTACCGAAAACTAGTAGACACTCACCAACACTCAACACTACTTAACTTCACGCCACTAAATCTCCACTACTCTACTTTTCAATATCTGTCAAACTAAGATTCGTAACATCCACTATACGATCCTCCAACATCCACACCATCTACTAAAACCATCTCTATTTTTATACTTCTTCCTACACCATCCTTTCACTACATTTCAATCCGTACTTTTAAAAATCACTTCTAATTTAACTAATATTCAAAATCTAAGTCTTTTAATGCAGCACCCTGCCGACACAAAACTAGCTCGACCTCAACCTTCACCGAGTCACTGGCGACGGAGTGATTTTAACCGTCCCCACTTCCTACTTTGCTGGATCCAGCTTAATTAAAACAACTGTGGTGACGTTCTGACGTCTCAACCTCGCAAAGCATATAAAATCGAATTTATGGAAGAAATGACAAAAGGTATTTTTAACAATAGAACACATGCACCTTACTTTAATCTCATTACATAACGCCAGACGCTTCTTGTAGCCGTTTTTGTTCCAGAAAGGATTTTATAGTGTTCTCGATTTTTTTTGCTAGGCATTTTTCACGATTTTCAGGTGCATTACAATTAATTCCTATACAGTAAAGCACCGTTTATACGTCTTTTCAGTGAAGTCCCGATTCATTCCTATTCATTTTAATGCAAAACTTTTTCGTTTCTACGCCGCTAATATCGGTTATGCGTCTTTTCCCCTTTCCTAAAATTCGCAAAATTTCTCGATCTGTCATTATTTTCCATTCTAAATAACACGGATTTTTCCTACAATGCACCTTAAGTGGAGGAACACAGGAAAGATCGAAGAATACTGATCAAAGAATCAATTGAATCCAAGGTAGAATTTTTAATACTCATTGACGAGCAGCAAATCAGACAAATATTGAAGATTTTTAATGTTATCAAATAACTATCTGTATGGACACAAATCGTATGCTTATTATTAAAGAAACGCAATATATATATAATTAACATTCAAAATGTGTTCATATAGTTCTTAAGAAATGTAATATAATACTCAATGTATGATATATGTAATTAGTACCCAGTCATGCATTAATAGTATTATTTCTCTCTCTCTCTCTCTCTCTCTCACTTTTTTTTTTTTTTTTTTTTTTTTTAGTGCTAGAGGCCTATTTCAGTCGGTACAGTTGTCGAATTTTTATAATACACTCTTAATTAGTGCTAGAGGCCTATTTCAGTCGGTTTATTGAATGGGGATTTATTGAATGAAGTCCCCCCAAGGCACAACTTTGACATGAGTCCCCCCCAAGGTACCCCTATTTCAGTCGGTACAGCGTTGTCGAATTTTTATACGTCACTCTTAATAGTGCTAAGGGCCTATTTCAGTCGGTTTATTGAATGCGGATTTATTGAATGAAGTCCCCCCAAGGCACAACTTTGACATGAGTCCCCCCCCAGGCCCAACTTTGACCTGAGTCCCCCCCCAAGGTACCCCTATTTCAGTCGGTACAGCGTTGTCGAATTTTTATAATACACTCTTAATAGTGCTAAGGGCCTATTTCAGTCGGTTTATTGAATGGGGATTTATTGAATGAAGTCCCCCCAAGGCACAACTTTGACATGAGTCCCCCCCAAGGTACAACTTTGACATGAGTCCCCCCCCAAGGTACAACTTTGACATGAGTCCCCCCCAAGGTACAACTTTGACATGAGTCCCCCTAAGGCCCAACTTTGACATGAGTCCCCCCAAGGCCCAACTTTGACATGAGTCCCCCCCAAGGTACAACTTTGACATGAGTCCCCCCCAAGGCACACCTTTGACATGAGTCCCCCCAAGGCACACCTCCCCCTCATTGGGAAAAAGAGAAAAAACGTTGTTTTGCGGCTATAAGACAGTTTGGACTTCCAACGTTATTTGTTACAATATCTGCAGATGAAACACATTGGTTTGATTTAATGAAAACTTTATCATGGAATTTAGATCGTCACGAATTAACTAAAGAAGAATTTGTCGATATTAACAAGTTTAGCAGTAGGCCTCTGGCACGAAATTAAAATCTGTCAATGTCAGATTTTCATGTTTTAAATAATGAAATAATGTCGTGTCTGTATAATTTTATTTTTTTATTAATTATTGTCCTAAAAAAAAGTTTGATATACATTTACTAACTTAATAAACTTTATTAATTAGTATTTTCATATAAATTTTGCTTAAGTGTCATTAAATTTGTAGTAATCAAAGTGTTATTATTAAAATTTCGATATACATACAGTTATACATCCTTTTACGTCAGTCCTTGAAAGACGCATAAACGGTGCTTTGCTATATTACCTTTTGAATCTACCGCCAATCTTAGAAAAATTTTAAGGAACATGAAAACTAAATACTTTTTTTTTTTTTTTTTTTTTTTAACTTTTTAAAGATCCTAATGGATTTTTCGATCTCTATGTACTAATGGTACACTGGCGTACCACCTCACACATTTCTCATTAATTTACTAGAATTAGGTGCTATGCATAATTTTTATTGCATATATCTTCAAAAAATACTTTTAAATAACTAAGAAAATATTTTTCAAATACATTTTTTGCCTGTTTCATAATGCGATAGGTAAAGGGTTAAATCCATATGCATGATTAATGATTTTTTTTCTTCATACTTTTTGCGTAAAATAGTAGTTTCGTTTGTTTATTTTTTTTCTTAAAAGCTAATAACATTAAACAAAATCCAATCCTTATTAATATTATAACTTTTTTTTTTTTACTTTTTACATAAAATAGTAGTTTTATTTATTTATTTATTTATTTTTTCCCTAAAAGCTAATAACATTAAACAAAATCCAATTATTATTAATAATATCACTTTTTTCCTTTTTACTTTTTACATAAAATAATAGTTTTATATGTTTATTTTTTTTCTTAAAAGCGAATAACATTAAAGAAAATCCAATCCTTATTATTATTTTTACTTTTTACATAAAATAGTAGTTTTATTTATTTATTTTATTTTTACGTTTTACATAAAATAGTAGTTTTATTTATTTTTTCCCTAAAAGCTAATAACATTAAACAAAATTCAATCCTTATTAACATTATCACTTTTTTTTTTCTTTTTACGTAAAATAGTAGTTTTATTTATTTATTTATTTATTTTTTCCTAAAAGCTAATAACATTAAACAAAGTCCAATCCTTATTAATATTATCACTTTTCTTTTTTCTTTTTTTTTTTTTTTTTTTTTTTTTTTTACTCTTTACATAAAATAGTAGTTTTATTTCTTTATTTTTTTTACCCTAAAAGATAATAACATTAAACAAAATCACTTTTTTTTTTACTCTTTACATAAAATAGTAGTTTTATTTTCTTTTTCCTCTAAAAGCTAATAACATTAAACAAAATCCAATCCTTATTAATATTATCACTTATATATATATATATATATATATATACTAGCAGACCCGGCCACGCGTTGCTGTGACTAAGTTATACGTTGAATTATACGGCTGTAAACTATTTAGTACAGTCAAATTATTATTTACGAACAAAGACGAAAACGTTGTAGCCGATGTAAAAACCCACAGGGTTGAGATTTGAAACTTGGGTCAAAATTTGGAAGCGATTGATAAAAATTTTCGTAGTGTTGATATTAAGCACAAAATAATTTTATTGTTGGGTCCTATAAATTTTAATGGAGAAGTGATATATATTATTTCTAATGCTACTTTGGATAAAATTGCTAAAATGACTAATATATAAATTAAATTCTATTAAAATAAAAGTATAAAAGAAACAGACGATTTTAAAATCAATTTTTATGGAGGAGTGAAATATAATATATGCTATAATGGATAATTTTACTATAAAATGACCTCATCATTTTAAATATTTTAAAGAGGGCAACAGCTGTAGCTATAAAAAGGAAAACAATAAGGCTAAACCAGAAAAATAAGTAAATTTGATAAATATTTTAAAACTTTAAAATTGGAAATCTTATGAAATATTGGACATTTAAAGTAAATACATGTATCATTTTAAACAGAAAAAGATTTTGGAAAAGTTTAGTGTATTTTAACGAAGTGATGAGAAGTTTTTGAGTATGTTAAAATTTTAATAGTAAATTCAAGTTAATAAAGATGGGAAACATTGAGGATTAAGATAAGAATAATTATAAGATAAAAAGAAAAAAAAACTTTTTATATACCATGCTTTTAAATTTTAATATACTAATAATATACTAATTAAAAGGAAAATGATAAATATTCTATCATAGTTTGAAGTCAAATTTGTTTTCAAATGTCTAAATAAAATATCTGATGTAAGATACTAATATTTTGCAGCGGAATAGATTTCATTTCTGTCATCCTTGGTGAAAAAAAAAGAATATCGCCAAATTATCTGGCGAAAATATTTAATTCCTTTCAAAAATCATGGTTATTTTAACAACTTATATTAAAAGAGTAATGAATAATATGAAACAATATTTCGTACAATACATATTACATTTCGTACAATGCATACATCTGGCATGTATATTTTCGTGTTACGCTTTTGATCGTCAAATAATAATAATAATAAAAAAAAAAGCCAAGGGCGACAGAGTTTTGAAATTTAAAATTAAAATTTTGTCAATTTGACAGCAAAATAATTCAATCTAACACCCGCGATAACTAATACATATCTATACCCAAATATAAGGATTAAAATCGGGAAATAAATTTCCTCGATTTTTAATAATTTCTTACAAAAAATCCAGTGGGCAATTAACATAGGAAATCTTTTTCTTGGCTGCACAGACGGTCAGTGAGTCACACTTCGCTTGCGTATAGAACTCATAGATATAGTATAGCATATATAGAATAGAGTGATTATTGGGGAGAAAAAAGTTATTCCTTTTCATTTGGGAAAAGACGACGTTTTTACCAAAATATGGCCGTCTTTCCCCGAGTGAATACACACGGGAATACATACTAATATTTTAGCAAATAAAATTTATGAATAATTTATTTGCTAAAGGGGAATGGAAGACTCCAGATACAGTTTCAAATTCATATTTCTTTCTTTCTTTTCTTTCTTTTTTTTTTTCAATACCACTTAATGGCTGTTTCCAAAGCTTTTATTTATTTATTTATTTTTTTTTTCGGCATCAAAAATCTTTGTACGATAACATGGGGATGAGAGATCTATATATATTACTATATCTATGATAGAACTACATTAGCACTTTATCAATGTGTATAAAATCTTTAAATTGATTATTACGTCAATTTTCGTGAGATGCATAATTTAGCTTTTTATAATTTTTTAACGTTCACGTTTGATTAAATGTATTTATTTTTATGTCAAAAGAAAATGAACTCGTATTTTTTTTTTTTTTTTTTTGGCAACAATTAAATTAATGGAACTCACAGATATTTTGGAGCAACTTTAATAAAGGTCTATAATTAACAAATAATTGCAATAAAACAATATTGTGACAATAAATTGAGATAAAAACTATCCTATCTTTCAAGTTGGACCAAACTGCACACAGTGTGCAAAATTTCATTAAAATCGGTTCCTTAGTTTAGGAGTTTACCCCGGACAAACATCGTGACACGTAATTTATATATATATACAGATATATACATTATATTTTTAAAAAATCGCGAGGAAATTTTTAAAAAAGAAATAGGAATAGCAGTTTAAAGTTAGCAGTAAAAATGACACTTTTTTAATTATATATATATATATATATATATTTCATTTCAATATATATATGTATGTATGTATATATATATATATATATATATATATATATATATATATATATTTTTTTTTTTTTTTACATTAATTTGACCTGCATTTATTATAATCAAAAATATTTTGTTTAATCTTTTTTTTTTTTTTTTTTTTTTTTTTTTTTAGATGCAAGGTCTTTTTAAGCAGGAAAACAGATTATTGT